>OZ007574.1:18895037-19460037 GCA_963931925.1 Onchidella celtica
TCCTCATCCACCCTCCGACCCCTTTCTTTTCCTCCCTCTCGCACTCTTCCTTACTCTCCCTCTCTCTCCACACACACACCCTCCCTCTCTCTCTCTCTCTCTCTCTCCATCTCTCTTTCTTCTCTTTCTTCTAAGACCCCCCCCCTCTCCCTCTCTGTCCTTCTCTGACTGCCCCTGTCTCTCCTTGTGTCTGTCTGTCTGTCTCTCTCACAAGCACACATACTCACACACGATGTCACACCACTTTCAGACACAGCTATTTATAACACTCATGGATTTTTCCTCGTTCGGCTCATGCATTGATGGATACTAAACTTCGCAAACCCTCATATTGCTGCAGTTTTGACTTGTCCATACCCCCAAAGAGACGAAACTTCTGATTTACTGTACCATAGATTCGTGTTGAAGATGCAATAGGTCGCCATAATTATCGTGCATATGAATCACGAATACAATCCGCCACATCTCTACCGAATCGTTTATCTTTGACTTTGAATAATGCCTATTCAAATGGTAGGATTTTCCGGCCTTTTCATCTGCCATTAACAAAGCCATGTATGGCTAGCTATATCGCTGGAACGTTCGATCTTGCCGGCTTTGTATTGCTGTTGCATTTCTGCATATTTTGTTCTTTTTATGTTTATCGCTAAAGAGCCTTTGGGTTAATAAGCCTTAACCGGGTCAATTCTTTTTATTAAAGTGACATTTTTTGCACATTTCTCTGTCTCTCTCTCCATCTTTCTCTCTCTCTCTATCCCGCTCTCACTTAGTGCCTCTCTCTCACTTTGACTCTTTTTTTCTCTGTATCCATCCACCTCTCTCTCTCACTTTGGCTTTGTCTTTCTTTCTCTCTATCCACCCACCTCTCTCTTTTACTTTCTTTTTCTTTTTCTTTCTCTGTCTTTCCCGCTTTCTCCCTATGTTCCCCCCCCCTCTCTTTCTTTCTTATTTTGTCTCCGTCTGTCTCGTTGTCTTTCTCTGTGTCCTTCTCATTGTCTTACTTTGTTTTTCTGTCTTTCTTTTTTTCTACCCCTGTCTTTCTCTCCGTCTCTCTTCCCTCTTCCCCCCTCTCTGTCTTCTCTCTCCCACTCTCCCTGTCTCTGTCTTTTTCTCTCTGTCTCTCTCTCTCTCTAATCCGTCTTTTTTCTCTCTTTTTGTCTCTGTCTGTCTCTCTTTCTCTATTTATTTCTCTGTATCTCTCTCATTTTTGTGGTCTTTCTCCTTTTCTCAGGCTTTCTATCCCCCTTTCTTCTTTCCCACCTCTCTCTTCTCTTCTCTCTCTCTCTCTCGTTCTCTCTCTCTCTCTCTCTTTCTGTTTGTGTGGCCGTTTTTTTTATTGGGTCAGCATAAGAAATGCCTGCATCTTTGTGTGGCGCGTGAGCGAGAAATTGTGCGAGGTCTTTCAAGCTTGGCTACCTTTGTGACGGGTAATTAATCACACACCGGGACAGAATAAAAAATAATCACAATAAATACAGAAAATAGGCATCAACAAACGAGTGGATGCCACAGGAGTAACTTGGCTAATGAAGGGGAAAAGGAAGGAAGATGTGATGGCAAGAAAGAGCAAAGAAAAAAAAAAAAAAGACAATGTGTATGAGTGGAGGAAGGTGGGGTAAATCGAAGGAAAGTTGATGATGGTGGTGGTGGTGGTGGTGAAGATGATGCTGATAATGATGATCATGATGGTAGTGATGCCGATGGTGGTTATCATCATAAAATGAGGATGATGATGATGATGATGATGATGATGATGATGGTGATGATGATGATGGTGATGATGATGATGATGATGATGGTGATGATGATGATGATGATGATGATGATGATGATGATGATGATGATGATGATGATGATGATGATGATGATGATGATGATGATGATGGTGATGATGATGGTGATGATGATGGTAGGTGAGATTGAAATGATAAAAAAGAGAATTAAATTTTGTTTGACATATTACTGTAATTTTCGGTAACATCAGTATTTTGCCCAGCTATTAGAGTGACTGGACCTGGCTTTACATGTCTAATGGTGGTACAGGAGAAAAAGGTCCTAGGGCTAGGAACGCACCTGCGATTTTGTTGTATGGCAGTCACCTTGTAGTCTCTTCCCATTTTTTTTTTAAATCGAGAAGACTGAAGGGAGATGCGCGCACATGCAGTGAGCACATTACAGAGTCAGTAGGAACATGAAACCAAGACACGATTGAAAGACTACAGCAAGTCGCATATGCGCGCCTAGTTCCAATTGTAAAAAAAAGAAAAGAAAAGAGTTCAGCGCATGTTTTAATTTCTTTACCGGGAACCTTGTTGCAATCTTACAACACGTCAGATAAGTGAGTTCACACGTTACGTCGCCGGCTACACGTGCAAAAAACTAAGGCTATACCTACATTAAAGTCTCATCACTCCAGGTGGATTGAAAGCGGCTTGTAATTAATACAGCCGGCGCGGGAGCCCAGGTTTGAAAGATGGTTTACGTAAAGAAAATGATGCCATTCGTTATAGCCACACGTTTTCTAGTTCTCTCATCATGGAGAGAACTGATACAGCGCGATCTGAGTTTGAGTTTGAGGTTTACGGCGCGTCGGCATGATAACGGCCACTTGGCGAAGACACTGTTAAGTAATGAAAAAAAAACAACACTTTGCACATCACTGTGTGTATACTCCTTCTTGTATTCTCTCTTTCCTTAATCAACAACAACCACTACTTCTTCTGTTACTGTCTTTGTAAATCACTCTTACTATGGTAACCACTACCTGTACAAGGGACGGCTTGATGCCAATAGGAGAAAATGCTCCCAATCGGCTCCATGCTTCAGTGTGGAATGGGGAAAGGGGCGCGCTTAGGTAATCTAGTATTGTCAAGCACACACAACAGAACATTGCAACATACACCAAAATTACTCGTAGATTACAGATTTTACACTCAGTGATTATAATTATAGGGGCCCATGGCGCCTAAGACTGGCGTTGACTAGTACAACCGGTATAAGGCTGTAACTAGCCTTTCAGTTCACCTGATATCACAACTACCCCGGCAGCCGCCACGGCTACCAATATTTTAGAATAGGCACAGAACATACCAACGCTGGCGACCAATACTTTTGTATTTTCCTGAAATCTTCCCTACGTGTTGTCACCACATACGTTCCTATAGCAACCAATAGCGTTCCTGACCCCGCTACTAGAGAATATAATTTGGCGAACTCCACCGATAAGTGGTAGCACTTCTTATCTCTGGGTAAGTTCAAGATGGACTGCAGGGGAATACCCAGAGCCATGACCTGGGTTTGGCCGGCTCCCACACAGTGTCATGAAATCAAGGGCCGAAGCACTTATTTGGGAGCGGATCTCTTCCTCTGAACATCTCCTGTAGACTGGCTCTACAGAGAGGTTTATTTCTTGTTTTTGAAGGTACTCAAACTTCTCTTTATGGAGTTGCAACAATCATCCAAGATACTTTTTTGTCATGATAAGTGTTCTTCTCTTGATCTGTCACATTTTCATTGCCATCAACGACTCCACTTCCAATGTAAGCTCTTTGATCTAAGGTGTGCATAATCTGATGCCTCACTTACTTCACAGCAAGTTTAGAACCAACCCTCCCCACTTCCTCCCCATACTTCAAAGGGTCCACCTGTGTCACATCAAATCCCTACCCCCAACTGCTGTTCCTACTATTGTTCTTACTTATTATTACTATTTTAATGACCAAATGTTGCACCCCCCCCCCCCCACTTCCACACGACAACTTCAGTTCCACACTGTTGATAACATCTCCGCATAGATAATAGTATCTCTGTGCACCTCCGTCACAGCAAATTAATATTTTTTACCACTGTTATTTCATTTTCCTCACGTATCCGTCCTTTTCCTATATCCAACATGTACCTAACAAGATTCTCAGTGATGTCATATCGTCCTACGACAGTTTCAGTTTCTTTCTCGGTAATCAAGGAAATCGTTTTGCTTGGCTTTGATCTTGTAACTGCCGACACACATCTAGATAACGCACTTACAGAACCCTTCCCGTTCGGCGAAGTTTCTTACCAGTATGCCAGGCCTAGATGACTTTACTCAAGTCCGTACCAGACTACAGCTTTCAATGATTTTCAGCGCCGTCCGTGGGAACTCATGGGTTATCGGCAGAGCCAGCGCGTATATCCTGCCATTGATAAACAAGATTCTCAGAAAGGATGAGTTGTGGAGCGCGGGACAGATAGGGTCCTGTCAGGGCCAGATACGCCACGTAACTTACAGTCAAACGTGGGTTTATGTTTGTTAGATAGAGCCGTAACTGTTAGGGACTATGCTACCGAGGGCAGGACACGGTGAACTGGCAACATTAGCCGACTCCCCCCCCCCCCCCCCCTCAAAAAAAAAAACCAACAAAAAACCCCACACACAACAACTCTCAGTTGAAACAAGACCATAATTATTACTCAGCTAGAAGTTTCTCAGAATTCATGATATTTTGGCGATTTAGAGTTACAGGGATATTTGCAATACTGTTGTACGCCACATTTTGCTGATTTTGAGGAGTTTTGTCCTGAAAGTGGCCGTCTCACTTCTATTTTTTATTATGTATGAGTGTCAATCCAATCGGCTAAAAACTTTTCGAGATACATGTATGTATTTGTGATGTAATGTTGTATGCGTTTTAGCCCTGTTTTAACACACCACTTCAAACTTTCAATCCTCATTTTCTCGAAAAGGCGAAAAGGCAAAATACAACAATATGGGAAATACCCGACGAGTCCATGTTGCACTCAAATTTGTTTATTCACAACAGAATAATGAAATAATAATGCTATTGGTGTGAAAATGAAAAACATGAGAAACATGAAATTTCCCTAACATTACTCTGACAACCAAAACATTGATCACAACATACCAGCGATCTGTGAGACTTTGAGATAGATAAACATCACAACATACCAGCGATCTGTGAGACTTTGAGATAGATAAACATCACAACATACCAGCGATCTGTGAGACTTTGAGATAGATAAACATCACAACATACCAGCGATCTGTGAGACTTTGAGTTAGATAAACATCACAACATACCAGCGATCTGTGAGACTTTGAGATAGATAAACATCACAACATACCAGCGATCTGTGAGACTTTGAGATAGATAAACATCACAACATACCAGCGATCTGTGAGACTTTGAGATAGATAAACATCACAACAAATTCAATCTGGCATTGAGACACAGACGAAAGGGGTGGGGGGGGGGGGGCTGTGGCGTGGACCAGATAGTAAAAAAAAACCACAGAAAATCTGTAGGGTCGCAGAAAGGCTTGAGGCAAAGACAAAATGTGGCAAAAAAGAAAAGCTGTATGTGCAACGCCTATCTTAAAAATAATACAGAAACGCTACAATAAAATGCAAAGGAAAAGGGAAACCAAGCTTTGGGTATATATACATACCTTTATCAAGGGAAAAATGTGGGTGGAAAATTGAACAAAAGAAAACAATTATTGAACAGACATAAAAATGTACAATGTAGAACCAATACGAGTACTTAACTGCTAGCCCAGACTTGGATTTTCTGATCTCTGAAAATGGTACATAGGCCCCTACAAATTGTTCTTTTTGCACATTTTGTCTCTGGGGCGTGGGCGACGAGCTGTGAAATAATATCGATGGCTCTACATTTGTCGCTGCGCACATCGACATAATTCATTCCTAAAAGAGATAATTATCTCATAAAACACGAGAATGATAATAATGATAACTTAAAACAACAACGACAACAACAAAAAAAAAAGCACTGGAAACTGCATTCCACCCCCCCCCCCCCTTTTCCAACTTTGCTTTGATTCGGCCTTGTAAATTTATTGCCAATCGCTAGAGTTTGTTTTTTCTGTGGGACACGAAAAGATTGTATTGCTATACAAAGCCCGAACAGTTAAACATCGATTTGATTAGCGTAGGAATTGCACACACGAGGGACAGCAGCCCCAAAACCTTTGAATGGGAACAAGTTTGTCACGGGCTCCACATTACCACATTGGCACATTATTTACCACTCACGTTTCGATAACTGTAAAGTGTCAATCAATTACCCGAGCAATTTCAGCGACATTGTTGAGAGAGGGAGGTTATTTTTGGTTCACGGGCTTTTGTCAATTTTAAACAGTGGTCTGGCAGATGGGTATTTAAAATTTCTGCCGGTGAAACTTGTTAATGTTAGTTGGATTTCTGCCCCGTGTACGTTTTACATTTCTGCCCTGTCATTTTAAAATGAGCTGAGTTTGAAATAATATAAATAAACTGAGTCATCTTTGACAAAATCAAATTTGAAAGCTGAACTAACAATATTCTTGTCCTCGTACAATATTTTTGAAGCACCATTCCAAGTTTTGCTTTATCTCGGTTGGGACACTAACTTAGTTCGAATTATACATACGTATACTGAAGGTTTTTACATATGGAACGGTGTACATTATCATAATATTGGTTGGTTTCCTGTGCCAAAATATCGACATGCAACCATATATTTTCAGTAAGCCGTGTAGAACGAAATGTAGTTAATATCAAGCTTCCAGCCTGTAAGATGAAAGCTCAAACTCATCTAACTATTCCGTTTTGTTATCATGAAACACAAGACTCTGTCTGTGATGATCTGGTGTGCAACAGTGCTCGTGAATTCCCGTGTGCATACAGTTCAGGGGAATCTCTTTCTCTCTGCCATTCCAATACCTTGGGTTTGAATTTTGGGTCTGGGCTAACGGCGCGTCAGCACAATAATGGCCACTTTGCACCTTTCACGGTTATTTTGGTTATTACACTGATCCTCAGAGCTTGATCAATTAAACTGTGAAGAAAAAAAAGAAGTGGGGGGGGGGGTGGGGGGGATGGGGGGGGGGGGGAGGTCCGTGTAAAGTTGTTTTATCTGTACAGTTCTCAAAATGTGTTTTGTATAGATACAGACTGAGTATTGTAAGTATGTTAAAAATCTTTAAATCAACTTGTAGATTTCAGCCTCTTTCAGAAAGGGCAAGAAAAGAATGTCAGACGAATGTGAACCGTGCGAAAGAACGAAATGAAATTGATTCTACTTCATTACTTAAAAATGAGAAAAATCCCGCCGGACACCAAAAACATCAGAATGCTTACTCCTCCGTCAAGACAGGAATGATAATGATTATGGAGATCAATATTTGAGTTCAAAGGAGGCATGGCCTGAACAAAAGTGCAACAGAAATAATTGTCCTCCAAGTAAACTGGAAAATGACAGGAAAAAAAATCATATTTGTGTAATGTTTTGCTAGAAATGCTGCTGAGAAACAGGCGCCATGGCGGAGCTGGGGGCGTCATTTCAAGTGCAAGTGTACCTGCGTGCGTGTGGACGCTCGTCTGGGTAGGCTATCCATTAGCTATAGATCGCCCGGAGCAGATGTAGACAAAAGACAGTGGACGAAAATGGCTGGGTCCTGAATACCAGCATGCCATGTCATTTAAACAACAACAACATCGACGAAAAACACATCATTACGGTATTTGTGCTTGAAATCAAATTGGGTAACCCACATTCACAGTTCTTCTAGATGCCAAAGGGCATTTCTGACATACATATATTTTTAACGTTCATTATCAGGAATCCGAACTTTAGCACGGAAGGTGTACTTTCTGTTATTTATTTATTTAACCAATTTTGAAAGAGACCCATGCAAAGTTTCTTTATTTTTAATCTCCGGCTTCAAGGGCTTGTGTACATTGCAAATATTATTTTATCTCTTGCACTCCTCATACACATTCATGTTTTGGTGAGACTTTACAAGGAAGCAGTGGTTTGGTATGTGTGTGTATGGGGGGGGGGCTGGGGGGGGGGGAGACAAGCTGCCATGTCGCAGTCTCTTCCACATTTCCAACCCTGAATTCGAATTTCCCCATTCCCGTGATGGAGCAGGGAACAATGGACATTTCATTCCGCACACGCGACAACTCGGAACGTGAGTGCATTGGCACAAAGGATTCCTCCTATTCTGCAGGCTACGGAAAGGAACATTTTCTTTCTCTTATTGCACTGCCCACCCCCCCCCCCCTTTTTTAAAAATATCTTTTTTACAACTGTTTAAACGGCACATTGAATGAGCCCACCATTTCCAGAGAATATCTAAGGCTCAGAGAATTACAACAAGGCTTTTTTTTTTGTCTTTCTCTGTTTATTGAAACTTGGGTTCTAACAAAGGTAATGAAACGCTACGCTAAATTTGCTGGGCAAACGGGATGGATTGTTTCTATTTTCCATCGTAGCGTTGCGTTGCCTTCATTGCAGTATTTTTATGAGTTCATTGAGACTCACTGTTATCTGAATTTTTTCAAAGTTTAGGAAAGTTAAACAAAAACCCAAACCAGAGCAGCAGCTAGAATAATAGGGGAATAAAACATAACTAATATGGAGACATATATATATATATGTCCGTGACAATCATAAGATTGACGCTAGAATTATTGTTCATAATTATTCGTTGTAACCTGTATTAAAAATTTTTTCTGTTTGTTTGCTTTTTGTACGTAGATGTTTGTGCTTTTGGTGATGGCGGCCGAATGTGTAGGATTAAAGGGTGAACCCTGTGATAATATCTTAACTGTTTTTGTGGCAACGTGCCTGAAAACCGTTATTGGTGGAATTTGCGTGTGAGTATGTGTACATGTGTGTGTGTCCTGAGACTTTTTTTTTTACTGTCTTTTTTATCGGGAGTAAATGAACGTTAAATTTGGAACTCGGTCATTCTTGGAACTTGTCCAGCGTTTGGAAAACAAAAATGTAAAAGTATGCCGCAACTTCAAAAAAAAAAAAATAAATAAATGAGAGAGCCATGACAGTTTTGGGGCATGTGCTAATTGTAATCATTTCTGCTGAAAATAATGTAGGTCGTGATGTCTGGCCCTCTGAGATATATCCATAAATACAGCTTGGCCTTTTATTGTCCATTCTGTAAGTTTGGGGTTTTAGACGGACCCTCCTGACATCAATAACTGGAACAACTAAACAGTTTGATGTCAGCTGCTGCTGGCTCAGCCAATTACACGGTCAACTTAGTTGTTTATTCACGACTGATTAGTGTCGAAATTATTTGCAACTGCTGTTCTTGTTTCCCTGGATTATTCTTCCCTGATGTTATTGCCGTAGACGTCGATTGTGATGTAAATGATGACATTCTAACTCGTATCTGTAATTTTAGATGGCTCAGCAGTTGGGGCTATATTGAAGGCCTTGTGGTTTTTGCTGCTTTTAGAAACGAAAAAAAACCCCAATAAACAAAGCCTTTCTACCATTAGTTTTACTTCCATCAAGCGGGGGGTTTGCATCGACATTAAAAAGCTGTAATTTGTTCTGTATCAAATAACGAGCGAAATGTGCGTCGTGTTGAAGAACTGCAAAACAGTTTAAAGCTATTCAATGAACACACCCTGTGAAATTGTAGTCTCAATAACATTAAAAATAATGTTTCTCTGTAAATGAGCGGTCCAATAATTCCATGAAATAATTATTTTCAAAGCCTCTGGAAATATAATAGTCTTGCAAATATTAGTGATTTTCTGTTTATCTCTTGAATAGTTTCTATCAGTTTTTGTTATTTCATGTATAATTCTTCCTGTTTGCATCAGAAAGTTTATAATGATGTATACTGTTACAGAAAATGAATATATCACCTTTTTACTAGCAGTATCACAGTGATTATCATAGTCGCTGTAGTTGCTCCTGCGTTTATGGCTACATCGCTTGGCACACATGTGTGCTGTGGTATAAACATCAACAATAGCTATGATTTATACCGCACATTTTTATCAAACTCTTTTCGGATTCTGTCTTTTTAGCCAAACAAATCTGTTGAGCACCAGATGGGCGTCAAATCTGAAGAAAGAAAAAAGAGAAAGAGAAAGAGAGAGGGGGAGGGAGGGAGAGAGAGAGAGAGAGAGAGAGAGAGAGAGAGAGAGAGAGAGAGAGAGAGAGAGAGAGAGAGAGAGAGAGAGAAGAAACGCAGATGGCAACGGGGAAAATGTCTTAAAGGCCTACTTATAGAGGAACTGAGAAAAAAAACATTGAAACGTAGGAGGAAAAAAACAACAACACACGGATAAAAAGAAAAATCCTGGAGTCCATTCACAGAAAAACCCACGGCTGAAAGAGACGGTAATCGGCTCTGGGTTAAGACAAGGGTCAGCCTTTCTGCGGAAGCTCTCGTGGTTTCTATAGCAACAGAAATAAGTGTAGATAGCGCTTAGATATGGCTTTCCCTGTATCTTTTCATTTTTTTTTTGTATGGATACTGGGAATGGAGTTTTTTGGGCACTGGTTCAAAGCATTCCTACAAATGCCCACAAGAGTTCTGAAACGTATGGTGGAAATCCTCTTTCAGAATCAGATGGAAACGAAGCACGATTGAGTGAGTGTTGAGAAATGCAAAAAGCAGAGTTGATTCACGAATGTAATTTTCCCACACTCCCACCTCCTTTCTCACACACTCCTTCCTTCCCTCCTCCTCTTTTTCCCTCCTCCGTCTTTCTCCAACTTCCTTCTCCGCCTCCTCTTTCTCCCACCTCCCTCTTTCTCCCTCCCCATTCTTTCCCCATCCTCCTTATCCGTCCCCTCTTCCTCCCACTCTCGCTTTCTCCCTCTTCCTTCTTCCACCTCCCTCTTTCTCCCTCCCCATTCTTTCTCTCTCCTCCTTCTCCCTCTTCCTCTCCACTCCCTCTTTCTCCCAGCTCTTTTCTCCCTCCCCATTCTTTCTCCCACCTTCTTCTTTCTTGCCCCTCTTCCTCCCCCCTCCCGCTTTCTCCCTTCTCCCTCTTTCTCCCTCCCCCTTCCCCCCCCTTTTTCCCTGAGGGTAGATAGCTAGATCAATCTTCAGAATGCGTGACATTGATCAGTTTCCATGCTACAATTCTGCAAGTCGTAAAACTGTCAGCTAGTTATGCATTGAAAGACATCTACATCCGACCAGTTTCCGTTTGTGAGCAAAGATTTAAAAAATATATATATCTGACAGGCGTAAACGTTGAAGTGACTGATCATGGGTAAGGCGGAAGTGTGTGTCTGTGTGAGGGGGGGGGGGGGGAGAGAGAAAGAAAGTATGTAGTTCCGGAGAAAAGGAGTGAGAGAATGAGTATTAAACCGTTTCATCCCTGTCTTTTTTCTACTGGCAGGACGAAAGAGATGGCTGAGAAATGAGTCAGAAATTGTTCTTAGAACAATTAATGAGACCAACAGTAAATAAATAAACACCACCCATGTTAGCGCTTGGCATCATCATCATTATCATCATTATCATCATCATCATCATCATCACCATCACCATCTTCATCATCATCATCATCATCATCATCACAATCATCATCATCATCATCATCACCACCACCAACACCATCAACATGGTTATCACCGTCATCATCATCATTGTCATCATCATCGTCATCCTTTCATTACGACACCAATACCACCATCACCACCATATCAACATCATTATCATCATCGTTATCATTTCCCAACTACATCACTACCACCACTGTTAACATCATCATCATCCTTATCATCATCTGTCCTCATCCTTGTCATCATTTCATCACCATCATTAAAATCATAATCACAGAACAGTATCGAAAGAGATAACATTTGTTTTCGGTACTGTAGCAGTAATAGCAGTAACTACATCAGTACCTGCAACAACAATAACAACAACAGTGAGGTCAACACAGTAACAACATTAACAACTCTTAAATGGTTCATATGCCAATGCCTCATACAACAACGACATTAAGGTCAACACAGTAACAGCATTAAAACATTAACAGTTCTTAAATGGTTCATATGCCTACGTCTCATACAACAACGACATTAAGGTCAACACAGTAACAGCATTAAAACATATCAATTCTTAAATGGTTCATATGCCAATGCCTCATACAACAACCACAACAACGACAACATGAACAATAACAGTAACAAACAAACAAACAAACGAAAAGCCACCCTCTTTAGTTTGTGTAGAAACTCAGTGTTATCTCAATTCTCTCTTCACCACAGGTGTGGAAGAATGCAATGGACTAGCCGTCGACTGGGTATCCAAACACATCTACTGGACCGACGCCGGCAAGAAAACACTGGAAATTTCCAATTACGACGGTAGTGGGCGGCGAATCCTTATCGGTGATGGCCTGGTCAACCCTCGGGGTATAGTGGTCGACCCGGTCTTTGGGTAAGTGAACTTTTTACTGTTTTTGTAAGTGCTTTGTCCTCTTTCTTCTCCCCGATAGACTCCTCTCTCTGTTCGTATCCGTAATACAGAAATTCGAACTACCAAAAAATCTGTTAAACTGATGCGTTTTCTTCCAACTTCAGATGCCTTTAGTGTTGTTGTATACCGGATTTTTCTTGTTGTTGTTGTTATTCCGGTTGTCGTAGCCTTGGTGTAGTTGTTATTGCTTGCACGCAAATTAAAAGTCATTGAATTATCTTTTAGTTTTTCAGTCGTTCAACTCATTTCCTACGGTAACTTTTATGGGTGTGGACGGGAACTCTCAACAGTCATCATCCAGTCTGAAATTTAGACGTAGTTCAAAGATGTTTTTTCTTTCACTCAGTATAAACACAAGACATAATACATTAGACATTAAAGTATAGGAAAATCAGTGAACCAGGATGGAATTCAGTATTTCAAGAAGTTGGCTTCTAATCAGCGTAATATATCAGCGTCTACTCTTGCCGAATATTCGGCTTTTTGTAGCGAAGTGAAAATCCGCGAGCCGAATTCAAGATATTCGATGATATTCGGCTTGCCGTGCGTGGCGAATGAGTTAAATCTTTACTCACTGCATTTTGTTATTGCGATCTTGGCACGGAAATACAGCAGTATCGTGGATGCAGGTTGAAGAGAATGGAAAGTGAGAATATTGACGATGGAATTATCTCGCTGAAAATGTTTGGTTTTCCGCATAGAAACTACAGTTTTGTTCCTATATACAGCATTGAGACAGTATATTGTTCCAGGATGAGAAGGTGTTCTACTCAATCAGTAGCTGGTCCTGGGTGAATCCCCTTAATTAGATTGCTTATTATTTGAACGGATAAGCGTTGTCGGTCTCTTGATTTCTTGACTGATTTCTGCGGTGACATGTCGATTTTTTGGGGTAATTCATCATCATTCTGAGGCAGCTTGAGCAATGGCCACTTTGCTACAGCAGTTTTTACTAGAATATCTTCATTTGCATATTGATACTCTGACGATTAGTTACACTTGCATCTGCTCTGATCCTTAACCATGGAAGAGTTAATATTATGACAAATTTCTTTATCATTCATGGCAAAGCGCCAGTAACGGCTAAACCTGAACAGGCAACCCTATCTCGAAACAAAAGGTTAGGAGATAATGGAGAAAATGCCGAGCCAGAATCCCGGACAAAGATAGGCTTTATTCCGGCAGATTTCAGGATTTAATGTGACACAAAGAGAAGGTGATGCCATCGGACGTTTTCTCTCACTGTCTGTGGCAAAGTGACCTGGTGGTATTTTGTGATGGGGAAATTGCCCACTAGAAATGTTTAAGTTTTCCTCATAAATATCCATAAGGACAAACTATTCGGAGGCCTATTTAAAAAGCAGCTATTATTTGTCTGGGCGATTGTTTAATCAAACGAATTTGAATACGATTGATTGATTAACCGGTCGGTTGGTTCAGAGCTTAATGATCTATGTTAGCTTGCTTCATGATTTTTTTAGTGGTAGCAGTGTAGCCCTCACACTTACTGGGTGATTGGTCCCATAAATGGTTAGACGGACTGGATTGTTTTACGATTTGCTAGTTGATGGCATGGTCAAGTTGCTACAGATGAAGAAAATGTATCGCTTTGTAGACGTGTATCTTACATCAGTCAGTATGCTCTTTCATCAAAACTCAGCGTGTAGTGAGGAATCCATGTGCGGCAGTCATTTTGAACACATTATTACAGTGGAGGCTTCAGGTTATGGCCTTCCTTGATTTGAGTGACCCTCTGTCCAGTTTGTCTTCAGGAATATTCTGATACTGAGGGGCACGTCTTCTGTTGCACAGCGAATGTGCTATGTGTGGATCATTGGGTGACGACAGGGACGGCCGTTGTTAGGGCTCGAACACTGGGGGTAATAGGAGGGGGAAATGTAGGGGTTTGGGGGACGGGGCATTTCCTTGAGCAGAGAGAACATTAATGGATCCATGCACAAGTCCTACTGTGTAATCTCTCCCTAACAGTCAAGATGTCTCTTCGGAATAAAGCTCTCTCTCTCTCTCTCTCTCTCTCTTGTCTCTCTCTCTCTCTCTCTTGTCTCTCTCTCTCTCTCTCTCTCTCTCTCTCTCTTGCCTCTCTCTCTCTCTCTCTCTCTCTCTCTCTCCCTCTCTCTCTCTCTCTCTCTCTCTCTCTTGTCTCTCTCTCTCTCTCTCTCTCTCTCTCTCTTGTCTCTCCCTCTCACGCTCACACACACATGTCATTGCGTGCGTCATGCAGACACTGACGATGTTGAATGGCCAGCTAAGTTGTTTCTCTATCCTAGAACCCCCCCCCCCCCAGAGTCTTTCATTCTCTTCATTTCTTCCCTTCCTCTCAGCGTCAGGTCACTTTACATGGCATTTCTCTCTCTCTCGAACCCCTCTACCACTGTACATACTCTTCTCTCTCTCCTTTGAAAGATGGGCAAACACTTGATCTGTGTTGAGCGATCACGACATCATTCTGGAGGTGGGCAGCATTGGCAGCACTGGCAACAGAAGCTGCATTTCAAACAGGTCAAGAAGTCAAAGCACTTCGAGGAATGGGAGTGAGAGGGAGGGGAGATTGCAGACAACTCTTTGGGCCTCGAGAAAATATCAACAGGCGTGATTTTATTGGACATTTCTGGTCACGTGGCGATGTCATTGGCCTTTTGATGCCCAGCTCTTCATGGCAGAGCGAGCACTGAAGTACTGAACATTTGATGAAGACGCAAATGCTTTATTTTGCTGGACATCTGAATCCAGTCTCGATGTATGAGATCAAAGTTCAGGCAATGGAAAAAAATAGAGCGTTGTCAAAGTTCTCATTCAAATTATCATGCAGTGTGCGTGTCTCAATGACATTTTTGGGCGTTTAGAATTTTGAAGATAAAAATGACAACTCAGCGGGGAAGTGGATGGAATTTGATCAATAATTCAGCAACGCCATGACCAGAAAACAGAATCATGCACACAAAAATCTCTCGCCAGTCTTTTTCATTTGCTGAATACTCCTTGTCTCCTACATGAAGTTTAGTGGACCATTAAGTGAATATTTGATATTCCACAAGTTACCCAGTTGCCCATAGTAACACTGTGCCGTAAAATAGACGAACGTTAGCTTTTCAGTACTTAAATATCGTATGTATATACACAGACCACGTCTGATATTATAGTTTCAAGAGCCTTATAATTAATTAATAGATTTTAACATTTCCCTCACAAGCGAGAACTGAGTGTAGTACTAGGGATTTATTGTACTATATCATTGAAACTGGTGAATTAAAAATACTCTTTAATTTCATTCTAAGAAGACACTAAAGAACCTTTCAAGGCACGGCCAGAGATTCTGGCGTGTATGCCCAAAAATAGATGTCAGGATTTCTTGTGTCTGATCGGTAACAATCATCAGTTATAAGTGAGAAGTGAGAATGAATAATGTCGATCACTGCGTCTTTTGTGGCCCCGCTCTCTCGGGTGGCAAATGAGGGCCATTGTCCGGGGAACAGAACCGCTGGAATAAGTAAAGAACCTTGTATTGGCAGAGAAGGAATTATGGAGATTAGTGTATGTCTATTGTCTCAGTAATCCCTGGCAAGGTCTCAAAGGGAGTTTTTTTCTACGTGTATCTGCATATTAGAATGGAGAAAGGACGCGTTTTGGGACTCCTAATCTCTTGGAGATGTACACTGTCTGATGCAGTCAGATGATAACGGAGATGTATTGACGATTGAT
The DNA here is from genome assembly GCA_963931925.1 of Onchidella celtica. Taxonomy (NCBI): domain Eukaryota; kingdom Metazoa; phylum Mollusca; class Gastropoda; order Systellommatophora; family Onchidiidae; genus Onchidella; species Onchidella celtica. The sequence goes on from OZ007574.1 coordinate 18,911,022, forward strand.
GGACCATTGTCGTGCTTGGAATATGACATGAACTGCTTATGGTTACTACTTGCTTGGATGTAGTAGAATGTAAGAAAGCTCACACCTCTGCATAACTGGATCCCTGTGCATAAATTCGTAGAGAGAAGACTTAGCATTATAAAAGAAGGGACTGTGAACAGAATCATTTTCCCCAGTAATCTTGGTGCGGAACATTATCAATAGTTTTAGATGTCAGATGTCATTGAGGAAATAATGCACTGGATAAAATGAACTCACACGTGGAATGGGCGAGGAATGGCACATGGACAAGACGAGAATACGAATTGTGCCGTATCATTGAATCAATGTGTCACGAACGCCTTTATCGCAGAAGGCAAAGGGCCTTTGAGACAAAATCCTAAATGACAGACATTTTGCAGACTTTTAGAACTGATGACTTCAGTGAAAGCTTTCTTGAGTTGCCCAGGGACAGACCTTTATCCGCGAAGTGAACCTCATGGGAGAGCGAGCGAGGCAACAGGAGATCTTCAGAGGGAGAAAACCACAGACAGTCAAGATTAGTGTTTCGGTCCTTGACTTCCTTGCACACTACACGGACTGCACCGTGCTAAAGTCTAGACTGTAGGTATTCTCTGCAATCTTTAGCGGTAGTTGCAATCGAGACTCTGTATCTTGGTCATCCGCTTGCCACCACACCTGATGGTGAGCACGCTAACTGTTTGCAAGATAATAGGATTTCCTAATGGGAGTCGATTTGGTATGGAAGAATGTTTCCGAATAGCACTGGGACCGCACTTCTACAAAAAATCCATTTATTCTGCTATATAACGGAGTGAAAGATGGCAAAAATATCCCGGTGGTTGTGGTGAATAAATCAATAGCATAACAATGATAATGTGTGACTGCCATTAACAAGGACAATGAAAATTTGATTGTTGGAGTCCGGCCTGATCCGTGTGCCAAAGTTCCTAGATCAGTGTTAAATTGACATATTCGCTGACAGTAGACTTTGTAATTCTCTAGTTACTCGATGACATTAGCAACTAGAAAGTTTTTATCAGAGTTCCCAGAACATTCCAGGCCGATTCCAAGACTCGAAATCCCTAAACTGTCAGGGCAAATAATATTTAGGATGAGATTAAGATCCATTAATGTCTTATTCGTCCCGTTTCGGAATGGCTGCACATAATATATCTAACGTACTATTTAGTGCAAAGGTTCCGCATCACCCATCAAAGCCACCTTCACCACTTCATCACAAATATATCTAGGCCTACACTGGAACTCAAGCTACTTACCTATTATCAAGCATACAGTTCAAATGCACTCGAAACATTGGTTTGGAAGGTTTCATTTTCTCTTAGACTTTACTACAGCTTTTTGAAGTGGTCAATTAAAAATGTAAGTGGTAATTGTATGCTGTACTCTGTTTATAATTTGTGTGCAGCTTTTAAAAATCTCGCCCAAAATGAGAAAAAAATTGTATGTTGCATTTCTTTTTGCCCGTTTTTGACATTGCTTATAGTCCTGCTGCGACCCCACAGTTTTCTGTGGTTTTTATAATATTTCGCCCTAAATAAGAGCATATGGCGTGTGAGGAGATAACGGGGCACGACGACTGTGTCAAATTTTATGGACGTGTAAACTAGATGTCTGGAGGTTTCAGACTTCAGAGCAAGCCATTTCACACCGACAAAAAAGAAAATGAAATATCATCAATCCGTTGAGATTTCCTTATTCAGTTTTGTACAGTGAGGAATTTTAGTACCCTGCCATCGATTACTGGACGTCGGTGGTTTAGTGAAGTAGAAAAAGTAAACGTTTGAAAATTAATATACCGAGAAGTTGATCTGGTCGTGTTACAATTCACCGTGATAAAAGCCGCATTTTTTATTTTTATGATTGAGATATTCTGTGTTGCTTATCGTTTCAGTGCCGACTTTCCACTCACTATTTCCTTTTGCACAGCACAGGCAGACAGTTCCCCTCTTCCCCCTCCCACAGTTTTTCCCTTGCCATTCTTCTCTTCCGTTTCGGTTCTTGTAAACAAACAGCAGCTTTATTTATTAATGTTGTTGTTTTTTAACTTTAAACCCCTAAGATTACCCGGCCAACTCAGTTTACATAAAATTTTTCTGGGGCGAAATGGACATGGTAATCCCACAATCAGAATTTATGCACAGTTTTTTTAATTTTTTTTTATTTCAGTTTGTCTCCTTCTCCTCTCTTGCCTTCCCCCCGCCAATTCGGGCATAAACAAGACCAAAAATGTGTAGTCACGTTTCTTGAATTTTAAAACATAACGAAACTGGCTGATATCATAAGGCGGTTGTACTAAGCCTTCACTATAGGTCTGTGTTTCAGGGTCGTCTGCGAGATTTGAGCTTTCAGTGTGAACACGGAGACAGTAATAAATATCAGTTTACATGACAGTACCAATGTTGAACTGTAAGCCGGTGTTTTTTGTTGTTTCTTTTACTTTCCGTAAGATCTTTCTCTATATCTGTCGTTTTGACAGATTACCGCTCAGTGTCCATCACAGAGAACCTTTAACTTTCTAGTGCAAAGAAACACTGAGAGAGAGAGAGAGAAAAAGATAGAGAGGCGGAGTGAAAAGGCAAGGAGGGAGGGAGAGAGAGAGAGAGAGAGAGAGAGAGAGAGAGAGAGAGAGAGAGAGAGAGAGAATAAACAGATGCTGATATTGTGCCTTTCACTGATAAAATGAGTCAATAAACTAGCAGACACGTGAGCACGCGAGTGCAAACACACACAAGACGGAATGTTCGTGAGCTATGCACATTACAACAAGTGGATGGAAAGATGGAAGAACCTGTCAACAGACGGATAAAGCCGCATGATAGAAACGAAAAAAAAAAAGGCTGTTGCATGATATTAAAGTACGGAACGTCTTCGTTAGTTCTAAGGGCTGAATCAAGAGGTTTTCCCATTAATGCATGGAATTGGAACATCAATTTAATGGCTGTGTAGCTAGGCTTTTTTCCCCCATTGAAAGGACAAGCACAGAACAGACAGTCCTAGAAATGATTTGCTCCACAGATTAAAGATTTAAGTGCCAAACTTCCCTCTTGTGCGTGATGAATTTTAACCCAGATCCACACAACAAACTCTGTTTGATCTGAATAAGCCCACATTTCCTGGTAATTTTGATTCCTGAACTTTGGTTTATATTACTGTTCACGTACTCCGTTGCTCCTGATAATACAGCGATCACTGACACTCGGCTAACGCTCATTTATTGATATTTAATGGTGAATAATAAACACTGTGGCAGCATTTAGGATGCACCAGTGGACACCAGTTAGTAGGTGGAGGTTAGCGCTAGGGCTAGATACAGGATCAAAGTGGAGCTGCAAGAAAAATGTGTTCTCGGAGTCCTACGAAAGTGTACGTGTACGGGATATCTGTACGTAAAATTAAGGCCAGGCGGATGCTGGCCGACTCTGATCAACCAGCTAATTGGATGGTGACGTCAGGACATTGAGTTTTCAATGAGATCCAACCAGTTGGTTGGTGCGCGAGGTCTCACTGAAACTGAACGAATGTCATGACGTCACCATCCAGCTCCTTGGCCTGTCAAAATTCGGCTGGTGCTCGTCCTGGCTTAAGGGAGACCAAACGAGCTTTTCCTTTAAGTCTTTTCATAGCAAGGAACCTTTAAATCTCCCCGTTATTAAACGCTTAAAGAAGAATAAAATTGTGCCCTTTTATGAAGAGACTGCTTTGTGTTGTGGAATTAATTTTATCAAAAGCGTTGTCCACACCAACGCCATTCTCTGTTCAGTCATCCAATCATTATTATTATTTTTTTAATCCATGGTAACGGTTGTGTCTTGAGCAACATAGAGATAACCTAAGTTCAGTTATGTCATACACATTAATTTTAGTCCCGTAGGATTCTTCAAATAATGATGATAATGATGATGATGATGCTAATAATAATAATAATAATAATAATAATAATAATAATAATAATAATAATGGGGTATAATTCATAAAGCGCCTGTTTCCACAAAGTGTTTCTTAAAAGATATGAAACGACCAGCTTTGTCCTGAACTCGTTGCAGCTTATTTAGTTTATCAGTTGGAATGGATGCCAGTGGTGAGTTGCAATAATCCAGCCTGGAAGTAATGGAAGTTGACACTAGAGTTTTTGTAGCATTTACATAAAAATAATACATTTGTTCATACTTTCATTAACTTCTTTGTGATACAACATCTGTGTTCACTACCAAATATTAATTTCTTGTTTTTACCAGAGGCTTTAACTGTATATAATATACGAACTTCAACGTCACAAAGTACAATTAACCATTTAATATAAATTGAATGTGATACCATTATAAACCCAGAGAAGTAACAGGCTTACCATTCATAAGAATTTTGTGATACTGAATGGGTTAAAAGGGATACAGATTACAACCCACATAAATATGTATCGTCTGTGACTGGATGTTTCATTTCCTTTATTAATCGGCTCCCAGAAAAATAGAGACGCGTGTTTTATTCCTCTATGGTATCGGTTACAATTACTCTGAAGTGCCCAAAGTTTAATGCACGCAATTCACCAAGAGCTCCATTAGTTATTAATGACAATATTCTGGCTCAGACTGCACTTCTGATAGAGACGTAATCGCTTGAGCCAGAAGCCAGACGCCGAGTGTAATGTGCAGGGTGTTTTTCGTGCGGTGCTGTGTTTAGACTGGGCACCGGGCGATTTATTGGAGCATGTCACCCTTTCAGGGAAGTTTCCTTCTAATTGCCTTCTCATCTGGTCTTAATTAGTGTTTGGTCTGTGAAACGGTGGCTGGAAGAGCACTGCCCGTTACATTCTATCCGGGAGATATCTGTCTATCTATCTATCTATCTATCTATCTATCTATCTATCTATCTATCTATCTATCTATCTATCTATCTATCTATCTATCTATCTATCTATCTATCTATCTATCTATCTATATGTCTGTCTGTCTATATGTCTGTCTATATGTCTGTTTGTCTATCTATTTGTCTGTCTGTCTGTTTGTCTGCCTGTCTATCTATCTATCTATCTATCTATCTATCTATCTATCTATCTATCTATCTATCTATCTATCTATCTATCTATCTATCTATCTATCTATCCGTCTGACTCTCTGTTTAGTTTATCTATTAATCTGTTTGTCTGTCAGTGTGTCTTTCTTTCTGTCTGTACATCCATCCACGTATTTTCTCTCTCTCTCTCTCTCTCTCTCTCTCTCTCTCTCTTGCTCGCTCTCTCTCTCTCTTCCCCCTCTCCCTTTCTTTCTTTCTCTAATGTAACCTCTGGATTTCATCTTCCTGCAAGAGATCAGCTGCCCAATTCCCATTAGCCTCCCTTTAATATTTTCCTCCCCCCGTCTCCTCCCGCGACACTTGCTATTTTATAATTTCCATTCATCTGAGAACGATTTCCAAATGTTGCCCGTACTTGAGTTTTTATACAACTCCACGTCCTTACAACCACTCGATTTTATCCTCGTCCACGACTCTAGGGTCCTTAGTGTGCTTTTTTTTTCTCCTTCATTCATTCACTTCACCTCATCCTGGGAACAGCATTCTTGGGTGACTCACTGATTCCAATGTGCAGCATCCGATTACCTTCTATACGGTGCAGGCTCATTTCCAGAGTAATTATCCCCATTTGGTGTAGTTACGCCCTCATAAATATGTGCATTAGCCATTGACTAAAGATTTAGTGCAAGAACATTTCATACTCTCCGTGGTTATTAGTATCTTCCTGCATCTCCTGCATGACATATGGCGTGTGATAACTCCCAGATAATGCCGGTTTATTTATTTCCTTCTGCACCTTATTTCTTTTCTTGTTTATTATCATTAGCTATTATATCATTGTTGCCACCGTTGTTTGGGATTTTGTCGCCAGCGACGGCACAATTTTGAGATATTTTTTAGTCATTTCCGGAGGCTTATGAACATCTCATCTTCGGATCGGTAGTTTTCTCTCCTTGCTCACCCCTACCTCGCCCCCTCTCCTTCTGTTAGTTTCCTGAATTCGTTTTCTCCGTTTTCCGTCTTCTCAAATAGCTCCTCATTTTTCGATTCCAATGCTTGCTCATTCTTCATAATGACCTCTTCTCTGTGCGTGTCTGTCCGCGCGAGCAACTGTGTATTTTCCCATACACCAATATTGATTCTTCTTTTAATAGTGGGAAAAGTATTACAGTACTTGTCCTAGTCTGAGCCCCCCCCCCCCCCGCGCCACCTAGCCTCTCCAAACCAAAGAAAGAGAATACTTTTTTTTTAAAAAGATCTCTTTTTTTTCGGTTTTGCACAGTTCGGTTGCTATCGATCTGATATCGTACACCCTGATAATTATTGTTATCCAAACATAGCCATCTTCTGGCCAATTTTTCACGTTTTTAAGGGCGGCATTTACCAGGCCAGGGGTCAATTTTGTGTGATGTTATCGCGGAATGACAGGATACAAAACACTCTCACGACGGAGGGAGTGTAAGCTGCTTTATTTTTCTTTCTTTTCATCGATAAGGCTCACGACGACGAACTGTCAGAAGGTCATTTTGAAAAATGGCTTTTTCTACCGCGAAAGTATTAGTTCAGTGGATGCAGTCATAATTATTATTATTATTACTCACCAACAGCCACTACCAAACAATATCCTGTTAAACCATGTCAATCATTTAGAGAATTACAAGGTTTAAGGTCTTTGGTTTTTTGGGGATCTCTATTCTTTGCATTTGCACCTCTCTTTTCTTGTTGCCGTTTTGTTTTGCCTCTGTTTCTTCTTGTTTCGAATCGCCTGGTTTGAGGTCAAATAATATGTCAATATAGTTAATGGCAAATAATAGTCCACACATTTTAATACGGGAGTTTGTCTCTTGTGTGTGTGTATGTGGCAGGCTACTGTGTTCTCCAATAGTCATCTTGCACGACACGGAGTCTCAATGGTGGGAGCCAATTCTTTCGATGAAGTCACTCCGTATGCCAGCCCCCTTCCCTTTCAACTTGATTGCATTCAAATCAAGGCACGCATTGATAAGAGATTCATATTGACAAATCCGATAATCAGCGTTTCCGATTAAATGGCACTGGTACATCCAACTCTGTGTCCGTCAGAAACAAATAAGCACAAACCATTCAACAATGTGATGATTTATGCACGGCACGGGACCGTGTCTGCCTTGAGCAATTCCACGTCAAGGCGATGGCTGACACCCAGGATTTATCTGACATTATTAGTTACTATTCTAAATCTTAAATCAAGACCCGAGGGGCCGTGCGTCTCTCTATCTCCGTAGCTAATGAATTCACCGTTGCTGGGTTACAGATGGAAATAAATCTCTGAAGCAGAGATCAGGTTCTTGCTGTTGGTCATATTTCAGCGAGTCCTACCAAAGAACGTGAAGATGAGAAAGGTGAATGGTGAGTAGTTGGTATCATGCTCACGACCAAATGCTGACACCATTATCCGAACAGTGAAAATGCGGGCAACAAAATTTTTTGACAAATTTTTTGTAGAACTTTTCAAATTTTGTAAGTCGGGGGATTAGAATTAGAGGGGATCTTAGAGAAAAAAATAGGCAAAAGAAAAAAAACAACACCATTTCAGTATAAACCAATCGTATTTAATATTTGAATGATTTACTCGAAGAGTTGATATCAGTGTTGCAAACGTTGATTAAATTCGATTGGTTTACATTGAAATTATGTTTTTTGCTTTTCCCACTAAAACAGTCAAATGGCACTTAGATAATTATCTTCTAATTCTAACCCTCTCCGCCGATTTTCAATTTTTGTTTGTTTGTTTTTATTTTAGCCTGATGACTGACCGAAAACTGACATTGTTTATTTTATTTTCATCCTCGTAGAATTCACTATATAGTTTTTCTCCTCGTTGTTTTGTTCCTTACGAGAGTTTTTGTGAAATACGTTTCGTTTTTTTTTCTTGTTAGGTCACCGTTTTACTTTGTGCCAGGTCCCACTTTGAATCCATACGTTTTTGTTTTTTAATTATTCCTTCTCTAGAGCACCATAACTGTAACAAATTATCTGCATTCGAAATATAGAATACAAGACTTAGTCGTCCAGGAAAGATGTCTAGTCTATTATTTCTCATGCATATTGACAGTGATGTGCTCAAGACTTCCCCAGAGCGATACTTGTACATGCCAATGATTGGAATCTCATGCCGTATTTCTCTCTGCACTGGACACAGTCTCCTTCCTGCGGCGCGCTTCTGTGGGCTCCATAAGCCTATGCTGATTTGGATCTCAGTGGGACCGTAATGCCAAGAATTCCCCTGCAATCGTGCGGAAAAAAAATGACATGTGCGCAAAATTGGGGAGCGTACGCCTCGCTTGATTAAATTACCTCTGATACGCAATTTGCGCCGAGGCTGGAAAAAGCGGATGTGTCGCTTCAATGTAGTTACAGAAACGTCCAGGTTTGTGGGTTGCGGGGGGGGGGAGGGGTGGGGGGAGAAGAAAGAAGCCCCCGGGATGGTGCGTGTGATAAAATTGATAGTGAAGGAGAGCCAATGAAAGTAAGTTATAGTGACAAGAAGCAGAAGGATAATGAAAATGTGTCGAAAGGAGAGCACGAGTATGGGTGCCATTGGAAGATTAGCTGTGGAAAGAGAGAAAGAGCGCGAGAAAGACAGATGGAAAGAACCACTCTTCACGTCACCAAAAACAGCAAAAGAAAAAACAAGATCAATATACAATTCAGCCGTACATACAGGAGATGAGCGCGCACACACACACACACACACACACACACACAAAAACAACAACAACAAAACAACTACACTCCTAGTCATTCCACAAACATCGCTTCCTCAACTCTGGTAGTCCTTCAATTTGACAGGAAATGTTTCCTCTCGAGTCTTAAGTGGTTACACCAAAAAAAAAAATCATGTCGATGCTGTAGAGTTTGTCGTAGTTCCTTTCATTAGATTGCAAAATTCCACATCGTCATGAACAAAAAAAATTGGGGGGGGGGGGGGCGGTGTTGAAAAAGAGGGGGGAGGATGCTAATTATTTTTTTCCACTACCAGTGACACTTTTTCGAAGAATTCAGCTGTGTAGCTTTCAAGGGACTCATTTACAGTAAGAACTTTTGTTTTTGTTATCGAATTTGATGACACTAAGATACCTATATCCCATTGTGTGAAAAATCTAGGGGTTTACCTGGACTGCAATCTATCCATGGAGAAGGCCATTTCGCATGTTAGAAAAATTTGCTATCTTGAGTTAAGGAAAATTAGTCAAATTAGGCATCTTATTTCAGAGGAAGCAGCCATTAAACTTGTTCTATCTTTTGTTATATCTAAATTAGACTATTGTAACGCTTTGTTTGCTGGAATTTCGGAGGATAAAATGAATAAGCTGCAGCAAGTACAAAATCACGCTGCTAGGTTGGTAAAGAAAGTTTCTATGAAAGAGCACATTACCCCTGTACTGAAGGAACTTCATTGGCTGACAGTAAGATCTAGAATCAATTACAAAATTTCGTCTTTGACCTATCAGTGTCTGAATGATCATCAGTTCCCGTCTTACCTGTCAGAGAAAATAAAGATGTATGAACCACCACGCTCATTGCGGTCAGCCAAACAAAATTTGATAGTGAAACCAAAAGCCGACAAGAAATTTTATGGTGAACGTTCTTTTGATTTCTATGGCCCTTCTCTTTGGAATGATATGCCAGAAGATGTCAAAGCATCTGGTTCATTACCTTCTTTTAAATCTAAATTAAAGACATTTTTATTTCAGGCACATTTTAACTGAACAAAATTGTGTCCATATTTCTATTTCTATGTAATATATTATGTACTGTGGTTTAATGCATGCTTTATTTCGAGGATGAGGGAGACGGAAAAGGGGAGGGGGGGGGGGGGAGATATGAATGTAATGTTTTGATGTCTATATTTTTATTCTAAATTTTATATGCATGTATCTACGTATACACTATTTAACGCCTTCTACGTAATGTTTTATAACATTTTATGTCTTTTGTAAAGCGCTTTGAGTTTATAAGGAAAGCGCTATATAAATAAACTTATTATTATTATTAATATGATACGAATTCTAACAGTTTGCCAGTGCTATTGATTCCTGGGGTAAAAATCCACAGACAGGTAACACTGTTAAGATATTTATCGTGTGAGATATATAATTTCTCTATCAGGTACCTGTTGGGAGAATTCACCGTCATGAAATAGAGGACTACTGGAACTCTGCAAAAGTGTAGTTTTCCAAAGTGTCGGTGAGTCAGAGTCACCAAGCAGAAAACGTATTTTTTACTAAGCAGAACAGCGTCAGGTCAAATCAGGCGCGGCGTAAAAAAACTGGAGCGAAAAAAAAATGACAGAAAATATTTAATCTAGACCGCAAGGCTTTATTTTTACATTTGTTACGCTTTAGAAGAAATCAACTCTGTGTATCGATCACGGATTAATCAATAGTACAGTCTTTTTGCCCTGATGGAAAATTTGCACGCATTTGAATAATTTCACCTAAAATGCTAAATGTTGCAGGTCTTTTGTGTTTGTCTAGGGGCAGGGGAGGGTGAGGAGTATTTTGTGTTCTAAATCACACGCTATTCTGTTAACTTCATGGTGGTATGTGTGGAGATTTAAAGCGTAATCAGTGAGCACTGAAATATTCAGGGAGAAAATGAATTCTGATGCCGATGTTTTGTTTTATTCTTCTTGTATTCCCAGTAAACAGATCCCTTTTTAGACTGAGCAATCAACGTAATGTGGACATTATTATAACAAAAGACATATTATTATAAAGTTAATATCTGTAAATACAGGTAAAGGGGGGAGGGAGGGGGGGGGGTAGAACATTAAAGAAATATTCAGACAAAAGGTTTTGATCGGTTAGGCGAGTTGGCTTTTTTCTTCCTAGCAAGGTGATGTGTGCAGTGGCAGAGGCTGTGGGTTCGATTCTCACCGTGGCCGCTTGTTTTTCTTCTTTTTTTTTCCGCTCCCACTTACCTGAGCAGCAACCAGGCACGTACATTTCCAACCGCACCGTATTTTCTCTTAAAGTTAATACCTACATGTTAGGAACGTTTTTGCTGTGAGATTTATAAAAAATACACATGCAGGTCAACCCATTTTTTTTTTTAACCAGCTGCAATAGGAATATGAAATTGCGCACTCAAAAATAAGTCAGTTATTCTTAATAAATTAGAGAGGCAGAAATAAATGTAGGTTTTTCTATAAATATTTTGTTTACGCATATTATCCATGCCTAACACGATTACTCAAACGCGTATTTGTACTCAGCGCACGCCAAAAGGTGCCAATTTGCAAACATATGGACAGCATTTGCGGCAATTGGCCTTTCTAACTTCAAAGAAAAGAAGACATATTGGTTTAGCCTACCTGAGACATTTTTCAGAGATCTCAAAGCCTGTATTATTTAAATTTGACATGCCGGGTATCTTTGTGAACTGATGATTTTGGGTAATTTTTTTTTTTTATCTCTCAGCTGACAAACAGGCCATCTGCCAACACAATCGTAGATTTGGTCAAACAGTGCAGGTTTTCATATCAATAGTCAAACTTTATCTTCAGTTGTCGGTATACAATGAACGATACAAGGGCACTGTTGGGTTACTTAACATGGGGTTTTATCTAGTGTGAGGCCGCTGGAGGAGGGACAGGGGTGAAAACTCATTCGATTTTCTCCAAATTCCATTAATCCTGCTACTTGCTGTTAAATCCGTCAGGTAAAGTTTGCGGGTGTCAAGAGTTTCAAGAGATCAATCCTGACAACACTAAAATTCAACATCATTGTCAAGCTTTCCAAAAGAAAATCGTGGGTCTGCTTCCAGTTTCAATCCATATTTGCTGAATTGTTCAAGTGTGTTTTTTTTTTTTCGTTAATGAATATCTGCAGGTTTTGTCTCCGCCATGGTGTTAGCGGTACCATCCGAGAGCTCTCTGGTAACAGAGACCTCACTTTGTCAGTTTGGTCTTGCTGCTAACCGGGCTCTACTGATCATACTAAAATCGAATTTTAACTTTCCACCGGGAGTCAGCATCCGTACGCTAATAGGACATACCTTTGTAGAGTATCTACCTTAGGACTGGCAGTTTTACCTCGGGGATTGACGGCGTTGATATGCCGTAATAAGCAGATCTACAGAGGAATGATGTCGCTACCATGAGTAAACATGAGGCCAGTCCTACGCGTCTGTTGCTGATTGAGTAGGTATCTGAATGCCTTTCAGCAAAAAAAGAAAACTCTTTCTTCAGCTGCCTCTCCGTGCATGTTTTGACTTGCTCTTCTTGCATGTACATGCTAATATAAGCTGATGTTGGTAATGATGGTGTGTATAATGGGAAGGGGGGTGGGCCGGGAGGGGGGGGGGATTTGTGAGAGAGCGGCAGAAGTTTGGAGTCACCGGTCCTTACGGTCGTCAAGGCGGACCTTGTGTTTGGGAATAGTACAGAAGTCGGCAGTGAAGATTATAATGGCAAAACCATTTCTGTCACGGATGAGCTCAGGTCCTGGACTTCTCATTTGCTCAGCCCATGACAGTAAACATCACTCTCTAAACCACTGGTTCTCAAAGTGTAAAGCGTGGAAATGCCCAATTTTATTATATTTTTTATTCTAAAATGTTAAAAAGATTCTTACTTGAGTCCCAAACCTCTTGAACATAGTAGGCTGTAGACAAAAAAAAAAAAAAAACGTTGCTAAACCCAGCAGGCCATTGACTCTGCTCCTAATTATTCATGACAATAAAGTAATATTATATTCTGTGTCAAATCTGACACTTCACTGTTGTGAGCTCTTCGTTGTTCTATCCATTAAATACGTTACGGCTTCCCTTTTGCTAGCTATGAATTACTAAGTCAATACGCTGACCTTAGTTCTTCTTTGTTCCAATTCCACCTTTTGCACAACTGAGAAATTCCACGTTAAACGTTTGCGGCTTTAGTATTATGTTAAGGAGTTAGAACTGTAAAACGGTTTGGTAAGTGCTTTGTGGCATTTTAAACAAATGTCAAAATGTGCATTTCTTATACCTCTTCTCTATGCTAAAACATCTCCAATTTTTCAGAAAATGGCGGTAGAACAAACAAGAATTAAGGTCGCTAATATTACGACTTAGATTTGCATTCACTATTTAAAGTAATTGAAATAAGTGGATGAAACTGTGAAAAGGAATGCGCATCTAGGGATACGGCTTTCAAGGGACCAGTGGTCAAAGGGTTAAAGTTATAACGTCAACAGATGGGGGGGGGGGGGGAGGGATTTTTGGGGAGTTGGAAAGGGGGGGGGGGGGTTGCTGCTGATACACCAGCAACTTTTAGATGGGTCTGAAAAGAAATAGGTTTGAGAAACACTGCTCCAAAATGTTGATGCGTCGCGTTTACTAGCGACAAACCCCGTGAAACCTTCCAGCGTACATTACCGCTTGGCTTCCCTGGTACGGATGGCAGTGGTGCCAGACCATGCTAGACTCACTATCCATACCATAAACATCTCACAACTATGAGAAAACTGTGGTGGCAATTCCCAAACGGTGGCCTAACCTTAATTGAAACACTATCTGAAGATTTCGGACCCCGACACCAAACCCGTGCAAAACTAGTGATAGGCTTAGGCCAAATGGGAAATGCAGGCCACTATTTCAAACTGCTCGTTAAGTATGTTTGATGTTTGTAATTAATGATAAATACATTCATTTACCTATATTTTGTCTTTATTAATCTTTCATGAATTATCTTTCGAGTAGCAATATTTTGTGCTAAAGAATCCCCCTTCATTCTCTTTATAATATACATATTCCTTACCAAGTCTTCCCCTATTCTCTTGCTTTTACCGGGGGGGGGGGGGATGCACCCCCTCAATATAGTACCAACGGGCCCACCTGTGTTCTCTCCCCTCCCCCCTCCCAATCACCAAACTGTCCTGGCCTGCCCGATTCTCTTATTCAGAAAGTGATGTGAGTGATGAAGTCAAAAGTGGAGAACGCTTGAGAAGAATCACGGAGCTCTCCTACAAATTACCAATACAAACGTTTGCATGAAATGTTTAAAAGAGAACGATAATAGGAAAGAGGGATACCATTTATTGATGTAAATACTTATTTTCCACAACATGAAATAATCGTCAGAGGTAAGAATGTCTGAATTACTGCGATTTGATTTAACCTTTAAACAGTCCTGAGGCAGCGTTTGACATTTCGAGAGCTAACGATGAATTACTGACGGGGATTTTACGTTACTTTATACTGTCTTAAATTTAAAACCAGGAATCATTCTTTTATCTGAACACTTAGGCACGAACCTCATGGGAAAAAAGAGACGTATAGACAGTTTGAGATCACGATTTCACACAGCATTATGAGATGTCGTATTGACACATGTGAAGTGTTAATTTATTACCCCAGGCATTGGCGTTCTTGGTGTAAGTTTCATTATCATTGTCTTTATCTTTCAAAAAAAAAAAGTGTGCCAACACGTAAAGGGCAAAATGTTTAGTTTCGGCGCTTAAAGTTAGCAGTTTGTTTTCTGAATCTTTCTGCATGTGTGTGTGTGAATGTGTTTGTATGCGTGTTTTTGGGGTTTTTTTTAGGGGGGTGGGGGAGATATCGATCACAAAGGATTATGTTGTGTTAAACTGGGGAAGGGGGGGGGGGGCTCAAACAGAGAGGTATATCCGATCTTTTAACGGCACGGGAATGAAGAAACATTAATTGCGAACAAAATAAAATGTTATTTGAGATAACACTACATTTCAAGAATTATTTAGATATACATGTATCATTACAAGGTTTTTTTTGTTCGGTCTGCTTTGCTTTGAATTCAGTAAGTTATATTCTGTATATTATATCCAGCATTAAGACATTGGTTTCCATGACTAAATTCACCATGGGCATCTGAATCTATGAGAACCACAGATGAGGACCTCGTAATGTAGGTATCAAGTGAACCCTGAACTATACTCCAGTAGTTCCCCCGGGAAGACGTGCCAGTGGATGGCTGGGAATTGGTATAAAATGAAGAGATATTGCCTGAAGGTTTAAGATGGGATACTTACAGACAACAGAAGAAACGATCATCACTAGACAGAATGTTTGCCTGGGATCAGCTTTAGTGCTGCTGAGAGTAAGCACCAGCACCCTATTAAGGATACACCATAGACTTGGTATACACCCTTTCTCACTCGCGCCAGCCAGTTATGACTAATTCTATAAACAAAACCCTATATTGCCATGTTACGAAAAAAGAATGTATATACCAATCCAGACCAGATTGACTTTTTTAACCCCTTGAATGCCAACAGTACCGTCATGAATGTTCTTTTGGGTGCCGGCTGTGAATTTTTCTAAAACAGTTACGTTAGCTTTAGAAGTTCCCATTTACTTTTAGGCATAATCGAAATAATCAATTTCAAAAGTAACCAGAATCTAAAAATAATTAATAATTATAACCGTACTGCTCTGGCACTGAAAGGGTTAACATCATTTTAAAGAATAAAATGTGCTCGACCTTTCTACCTGAGTTATAATTTTTATGTGACAAATAATTTCCTTCGGCCATCCCAAAACGGAAATTGAACAAGAATGCAACAGAGGGCGATGTGGGTTTGTTTTCAGCATCTCTTTTTTTTTTTCATATGATAATAATAATAATAATAATAATAGTGAAGATAATTTATACAGCGCCCAATCCAAGCAAAATTGTTTGGATTTTGCTCTACGCATTTTACAGAAAGTCTTGTTCTCTCCAACTGCAACTCATCCTCTTTCTCTCTCTTTCTCCGTCTCTCTCTCTCTCTCTCTCTCTCTCTCTCTTTCTCTCTCTCTCTCTCTCTCCCTCTCTGTCTGTCTGTCTCTCCCTGTCTCTCTCTGTCTCTTTCTCTCTCAAACACAATCTAAATATTGCATACACCCTTAAGCTAGACATACATACAAAGACACACGCACATAACAGAGGCACATAAGGCAGAAATTAAACAATAAAACAGCAAAAAGAAAATGAATTGAGAAATAAACGGATTGGGAATGTCGAGACTTCACAACTGAAAGTGTTTTTAAAAAGGTGGGTCTTTAGACCAGTTTTGAATTTTGACTGGGTAGATGCTTCATGTGCGGTCACTTGCCACAACACGGCATTATAGTCCGTCTTTACTTGTGAAGGGCTTGTTGGACTCCTTCGTGTCTCATTAACATGAGCGGTTAACATGGACTGTATAGACGTAACAACGTCCTATTCAGACTCTTCTCATGGAACATCATTTTGGGGGTCAGAATATAATAATATTATAAGATATACTGGAAACTTTCATGTTATTTGTATGATATATTTCAAACAGAAATCTCTGGCATATTTCAGTGTTTAACCACAAGAAAATGAAAAGCTGTTGTGTTCAAATCGAGTGAACTGAGGAGAGGAAACCATAGTGCCCCAAGTATATAAGCTTACAAAGTGGCTTGAGGCGAATTCCATAGTCGAGTGAACGACCCGGTACAGTTTCCAAGATAATAATAATAATATAGTCTTTATCAACTAATTTCCTTATCGAGATCAGATCCATTACAAATACACCTACCCCGTCTTGAGACGAACAACGGTGGCGCTGCTCACGTGCTGTGGACCATTTTGATTTAATCTTATTACAGGCAATGTATCATTTGCGTGTGAATGCGAAATGTGGCTCTACAGAAGGGAAGGGTTATTCACTCGGTTCCTTAACAAATGGTGCCCAGAAGAAGAAAAAAAAGTCCATGGCTTAATGTTTTTCTACATGTCTAGCTTTCTTAGCTCAAAACTTAACACGAGATGACATTCGGTTGACTTATAAGAACTGTAGATTAGCAGTCAACAGCAACAAGGAATTAATTTTTGCCTTTTTTTTTTCTTTTTGGCGAAGGTTCTCCCTGATTGGAGTTTTTTTTTCTCATTTATTAACTTGTTTTTCACATCTAAGGCTTCCGTGGATCACGAACTGAACCATTCGCGGTTGTTTTTCGTCTCTGGAACAAACTACTACGCTTAGTCAAAAGTACTGCAACCTGTTGCCCGCCAATGGTATTTATATTTAACTGATAATCTCACGAAGTCAAGGATAAAACTGGAAAGCCTAAAAGACCCTTTCATGGGCACACGGATTGTAATAGCCGAAAGAAAATGCTTATTAGATCGTAGTTTACCCAGATAACAATTATATTTTTAGACATGCAAGGATAACTTTATTTATCAGGTACAAGTTATCAAATAGTTCACGACCGGGGTGTCAATTTTCTAAGAGAAAGTTTATGAATCATTCTTTTCTGTCATTAATTTTAATGTTCTTGATCGTGGTCTTACAGTTGTTGTATGTCAGATTTCTAATTCCGCAATACTCAGTCCCAACATTAGGGAATACGAACATCCGAAAAAGTACCCAAGATCTTAGTTACCGTTACGTCTTCCTTCCCTCAGCTGGTGTTCGTATTAATTTTGCACGCTACGATGACCACTTAGAAGTGATCCCTATTAATGAGTACAAGCACATGCTTTTCATGGCTAGCGATACGCATTACCTGCCCTGCCCTTCCTCCAAGCTTGGTTGGTTCCGCCACTCGAGCACGTAAGGATGAAACCACACCTTCCTCCACTGCATTTTTGATAACTCATACATGTTAAAAATCGTAGATCTGTAGTGTGACAAGTTCAAGAACACGTCTGTTTGGCAACAGTTTTGACTCATGATTGAACCTCCTGAACCGAATCAACTGGCGAGACAGTCTTGTTTCAATTTCTCTAGTGCGCGAGGTTCAGTTTAACTCCACGGTCCACATGTTACACTAAATCTGTGGTAAAATACATTTGATTCAGTGCGCCACAGGCCTTTTCATCTGCAATTCTCGAAGCTAGCTGTTGGTCTTGGCCGGTCGCACTTACAGGATATTTAAAATGTATACACTGTTCTTACTAAAAATGATGATGAAGGTAATGACGCTGGTGATGAGGATATTAACCATAATGCCGAACAGAGGATGATTTCACATAATGCTATCAAATCAAAGGTCAGAATTCTCCTGGTTAAACAGCAGCCCTTAAAATTTCTGCATACAGTATATTAATTACTGTGGAAGAATAAAACTAACGTACTATCTACCGCTTACAGATTCACTTGTGGAGGAAATTGACACTTACCTGTAGACTCCATAGTTACCTTGAAGAAATAGGTAACAAACAGTAAAGACAAACTTCGCTCTGAGTATAGCAAGAAATGGAGAAAAGAAAATATTATAATGTTGACACAGCGTAATGCAGTCTGAATTAGTTACAACTCCCTAGAGGCCAGGCTAAGACAAAGTTAATAATGAATCCCACAGTGTTTAATATGAATAAGTTGAGTGGCTCTCTGATAAATTGATTAATCGGTGTAAAGGTTTCCCACTTTCCTCTCGACAGCTAGCGTTGTCAGATCCCCCCCCCCCCCCCCCAGGACTGATTTCAGCCAAATACAAACGTGAGCTAAGTAGGCGGCCCAGAATAAAGCAAATAGCTAAAAGCCTAACAAAAGAAACAAATATACCAGATATATATTTTATTGTCAAAAGGCTCCCTTTCTAGGCAAATTATTTACAAGAAAATAAAAATCACTGGAACCTGAAAAATGGCCAATGTGGCAACCTAGTCGACAACAGCAGCAATGATATAAATAGCTCTGCTAATGAAATAGCCCATCTGCAAATTCTTATGGCATCGCTTTACGTATTTAATGCTGCTGTATACACATGAAAGTCAGGTCAGAAAAATCTGCTACTGGTAACATGTAATCCAGTACAACCTGTTTCATGAACTGGTACGCTAGCATGGTATCAGTGGGCGTGCACCTGTCGGTGCAAACGGCCAGGGCGGAGGAGGTTTCATCTAACCCAACGGCCACATGCTAGGGCACAATGTGACCCTCAGTACTTGAGTCCTTCATATTGGCCCCCGGTAGCGGTGTGGTCATAGGCTTGTTTGCCTAAATCACAGACGAAGAATTGAGCAAACTTCCCGGACGCAGCTTCGAAGCTGGCGGCAGCAGGCCAGTGGTTGATTGATAAGGCAGATGGCAATATACCGTCACTCTGGCCTGGATATCGTGACACAGAGCATCCACCAGTATTGGTGTTCTTTGGTTTGGGTCTTTCACCCTAGTCAGTTGGGACTGCGAGGCTGTGGAATAGCCTACAGGCAGCCGGTCAGGCAATATGACTGTCCCTCTGGCATCCTCCTGCACCTGGATACATTTCCAGTCGTCTTGACCCTGTCTTGCCACTTGGATAAGTTGTGTCCAGGCGAGAGAGTGAGTCTGATGTTTGCGCAGCTCTTTCTCACTAAAAACAAATTCTTTGCGCCAGTCTTAACACTCACCTCGTCTTCTTTCATCTTTGTCTCGTCTTCTTTCCTCTCAAAATTCCAACGGCGATGGGCGAGTGCGGTGGCAGCAGGTTTGGATAGACTGGAAGCTGTTAGCACAGACCTACACGTTGGTGGCTGTGGGCTATGGTCACTTCATCGTCGATTGAAGTGGAGGCGTGGGGAGGCAGCACCCACAGTAGCTGAGCAGCCTTATTTAAGGATAGCACTGCTCACCTCAACTGAGGAAGGGGCTAGAAAAGGTGCCCTAAAGAAAGCCCACTTCACATCACCTTGACTGGTATACCGCGACCAGTGGGGATCCCTTTTTGCGGTCGAAACAAAAAGAAATTCAGCTTACTCAGGCTAGGAGCCTGGAATATACGCACACTACAGGACAACTCAAACAACCCGGAAAGACGCACTGCACTTATTGCCATTGAGCTCAGCAGGTACAACCTGGACATAGTGGCACTCAGTGAGACCAGACTCCCTGATAGTGGCCAACTCAAAGAGCTCAGTGGTGGATACACCTTCTTCTGGAAAGGCAAGGGTGCAGTCGAACCGAGACAGCATGGTGTTGGGTTTGCAATTAAAAATGACCTTGTCAGAAACTTGCAGTCCATGCCAATTGAAATAAATGACAGGCTAATGACACTCAGGATCCCAGTTGGGAAAAGCCAGTCAGCCACCCTCATTAGCGCATATGCGCCCACCATGACAAACCCAGATG
This sequence comes from Onchidella celtica, assembly GCA_963931925.1. NCBI lineage: Eukaryota > Metazoa > Mollusca > Gastropoda > Systellommatophora > Onchidiidae > Onchidella > Onchidella celtica. Next base: position 18,931,121 of record OZ007574.1, read on the forward strand.
AAGCCAAAGACAAGTTCTATTCTGATCTAGAATCTGTCATATGCTCTGTCCCGGCAGCTGATAAGCTGATTCTCTTGGGGGACTTCAATGCTAGGGTTGGCTCCGAAATCTCAGCGTGGCCAAATGTTTTGGGCCCTCATGGAGTTGGTTCATGCAATAACAATGGGTTGCGCTTACTTACTTTGTGCGCTGAATTTGGCCTGTTCATTACCAACACAAATTTTAGTCTCCCCGTGAGAAACAGAACGTCATGGATGCATCCCCGCTCAAAGCATTGGCATCTCATAGACTATGTCATTGTGAGGAAGACTGACAGAAAGGATGTCCTTGTAACAAAGGCGATGTGTGGTGCCGAGTGTGGAACTGACCACAGACATTGTTTGCAAGCTCAGACTAACATTGAGGCGCAATAGACGCCCTCAAGGGAAAGCGCCACCTAAACGCCTAAATGTTTCAAAACTCTGCTCAGCTGAGAAACAGAGCGAGCTCTCATCAGAACTCTCCTCAAAATTGGATTGCGTGACTTTTGACCCTGAGAACATTGAACAGAGCTGGACTGACCTAAATACGACTGTACACTCTTGCGCCAGCAGCACAGTTGGTTTTCCTGTCCGCAAGCACCAGGACTGGCTCAATGATAATGATAATGAAATCAAAGTGCTCATCAAAGAAAAAAATAGTCTCATCCAAGCTCACTGCAGTGACCCCTCTTCCACAGCAAAAGCTGATGCACTGCGTGCATGTAAGGGTGTACTCCAGAAGAAGCTGAGGAAAATGAAAAATGACTGGCTTGAAGAGCGAGTAAGAGAAACTCAGAAATATGCCGACACAAACAACACTAGAAAGTTCTTTGAGAGCCTCCGAGCTGTGTTTGGACCATCCCGCTCTGGCACTACGCCACTTCTTGCGTCAGATGGTTCAACACGCATTGTTGAATTGAATGCCATAATTCAGCGTTGGGCAGAACATTTCGGAGGTGTGCTAAATCGGCCATCAAATATAAATACTGAGTCCATTGACCGCCTCCCTCAGACTCCTATTAATGCAGCTCTTGCCAAGCCATTCACAGCAAATGAGACCCGAACTGCCACAAATCAGATGTCCTTTAACAAATCACCAGGCGTGGATTCAATTCCTGCTGAGGTGTATGCCTTCGGTGGAGAAAAGCTTATTGAAAGGTTGACCGAGTTGTTCAATCATATGTTGAAAGCAGGGAAGCTGCCACAGGACTTCAAAGATGCTTCAATCATCCATCTGTACAAAAACAAAGGGGACAGCCAAGTCTGTGACAACCATCGGGGAATCTCTCTACTTTCAATTGCTGGCAAAATATTGGCAAGAATGCTTCTGAATCGCCTTCTTGATCACCTCTCGTCAAATGACTTGCTTCCCGAGAGCCAATGTGGCTTTCGTAAAGAGAGGGGAACGGCGGATATGATTTTTGCTGCCAGACAGATTCAGGAAAAATGCATGGAACAAAATAAAGCGCTGTATATCACATTTGTTGACCTCACAAAAGCATTTGACACTGTGTGCCGTGAAGGCCTCTGGAAAATCTTGGCGAAGTTTGGGTGTCCACCCGAATTCATCACAATAGTGCGCCAGTTTCATGATGGCATGCAAGCTGCAGTCAAAAGCAACGGCAGTGTTTCAGAGCCCTTTGCTGTCACAAATGGGGTAAAACAGGGTTGTGTCTTAGCCCCAACTCTGTTCAGCATCATGTTCTCTGCAATGCTACAAGAAGCCTTTAGCTCTCCTCCTCAAGGGGTAAGCATCAAGTACCGAACTGATGGCAGTCTATTCAACCTCAGGAGACTTCAGGCAAAAACCAAAACCAAAAGTACTCAAGTCTGTGACCTACTATTTGCTGATGATTGTGCACTTCTGGCACACGATGAGGATAGCATGCAAAACTGTGTTGATAAGTTCTCTAGTGCCTGTGACAACTTTGGCCTCACAATAAGCACAAAGAAGACGGAAGTGCTCCATCAGCCTACTCCAGACGACAAGTATCCTGTGACCCCAAATATCAAAGTCCATGACAGTCTTCTGAAGGTGTCGGAGAACTTCACCTATCTTGGCAGTACACTGTCTTCCGCGGCTCGTGTTGATACTGAAATTCTCTCAAGAATCAGCAAAGCCAGCTCTGCATTTGGCAGGCTTCGAAAGAGAGTATGGGATGTTGCCGGCATTCGCACAGACACTAAGCTGAAAGTGTACAATGCTGTGGTCCTTCCCACCCTACTCTATGGGGCTGAAACCTGGACAGTGTACCAATCGCATGCCAGAAAGCTAAATCACTTTCATCTGGCCTGCCTTAGAAAGATCCTAAGGATCAAATGGCAGGATAAAATTCCAGACACTGAGGTCCTCAATCATGCCAAGGAATTGAGCATCTTCTGCCACCTGAAAAAAATTCAGCTACGTTGGGCAGGACATGTTGTCAGAATGCCCGACTCCAGACTCCCTAAGCAAATCTTCTTCTCTGAGCTCTCCAATGGAACGAGGAATGTTGGGGCCCCAAAGAGACGTTACAAAGACACTCTCAAGCAATCACTGAAGGCCTTTGCCATTGATGTGAGTGAGTGGGAAAAGCTCTCGCTTGATCGTGCAAATTGGAGGGCGGCCCTTACCAGAGGCAGCAAAGCATGGGAAGCTGACAGAGTCCAGCAGGCTATCAAAAAAAGAGAACGGCGCAAGAAAAGGCCCAGTGGTACTGAACCAACGGAGCACTCTTGTCATTTATGCGGAAGGGTCTGCAGGGCAAAAACAGGACTTATCAGTCACATGAGAAGCCATAAGTCATGAAAGAACAGTCTTTCCATTCTGTCCTCTGTGTCCTTTAGTTCTCTTTATTGTCCACAATTCTCAACAATTTCTGTTCTTTATTCCTCTGGTGTTGTTAAGGTCATCATCATACCTGATGGACGAACTATTATACACAAGAAAACCAAGTGATATAATGTAATGTGATATTTACTTTCTTTTGATATAAATTGTAGAACTCAGTAAAAAATTGGCCTGTTTCCTTAAGCCTTGTGACACATGTAGTCTGCCTTATCAAATAGAAACATTTTGAGAAACTCAGTACAATTTAGTTTTTAACTGGAACTTGTCCATGAGAGAGCCAAGGCTATTTATTTTAAAACACTTTGACTCATGTCGCCAAGTAAACAAAATAAATGAACTCATGGAGAGAGAGAGAGAGAGAGAGAGAGAGGGAGAGAGAGAGAGAGAGAGAGAGAGAGAGAGAGAGAGAAGAGAGAGAGAGAGAGAGAGAGAGAGAGAGAGAGAGAGAGATAGAGAGAGAGAGATTCTCCTTTCAATCCTTTTTTTAAAGACAGAACTCGTCCTCTTCCAAACTAACACGATGTAAAAATGAGATAGCCTGGTTTCGCTCTTGCCTATGGTTTTGCCTAAGGTTTCAAATGTGCCTTGCACGTGCTCCGTTCACCTCCTCTCACGAAAGGTGGCTCACGTGTGCCGGTGGGAAAATCAGCATGTTGGCTGAGGTAATGAAGGACCTCGCACTCCTCCTTCATTATTATGGTAAACCTGTCTTACGTTTTTTGGTAACTTTAAACCTGTTTCTAGTTTGGGAGAACGTCATTGAGAATACTTGTCCTTTTTACTGTATATAGATATCGGGGACCACAGGGTGCGCTACCTTATCTGGACTTAAAAAAACAAAACAAATTAGATCATTAGTGTGCTTGTAGTCCTCGGCTTCCCGCGGGTTGTATTGCAAGTTGGGACTTAAATTCTGAGCACTAAGGGTTAAATAACATTTTAAAGATATTGTGACCACTAAGTCGGGTAAAGAAAGCTATTCAGTTTTTGGCTTCCCCTGAAAAATTTGCAAAACCGAGTCGCGATAGCTGACCAGGCTGCCCTGGATTATCGTACCAGTTGTTACGTCCTGAAAAATAAGGATGTTTTGATAGGAGAGATGCTTTCTCTATGTTTCTTTGCCTTAGAGTAGTGTAAAATGTGGTCTCTGCGAACGACTGAAAACGTCGGGGCCGAGGAACTAAAAGGAAGTGAGCTTAAATCTGTTTCGTTTTTTTTTTTTTTTTTAATGTTTGGCCATCAGATAAAAGTTGAAGCAGACAAGCTGGCAATCGGAACACAATTACCATAGTAATGAAACAATGACTGGCAAATTGCCCGGCTGTCTGGGCATCTTTGAGCGTAACTTGAGACACAGAATTTATGATCAGGAAATGAAGAGAAACAAAGACAGTTATGCGGGCATAACAAACATACTGCAGGAGATTTCAGAAGGAAGTTTTGAAAACCATGGTGTAGTAAAAGAGCTGGCAAACATCGTTGTTTCTTGACAGTGGCTCAAGCTTAGGTAGAATAGTATTGTAGGTAGCACAGCATCGCTTTTGTTAATATCTTATATATGCAGAAAGTGTTACCAAGCCCAATAGGCTGCTAGCCCTTATATTTTCTATGCCACATCACTGCCATTTTCTCTCTGCCCACCCCCCCCCCCTTTAAAAAAAAATTGGCTCTTTTCGTCTTTTCCATATCATATGCCTGTTACTTCTTCTTCTTCTTTTTTTTTTTTTCACTTTTGACTTATTGTCGTGTTTTCTAAACCAGATCATGTAATTACTTCTCTTTTATTTCACTTACATTTGATATATTATTATTCCAGTCTTTTCTATAGCACCTCACTGATTTTGTCTTCTTCGCAGTCTCCTTTTAATTCTGGTTCTGTGGTACCAATGGCAGGTGAAACAAACACTGTAGATTTTATTTGGGAAAACAAAAAAATCAACACAGGAAGACGTGAGATTGACAGTGGATTTAAGCACCATTATGTTCGATCAGCTGGAATATCGTAGTGGTATGAAAAATGCATGAGGGATTTCCTGTTTCTGCCCGGAAACATTCCATTTTAACGGTGAACCACGACAGGTGGGCTCACAAAAATCTAAACTCATTCAAACAAAATGAACAATTATTATCGGCGATATTTCTCATTAATGTCTTCTTTAACGTCCTACTTCCATCCCTAATTTCAGCGATCAGTGTTATCTTCGTATTTTAATTGCCGAATATAAACACCAGGCTTCCGTCCAACACCATTCTTAATGAACAAAGTATAAACAGTAAATTCCAGGCATCTCTGTCAGGAGTAAGTAATACAACGGAGGCTCAGGGATAGAGATGAGAAAAGATCTGGGGGTAAAAATCGACAGAGAAAAAAATAAAGACTTTTATAAACGACAACGCCGAGCATTTTCATTTCACGAACACTGTAGGAATTGCAGCTGGTCTGGAAAAATGAAATCTCTACCTCCGCGTATCCTTGTTACCGACCGTGCTCCTGTCTCCAAAAATAGAGTGTAACATTAACTACGGTTGAAGTAAGAGGGAATTCTTTGCTCATATTATTGCTCCTAGTTAACTTTTTATTCAAAGCTTAAACATCACTGTCATTCGGGATTGATGTTTACTTCTGTAACTTTTTGAAGTTTCCCTCGTTTTGCTCTGTCGTGTTAGGTCTTTGTTTTAGGAAAATCTCTGCCCTGGGCCTTTATACCTCATTCTTGGTTGTTGTTGATGTTTCTTCTTTTCTTGTTTTTGTTGTTGTCATCTCTGTGGCTTTTTTAGGCCCTAAAAGGGCTCCAATTTTTGTTCCCCCATCCTGTTCTTGATCTTGTTCATTTTTTTTTTTTCATCAGCTTAACGAAATTTCTTACCAAACGCAGTTGTAATTTCTCCCACTTTCATTCTCTTAGAAGTTATTGTATAGTTACCTTCTTGTTCGTTTCTAACGTGGGGGCTTTTTCCAAATACAACTTTAACCACATTTTAACCTTAGGATTCTTATTTTAATATTTTGTCGTCATGATCATATAAGTTTGTGACTCGTAGACGTTAAGTTGTCGTATTGGTTAAAGGTTTCCATAATTTTTTTTTTTTCATAGGGTTGATTTTTTTTCATTTGTTTAATTTTCTGTCCTGTTATATATTTCCTGAAGACGGTTATTATACCGAACGTTTGACTTGCCTTACTTTTCCTTTTGCTTTTAATGTATTATTTCTGTATTATTTCTTACACCAGGCTTCGCCACATACAACTTTTTCTTTTTGCCACTTTTAAACTTTTCTTAAAATATTGGTAACAGGCAAGAGAAAAGAGAAATGGCAGATTTGTTTATAACTGGGTAGCAAGTTCAGGCACTTACACATTTTTTGCTGCCTGACTGTGGGAAATTCTCTCCAGAGAATATCGTTGCTGGATGAGTGGAGCGATATCGAATGTCTACTTTTACCTGCAAGAGATAGATCGTGCTTATTCATCAATGTCTTCAAGGTATTTCCATTATGTGTTGGGACTGCATAGCTGCATATTTTGTCCTCTGTCAGTCCTGTACGTATAACACAGAGATGGTTAGGTTAAGATACGGTCAGAGCAAAGGAAAAAACGAGCAAAAAAAACGCAAAAGAGACTGAAAGTTCGCAAGCACTGAAATAGAACAAGGGATGGCAAATCTTAAAAATTCTGCTTTCGCAGCTTACACACTGCGCGCGCCTATGCTTGTGTGTGTGGAGAGGAGGGGGGGGGGCTCTGTTTATTATCAGTGTATATGTATCATGATATGTTTTGTAAAGCGATACAAAGCGTGTCTATGTCTGTGCAGGGGGAAAGAATATAAAAGGCAAGATGGAAAGAAAAACACGAACGGGAAAGAAAATCTGTATGAAATGTTTGGAAAGCACTGGAAATTGGCACAGTTCATTTTTATGTCTGTTTATGTATGTATTTCTGTCTCTGTGTGTCAGCAGGTAAGTACCGTAGGACTCTCAGTGGGAAACTAAAAGACAAAAAAAAGAAGAAGGCATGGGGGTGGTTGGAGATGAAAGGGGGGGAAAGTCAGAAAAGCTAGAGAGCCTCAGATGAGAAGGAATAATTACACGAACAAAGGATTCAGCGGAAATGAGAATAATTATCCTAAAAGACGTAATTATAGTCTAAAGAAACACTCAGTTTGAACAAGAAAACGGATTAAGATTCGGGCAGCACTTCTTGACTGTCGACGGAACCGCAGTTATCAAATAAAACATATAAAAAACGCGGGAAATTGTAGTAGTAATGTAAATAGTGAAATTGCAAGTATATTCGTTATGTCAGTATGATTAGTTTGAACCTTCTGGCATTGTGGTATTTGGCATAATTATATATATGTATAATTATTACATTATGTGTGTCGAAAGGTCAAACTAATTTATGTGTATTCAGTGGGAAAGTGCGTATTGCTTGCAAATCGCCTGGTTTTGGCACTCATAGATGTAGACAGGCAGCGTTAAGCTGGGATTTCATGGGTCCGGAAACAGAAATGACAACGGAAACGTAGTAAAAAGAAGAAGTGTTTTTCCATGTGTACGGAAAACGGCGTTCCTGTACTAATGTACATATTCTATTTTATTACTTGAAGGGTTGTTGAAGTTTCCGTTTCCCTATACATGAAAAATCAACTGTATGGACTTACTTTTCAATATTTTTTTGACCAATGATGTTGTGCGTGTATGTGTGACTGTGTAAAAGAGAGAGAGAGAGAGAGATTAAAATGAAAACAATTACCATAACACAGTTATTTCTTGGGTTTTTATCACTCTTGTATACTGTTAAGTCCTGAACATGCAATTGCAACATTTTCCGGGCAATGGACAGAGTTGCTTGCAGAATGAGTAATGGAGAAAAGATGAGTCATGAAGATTAAATAGTCAGTAAAATTTCCGTTTCTTACACACTTATAATAATATAACAAAATGTTGAATACGAGGTTTCAATGGTCCAAAGATTGTGATAGGGTAAAAATATCGTCATGTGCTCAAACCAGCTGCTTAAACTAGCTGTGAATCACTAGCAGACTAGCCAGCAGCCCTATGAAAATCCGACATATTATACAACTGACATCAAGTTCGCTCAATTGAATGACATCGTTCCTACTTAGATCCGCCGGTTACTACATCGCGCAGACGGTATTTTGACATGGGAACCGCCTTTACGGTAATCCTACCAAACTTACGGAAATCCTGTACATATCTATGTCGGAATGACGAAGGGATGCTGGCTAGAAGTGAATTATGATGGAGTGAAATATCCTCAAATCAGCTGCTTAAACAGGTAGTGGATCAAGAGCTCGGCCACTCGTGTTGTCCAGATTATGTGAGATATTCAGAGCTAAGATTATATTTATTTGTTTAACTAAAACATTCAACAGCAAGTCTAATTTCTTTTGCTTTGGCGTTAAACGGATAGGTTTGTCTGTGTCCTGATTTTCTGTAATCCAAGCATTTCACAGGAAAACACTAACGAGATTATACTTGACATTTAGTGTAGACATGGAAGGAAGATGTATCGACATTTAAAGAACAAGAACAAAAGAATTGTTGCAGTTTTATTACTTTGCACTTTTTGTTTCATCACCGTTCCTTTCATGGCATTACAGCATACCGTTCTACCTGATGCTTATATTTTAATCAGCTTTTTCTTAGAAAAGGGATTAATTAATGATAAAAGTAAAGTGGCACCTTTTTCAATACTGTCTCGCACTATTAATTTTGTTTTTATGTCTGTCTGGCGTTCAAATGATAAGATTAATCCCAGGTACGACATTTTGCTTATGGGAGCGATAGGCCTCGATAGGTTCAAAGCTGCAAGGTTAGGCCACTGTTAAAATGTGGACGTTAATTGCCTACTGAGATTCTTTTCTTTATTTTCAGCTTTTTTTGAATACTTTTTGTGTTTGATCTGACGAAAGACTTGACACCACAAAGAGCGTATATTTTTGTTCAGTTTTATAAAGTTTTTTGAAATTTATTGCATTTATTGTTGTTCTTGTTGTTTTTTTACTTTTCTAACGCTGGGCGTTAAAGATAAGAGTCATGTTTTTTTGTTTTGTTTCGCCACATTCTAACTTTTAGCCAAGTCTTGCTGCGATCCCGCAGAAAAATAAATATTTTCTCCAGGTTACATCACTGTCTTAAAACCAAAGACCTAACAAAGCTACCTTGTGTCATAAATGACATTTCAAAACTATAAGATTTTCGGAATGTGGTTGATATTTGTGTTGCGTACACGTGAACAACATGACGTAGAATAAAAGGTGGTAGTATAGACAGCCATGATAGTGTTTGCACAAGGGATAATAAAAGTGTTAATAATTAGGAGATCAAAATGAATTTAAGAAGGAAAAAAGAAAAAAATATTCTGCTGTGGGCGTGGACTCTATGATACACAAAGCTGGTCGTGATGAGGACAGAAAGAAAGGGACAGTACAGACCAGGATAATGAAAATGGACACAAAGCTTAAAGAGGAGAGGAATGAAAAGCAGCAGTTTGGGAGAAGTGGAAGAAAAGATGAAAATACGTGTAGAAATAGGAGGTAATTAACTTGATTACTTTCGTAACATGGTCTTAACTGAAAGCAGTGGAGGCGGGGTGGAGATGGATGGGGGGATGAAAGTGGCATGGGAAGTAAAAGATGAATTCTGAAGAGAGTAAGGGAGGGTGGGTACGAGTTCTTTATTGAAAGAGATTTTCTGACTCTATCTTCAGTTTGGCCCATTTTTCTCGTTCTTCTTTAGTTCTTTGTTTCTTCTTGTTGCTGTCTCTCTGGCGTTCTTCTTTCGTTCTTTACCCCTCAAAAGGTCCGTTGTTGTTGTGGCCTTGACGAGGGCAGGGCCAGGAATAAAATCATAATGTGTCTTCATCAGCGGTGAGGATGAATCCTTGCCAACATTAGTTTTAGGAGTGTAGATGCCAGCGTTCGTCAGGAGTGTTTTGATGTAAGGCAAGGAGGTTAATAGGTTAAAATTGCTTTTTGATTATGTTATAGCTGTTTTCTTTTGTTTGTTTAACCTGATATGAACGGCGGATGCATTGAGGATGAACTCTGTAGAAGAAGAAAACAAGGGCATTGTTAAGAAGATAGAAAAATAAGCGGGTGAAGAATTATGCAGTTGTCTATGGGCGGAATAATGGATAACGCTAACTGTTTTCACTGGCACGACATTGCACAGATGTGAGCAATAGGGAACTGATACAGAAGGAAGAAGGAATGTTCTCGTAATGTAAAAAGAAACTGGATGAAAACGATTATCGTAATGAATTGCTCGTGCGTTTTCTTTACCCCCTTCATCCATTAAGTGCAGGCATTTCATATCATTATAAGAAAAAAAAAAGTTGGCGTGTAATCGATTTAGGCCTGTTATACCATCTTCCCGACTTCTTTACTCTAAACCCACAAATTTTATCCTGCTGATGAAAACAGCAGAAACAACAACAGCAACAAAAGTGGACTTTTTTTAAAAAAAATTATAAAGCCACCTACATAATTACATCATCGTGAAATTAATATGTTTGCGAGGATTTCCTTGTGTTACTTTATGAAGATGTAAAGCTGAAGAGAGAATTACAGTATGGAAGCCATCTCTCTCCCCCTTTCTCTTTCTCTCTCTCTCGTCTAGAATACACAGAAGTTAAGTGCTGTCTCACCTACCTAACTTCACAATATTCATTCAGTTCAAGACAACGAACCAAACAAAAAAAAACTATCTGGCGATCTTCTCGTTCAGTCATTGGTTACCTCCCGTTTCTTAGTGTCTGTTCAATCTGACATTGTCCCCCCTTGCCCTACTCTCTGTGTGTGTTCTTGCCAATGCGGGTATTATATATGTGTGTATGACTGTGTGTTCTTCCCATACTGGCGGTGCACGCGTTGGCCTTGTATAACGGGTGTTAGAAAGAAGGGAAACATGAAAAACAGACAATGAATAGAAAGCAGATATTCGTGAAAACTTTTTTTTTAGGTGCGTACCTAACACATTTTACATCTTTGCCCCCAGCACGCACTTGTACATTAGCGGTGTCGAGTTGAGAATGGACGCATTCTGTCGACAACAATGGGAAGCTGCGTAAGGAGGAGACATCCTTTAGGAAAACATGTGACTATCAGATGAAGAGCCGAGAAAAAAAAATATATAGTGCAAACACGACGGGAGAAGAAGAAGAGAGAAGAGTGAACATTCACAAATCCACGTATTGCGTAAAATCAATATAATTATCTGTTAATAAAAAAGGATATTTTACGTAATTGGATGAAACGTTACGAAAAAAGGGTACTTTTTGTAGATACATTCCACATGCATTCAAAACATACAATGTTTTTGATCGATGAGCGACAGATGCTTGAATAAATAAATAAATAATAAATACATTAAATAATCACAAAGTTTATTTCTTTTTCTGAAACGCACACAGAGTATATAATTTGGAAGCAGAATTGTATAATTATACAGATAAGACATACAAGTACGATATTACGCAATGTAGGTAGAAAAACAAAACAAAGCAAATTCAAAAGGCCTCGCCTCCAATTCTGGCACGTTTGGATAAGTAAATTGATGTAAAATAAGCTTAGTTTTTAAGACTGCTTAATTCAGTAGTTCAGTAAACTTAACATGTTTTATTAATATTTTTTGTTCATGTATATATTTTTTTATTTTGGAGATTTTGAAGTCACTGGTAAACGAATATCCCACATCAGTACACATGGCAGATCTTGCATATTACACTTAGTAAGCTGAAGGTGGACCACAAGAATATAATGGGTATTTCCTCTGTTGTGCATTTTCTTCTGTTTTGATTACTGTGCAGCACATAAAAATACATTTATGACACCTGGGCGTGGTCTACAGCTGCCCTGCATTTTGTGGTACAGTATCTGACTGGTAAAGTAATGAAAAACTTCTGTTCGAACCGAGAGAGGATGCTGTTTTGCTAATAAAAGTGTGCCACTTCTGATGAGCCTTTGCTGGCAACATACTCAGTCTCTGTCTGTCTGTGTCTGTCTGTCTGTCTGTCGGCCCGCTTTCCTGCCTCTCTCTTTCTCTCTCTCTCTCTCTCTCTCTCTCTTCCCTTCTTTCTCTCTCTCCCACTCTCACCACCGCCCCTATTGACATATTATGCATATTTGTGAAACAAATTTTTCCTGCGCAACTTTGACCAAAATATATAGTTTATTCCGTCCGTCTGTCTGTCTGTCTGTCCGTCTCTGTCTGTTTATATCTACCACTGTCTCTTTGTCTCTGTTTCTCTGTCTCTCTCCCTCTTTTTCTATCTGCCCCTGTCTCTTTGTCTCTCTCTCTCCTTCTCTCTCTCTATCTCTCTCTCTCTCTCTCTTTCTCGCTCCACCACATGCTCTATTGGCATAATATGCATTTTAAGTTCATTGAAAAAAAAATTAATGTCGAATTCTAGCTTTTTAAATCAGAAAAACTTCAAGCTGTAATCCTGATCAAAACATATAATTTAGCCTGCCACTCGTCCATACTCCTCCCACTCTGCTGGATGTCTTACAGAACCCCGAAGATAGTGAAGAATTCTGCAGCCCTGCAGTGTAAATATCGATGATGCAGACTATACTAGGGTAGATCTTAATGAGCTGTAACCCAACTATAACATTTTATCGCTCATTCTGTCTGTCTTCCCCCACTTCTCCCTCACTCCTGGATGTCTCAAAGAACCCCGAAGACAGTGCAGAGTTCTACATTCCTGCAGTGTAAATATTATTCATACAGACAATGCTTTGCTGGAGTTCTGAGTTGTTCCCTGCTGGGAACACGGCGATCAACAATGTGCTGAAAGCATCACTGACGCACAACCTGTTTTCCTACACTTAAAATGCTTGCGTAATATCTGTAGCGCGGAGGAATAAGCTGAAAACTCTTCAGGTACAATGTTCTGTAATGCTTTCAGCACGCTGTTTCGCACCCTTGTGGTGACAGGCGAGTTACGGTTGCGTGCAGTGGGAGATAAAGTTGAGTGCAAGTCTATCTGTCTCATCACACGGTCGTTTTCTGGTGCCGAGACGAATTTAGAAACTGCTTGGCAAGAGAGCAAGGGGAAAAATATCAGCACCTTCTCAGAATAATAGATACTTTATCGTCATCGAAAACACTGTGAATGACTATTGGCTGTGCTGAGTTGACATAGTGTCTGCTTACAATGTGGAAAGATATAAATAATGCTTATCTATCTATCTATCTATCTATCTATCTATCTATCTATCTATCTATCTATCTATCTATCTATCTATCTATCTATCTATCTATCTATCTATCTATCTATCTATCTATCTATCTGTCTGTCTGTCTGTCTGTCTGTCTGTCTGTCTGTCTGTCTGTCTCTACTATCTATCTATCTATCTATCTATCTATCTATCTATCTATCTATCTATCTATCTATCTATCTATCTATCTATCTGTCTGTCTGTCTGTCTGTCTGTCTGTCTGTCTGTCTGTCTGTCTGTCTCTACTATCTATCTATCTATCTATCTATCTATCTATCTATCTATCTATCTATCTATCTATCTATCTATCTATCTATCTATCTATAGATCTGTCTGTCTATTTATCTGTCCATCTGGTCGTCTGTCTGTCTGTTTGCCTGCCTGCCTGCCTATCTGGCAGTCTGTCTAGCCATTCAGTGATTGTGTCATCTCTCCACGTTTAGCGCCAAATCAGAAGTCCCCACTCCTCTTGTATACCATCTTATGTTTCGGTCACTCCTCTTTCTCCATATTTTAATTTTATTCAAGCTAAATCTACTTATGACTTTTTCCTTCACATCCTACTCGACCTTTCTAATTGTCGAAAACTCAGTTTCTTCTAGAGGAGGTTTCAAAAAGTCGGCAAAATGCAATGCAGATCGGTGTGTGCCGCTATTATGGGTACCAGTAATTTAAAACACTTTGAGAAGGCCAATTTCTGTGATGTCATTATGAAACAATGCTATTCTCACTACGACGTATGCATTTGGTAATGCATTTACTCTCCTCATTGAACTTTTCAACGTCCACTCATTTTCAGCACTTGTTATCAATTATCATTTACAAAACTCCAATGTGTTAAAACTATATGAATGTATTAATAAATTCTATGTTAAACTTGACAGCTCTGAATACGAAATACAAATAAAGAAAGTGTACCCAAATAGACCGTGAAGGGCCTACGAGCACTAGAACCCAAACTCAAACTCAAACTCTTCAGATCCATACAAATCGATTTTTGAGACTATTACCAATTTGATAAAATTTATACGGAACTAGATCTATTTAATTCCTGAAATTTAGAAGCTTTGAACACGAAACACAAATAGAGTACCCAAACAGACCGTCGAGCAAGATACTGCCAATTTTTTTTTTTTTGGGGTGTCAGAGGATGGCAGTGCCCATTATCCATTTCACAATTTAATTTTATCTGACATTGTGACACTGTGTAGAAACAAAGTTGACTTAATCTTGTCACTCATTGCCTGTCTGTGTTTATTTATCCACACAGATTTGACATACACTCTTGCCTAACTTTTTTGGTTCATAATTGTCGTGTGTATTTCGCTGCACATTCTGTTCTGTACCTGTCTAGACCTAAGCTTCTAATGATCTTATCTGGAGCACACTTTCCATCACGGTTATCATGCGTGCGCACCCGTGCGTCTTCACTTTCATAAGGAAAGAAAATAAGAGAAAGGCAGAAATAAAGGTTTGCTTTGAGAGGGAATCCTTGAAACGTAGTTGCTGTGGACGTATAAAACAGTGTAACACGTTTATATTGGCGACATTTTTGTTAGGTATTTGAATCGCAATCCTTTCTTTTTTTCGTTCTCTTTCTTTCTTTCTTTCTTTCCTTCCTTCTTTCTTTCTTTCTTCTTTGTTTTCTTACCATTTCTTCTGGCCAGCGCCATGAGAGGAATAAAACAAAAGAAAAACAAACGTGAGCAAAAACAACGAAAAGATGTTGTTTAACAGCAATTTGCAGCTAAGATTATATAGTCAAACGGTTTCCTTAATTATTTCTATCAAGAAGAGATGTTTAAATCAGTGCATTATCCGTTTCTAACATAATACCTGACAGTAATAGTTAGTTTGACTGAAAGCAGCCTTTTTTTGGCAAAGCAAAATACTTCTCTGGCACTACTGCTAAATCTCTTCAAGCTGTGCTTTAAACTTATAATGTTGGGGTATTTTATTGTCGTAACTTTGTGTCTGTGCGAATCATAAAGAAAAAGAAGATTGGAATAACGTAGGACAAAGTCTGGCATGTGTTCGACTTGCAACGAAGCACTCACTATTGCTGGCTTTGTAACAGTGAACTTTCTGTGTGAAGACAGCTCTGTTCATAAATTAGTTCCTGCCATTAGTTCTCTCTCACCACTTCTCGCCTCACACCTTTGAACAAATTGCAAGCCATAATCCTTTTTCCAAATCTCGCTTCTTTGTGTTTCTGACGTCTATGTGGTGGGCATTTTTGTCCTCATTTGTTTTTCTTGAATGTTCGATTTCCCTCATTTACTCCCTTTTGTCCTGGTTTTCTCTCCTCCTTGATCGTTCTTGTTTTTTCGTCCTTTCTTTACTATACAAAACAAACAAATAAAACAAGAATACAGATTTCAAAAGCTTCTCCTTGTCCCAGATGAAGTTCATCTCCTCCGCTCTCTCCTTCATCTGCATTCTTCTTTGGTCTTTTATCCTTTCTGTCACCATGTTATTGATTTCATCTTCTTCTGCATCTCTTTATCAAATTTCTCTTCCTGTTCTTCCCGTCTCTATTGTGATTTCTGTTAAAACCTCTCGATTGTGTGGATTCATTCGACTAAATAAACGTATCACGATGCAAGTTTTCGCTCCAGGCAGGCGACACACGAATCAAGCAGTTCTAAGAGTTTCACTGTCCCAATGCGCTCCAAAGTTCACACTTTTCTTGGGTCATTTTTGTCTGTCCCCGGGGCGCGTCACGTGTCTGTGACTCACAGAGGGTTAGGTTAATGCAATGCATGAAACCACAACATTATATTAGAACACGTCATTTAAAATGTTCCAACTGTTTAGTTTAGAGAGGATCAGCGTCTCAGCAGAAAATTGAATGTGGAGAAATAAGATTTGAACGCCCCAAGCGTCTAGACGGCAGTTTGTTTTCATTCTCATTTTCTTAGCCCTTCTGGCGTCATAAATTATTTGAAAATGTTTGTCTGTGTATTGACCGACTTACTCTTCCAACAAAATTATTTGGTTAAGTCAGAATTATGTACTTGTGACTTGCACTTGAAAAAAATTGGCAGGACTGTTCCAGACTACAACATGCGTTTTATATTCTTAATTATTTTGTCATCTTGTAATAGCCTGTTTAGCGTAATTCGTGGTCCAACGAATTCGGTAGCTGTAATTTTAGTCAAGAACATGTCTTGGGTGTGATGACTCATGCTACTGTTAGTTTTCCTGCGGGGGATAGAGAAATTGGATGTTCTATTTTTTCAATCAATAGTGAACATCGTGTGTGTGGCATGAATGAGACCTGAATGGAAATAGTTGGTTTGAATATTGCATTCTTTTTTTCATGTTGTCCACTCTACTCATGTTTGGGGCTATTTCTCCCCAATGAAACAGTCTTTGCAGTTCAAAGAAAAACAAAGTCTTTGATGCGGTCTCATTGAGTGTTTGTCGTCTTGCTATTTCCACAGCTCTGTCTTCTGGGCCGATCAAGGAACGAAACAGATTGAGAAATCCTGGCTGGACGGTAGTGACCGGAAGGTCCTGGTGGATAGAGACCTGGCTTGGCCCAATCAGATTGCTGTTAGCTACCCTACACGGTACGTGGCTGGATTAGTGTGGTGCAGATGATAAAAGTAAAATCAAAGTAACTTACATTGCGCTTTGAAAGGCCTACACGATAGGTGGCTGGATTATTGTGCTACACATGATACAAATAAAATCAAAGTAAAGTAAATTGCGCCTATTTGAAAGGCGTTGGTTCATTTAATATTGAGGATATATTCCCATTTGAACAGTCATGTTATTGTTCTTGATTTGAACAGAAACTTTCAGGCATGAGAGATAATAAGGTTATTGACTGAGAAATACCAGTAACACAACATCAATATTATTGTGTTTTCTGAAATCAGGAGTTTCACTGCCGCACATTCCACTGCAATTTCTTGTCTACCTGTAAGGTTTTATTTCCAATGACGTGGCCTATTCCCGAAAAAGTTACTGTGGCATTCGTCTACAAAAACATAAAATTATATCAAAATCAGCGTTAAGACATCCTTAAACCTTGCTAGTTGTGTAGTTATTTGAATAATGTTGTGAATTTCTACAGGAGACTTTACTGGGTCGATGCCAAAAAACAAGCGATCATGTCGTGTGACGTAGATGGCGGTGACGTCACGAAAGAGAGGGATCTTGTGGAGACGTCACAGGGGAACCCAGTTTTTGGATTGGCTGTTATAGGCAACAATGCCATCGTCAGTGTTTGGTAAGGTTGCAGGAAGTGATGGGTTTTGTGTGCTCTGCTTATGATAGTAACCGGAATTTGTTCATTTGTTTATTTTCTTCAGTTTTACTTCCTGTGTTTTGGCTTGTTGGATAGCCTCTCCACTCATGATCGGAATACTTGAAAAGATCACATTTCATACTAATAAAAGTGGTTTTAAAGCTTTGACATCTCCAGTTTTTCAAGAACTAAAGGAACTATTCACATTTACGATTACACATTGAAGTGGGAACATTAATTATACGTAGCTGTTGTGCAGTTGACAGAGCGAGTGTTTTGTTTGAATATTTGAAGATTTTAAAGGCGGAAGAAAGTTGTGATAGGCTACACTATCGAGAAAATGTTAGGGAAATAACGAATGTTTGTTTAAGATAAAAATAACTTCCTCTTGTTTTATTATCTGTTGTTTGTTGTTTTTTGTTTTTTTTACATTTTCGCATGACACAAATTTTAACAAGGATATAAACAGAACTAATAATATGTAAGACACTTCTTGCTTTTCATGGACATTAAAGCGTGTCCCAAATCCTGGTCGACTGACAAGAGAATGGACGAATCCGAATGAGTGATTCCATAGTGATAGTTATTATTTCAGCACCAATACAGAAAAGAAAAAATGTTCAAGCATTTCAAAAAAAAAGAAAAGAAAACACATGCGATTTTCATGATGTTTGTGTTATATAAACTGTGTTCTGATAACATTTGATTTGATCTTGATTACGCAAGGTTCAACACCAAAATTTCCTCCACCTTTGTGGCAACTCGTGAGGCGCTCTGGAGGGATGAGATCAACATTTCTAGAAGTACCGAGCTCTATAGTTTAGCTTCTACTGCCTCAGCTATTCAACCTACCAGTGAGTCTCGCACTCGTGTCTGTCATTGCTCTGTCTGTCTGTCCGTGTTTAATCCGACTGGACCAGTGTAGTTGGTGTTGTTTTGCTATTATTATGATCTCTTGTCCCACGTTCTGTCTCAGCTCTCCATCTGTTTCGCTGTGGTTGATGAAGTAGGTAGTTCCACTATCTGTAGGCAAAGTCTTTGGCTTGTCTCTCTGTGTTTATTGTTTTTTTTGTAGCATAATTTTGTCTCTTCATCTGTACCGGCCAGAATACCTAATTTTTCGCGGTTTGCTGCCTCTACACCTTCCCAACCCCGTTTCCTTATTCTACCTTGTTCTTACGATGATGTTTTCAGAAACTGGACGCATGTGCAGTTTTTTGTACAGCAACGTGAGCAATTGTAATAAATGCTGATTGAAAAACAAATGCTCTATTCTATTAGAAAATGTTATAGTGTTCAATATGGGAAAGTTGACATTCAGCGAAATGATTCTTCTGTCCAGGCTTCCACCCATGTGGACAACCAGACAAAGGTGGATGTACTCACCTGTGTCTGCCTACCCGGGGTACGCTTTACAAATGTGCCTGTCCCTCATTTGGTGGTCTGGCTCTCAGCTTCAATGCAAAAAGCTGTGAAGGTAAGCAAGATTCTATCGTGTATTATACCGACAGCGGTGAAACAGTAAAGCGCTCTAATCACATAAATACATGTATGGGCTTTCACTGGATTGAAAGTACACACAAGTGTCCGCAGTTCTTTAACATGAAAGCCAATCAGATATTCTTGATTGGCAGCAAAGTACTATAACGAACTGACAAGGTAGATAGTGAAAGTATTTAACAGCAAATTATTTTTAATCCTGACTTAAGGCTGCCATAAATGGCTTACCTACTAATACGAACCAATTATCTATCATATTTATATAATACACATTTTATGACCATATTTAACACCGCATCATCTTTATGATGCTCACAAAACACGGTTTATTGTTTTGTAATCATGGTCATTTCAGACTCTTCAAACTTGAACGTATTAAATCTAATATTGCAATCCCACACAAGTCACTTTATCACTGCAGATAAATTTGCAGCCTTATGTGTCCTTAATGAACATTTTTTTTTTTTTTTTTACTATAAAGGCTATAAGTCACTGTATTAATTGCCTGTGTGGTTTCGACCTCTGCAGCACCCAGTGAGCTATTGTTCTTCTCACTGATGAAGTCAGGAGAGGTAGGCTTCATCTCCTTGCGGGGTGCGCAGTCCCCATATCTGACCCTGGCCGGTCGAAGCTCCCAGCCTAGTGCTGTGGCCTATGACCCCATTAAACAGGTAAGACATCAAAATTCTATCAAGCTTTTCCATCCGTAGAGTTCGAAATCAGAACAAATTATTGTTTTTCATAACAGCGACTTCTGTCAAGCTGATGCTCTTGTGCTTTTCTCTTTAAGAGGCATCTGCATAATCATCCAAGAGGGAGATTTAGCGGGTCCATCTAAGGACAAACCACGTCAGATTCTGCGTCTTGAAATGATAATTTTGAAAATGCAATGGCTTGGATGAAATCCTTAGAATTAGGAAAATTCCTGGCAGTGTGTGGGTTTTCCTGACTCATTTGTGCAATGATTTGATGGAAAGAAAAAAAAAAGGAAAATGGATAATTTTGCCCCCCCCCCCCCCCCGCGCGCTCGCTCTTTTTTTTTCAATGTTGAAATTTGAATTTCCAATGTGTGAGTTGTAATAAGGGGAATACATGTCACTGCACTAATCTTTTTGTACACGAATGTTGTAGATTAGGGGAAATGCACTTTTTGAGAAGTCCATTTGATGCTAAGTTAGTTTCGTATAAAACAGTTGGAATTAAATCTGATAGATCATGACTATGAGAGACAGGGCTAAAAATGCCAGGAAACTATTTTCACATCCTAGGGGACCAATATTTTTCAGCACGAAAAAAAAATTATCAGAGTCTTGCGATAGAATCAAAATTGAACATAAGCAACGCGAGGGGCGAGTGAGTGGGAGACAGGCAGAAACAGAAAGAAAGAGAGAAAGGGAGGGAGGAAGGTGGATAAAAACGAGGTGGAAATAGGAGACTGGGACAAAGGGAGAAAGAGAGAGGCACACACACACACACATGCATACAGACAGAGAGAGAGAGAGGGGGGGGGGTCATGTGTATAGGGTGAAAGCCCGTCTTTACAAGAAATTGCGAGAGGTTGAGGGTCAAATAACTACAGTACAAGGATCGTTATAATTAACGAAACTGAAGATGATAGGGAAACTTGGTCTGAATGTTTTTTTTACAAATGAAATTGAAGATGGCAACAGTGATAGCCATTGATGGTTTCAAGAGGTCATGGGGGTGAGGTTGGGGTGAAGAGAAGGAACTCACATTAACAATCACACAATGGCAAAGCAGATTGAGGGCATGGGGGGGGGGGAGGGGGGATCCTTGACTGATGACTGATTTTTATAATTGTCCTCCAGGTTGTCTACTGGAGTGACGTGGAAGAGGGAGTGATTTATCATTCCAGTCTGGCTGGCACCGGGGATAAAGAAGTTTTCTTGAACGGCAGCGATGGCATCGGTATCGTGGATGGTAAGTCAAAGAAGTATTCGTTTGATTTCACTGTCTAGACTGAGCCTGTGTGTCACTGGTAGAATTGAGTCTGTGTCAGCAAGATTTGACTGGCACGAACAATTGCTGCTCTAGAAATGAATCCCTCCTCCACTGTCAGCTGCAAGTCTAACAATCTAGAGGTAGTCATTATTTGGAAATAGAAAGAACGATGGGATAACTTACTGGTCGCCTTTATGAAGCCTTATGAGTTCAGGTTATGGTAAAGAAATGTACAGTTTGTCTGTTTGACATTTGACCTGTATGGTTGATGTTTTGTGGATTATTCTCTTGTTTCATTCTTTGTCTGACGTTTTTTTTTCTTGTATTTCATAGTGTTGGCTGTAGAGTTGTTTGCAAATACTCTTCAGTGGCTGTGGCTGTGTTTTTGTTTGTTTTGTTTAATCTATCTGTAAGAAAAAGGAGCATATTATCACTCTTGCCTGTCGTTTATGCTCAATCCCACCGTTTGACACAGAGCTACTTAGTTCTACACGGGGCCATCTTGGAAAATTGGTTAGCTTGTTCAGTGTCTGTTCTTTTTGAAAGAGCAAGCTGTTTTACCTGCCGCTTCTAATACAGAAGTAATACTGTCTAATATGTGGAAAAGAGGGCTTAGCTCTCCGCCAAGTGCGGGTTCTGCAACACAACTGCATTTGACATACGTTCGTTCTGGTACTATTCCAGATTTTGACGCACTTTTTTTCCCCCTGATAAACCATCCCATCGTTCGATATCCCCACGCAAGTAGTTAGCATTAAATAAACTGGTACTAAAGGCGTGGAATGAGGGATTTTCATTAACATAACAATGTCTTCTTTGCAGTTTCTGAAAGTTCTAACATTTTTAAGACGCAACTAAAGAATGGGACCAGTTTGAATACAACTACATTAATGAATTTAATGGCCAGAGAAAATGGCCCAGAACAAAAATTCTCCAGAAAAAAAGGCGTGTATTGTAGCTGATGATGAGCTATTGCATAATTATACAAATCGCACTGCCCTGAAACTGCCACTGGGACGGTAGTCATTCACTGTCTTGTACTGCAGTCTCTCTGTCATCGACCTCTTTTGTCTTGTTCATCATCTGGTTGGTGTCGCCCTGACCTTTCTTTGTTACTGTTCCATCCCAGTCCAGTCCATGTCGCCCTCGTCTCTATTAGTCTTGGTATGCGAAGGGCGGGGCACGGCGGATGAGGGGGACCCTGGGTAGGGTGCCCGGGGGAGGGGGACGAGGGGGAGGGGGAGGGTCCCTGACAAAGACATCATGCTCACGGCCGGAGCTGTGTATGAGTGTGTCCGCCACATTATGGACAAAGTGACACAACGCGGCACCAACAGAAAGTAAAAGGCGCACCCGTTTAGCCCACCCCTCCTCATCAGCACTGTAATTTAAGACATGAATATTAAAAGTTATCGCCTTCTTTGTGGGAGAACACAAAGGGCCGCGACTCCTCTTTGTTAAGAGATCAGAGATAACCATGACCATCTGTGTTCAGATTCTGCAGCTGGCGTCGTCCCTTTAAAAAAGAATGATAATAATAAAGAGTAAAATATTTCGATTGTTATTGGTGAGACCGATCACGTGACTCATGGAAGATTCTGAATGATCTGTCGCACGCGCGCGCTGGGGAAAATTTCACTCTCATTTGCTCTGTCTTATTCCAGTGTTTGCCCTTTTTCATAGCACGACATCGCCTCTTGATCAGAGCGCAAGCTGAGGGGCGAAAGGATATCAAATTGAGCCAATGCTTGTATTATATTAATTTTTTTTTTTTTTTAAATTCCCATTCCTTGCATCAGCTCCAGGCAAATTTGAGTTGCGGGCTATTCAAGGAATTAAATTCCCTTTATAATATTTTGGACGCGAC
This sequence comes from Onchidella celtica, assembly GCA_963931925.1. Taxonomy (NCBI): domain Eukaryota; kingdom Metazoa; phylum Mollusca; class Gastropoda; order Systellommatophora; family Onchidiidae; genus Onchidella; species Onchidella celtica. The sequence continues at coordinate 18,953,805 of OZ007574.1, forward strand.
AAAATGGAGATCCTGAAGGCTCTTCGTCATTGTTGTTATTATTGACGTGTTTGTTGATGTTTTTCGTTCTAGTAAAGCGACAGAGAACTATCAAATGCGCTTCTCTATAATATTGGTTGTGAAATGAAGCAAAGAAATTATGTGAAATATTCATATAATGGAGTATGTTTTGCAATAATATTACGGATCCAATTGTTCTGTCTCGATGTGTTTTTATTTTTTTTTCTATGCCTTATTTATTTGTGATGCTAATCTTGTGTCATTGCAACCGGGAACTTTTTGCAGTTTCAGGATTGCAAAACAGGAGTGGTAGAAGTGTCTTTTATGTTGAAATATGATATCGTTGACATAAAAGCCGCAAGCCTTAATAGTGTCAACAAAGTATTAATTTAGTGTTTTTCTTCGGCTTTCAACGATGAAGGGATGGATGGACGGATGGTTGGATAGGTGGATGGATGGCTGGATGGGTGGAAAGGTAGACGGGTGGATGAGTGGATGGATGGATGGGTAGGTGGGTCGCTGGATGATGGATGGATGATAGATAGATGGATGGATAGATGGATAGATGAGTGGATGGATGGATGGATACATACATACAATGGATTTAGAGGCCGATGAATGGGGAAAGGAAAAGGAATGACAAAACAAGCTCTAGGATAAGAAAAAGCAAAAACTTGTTTTATTGTGTCGTTTCAGTATTTTTTCTTACGCGAGGCTTTGCAAATACACAACCTCTTCTTTTTGCCACATTTTTACCCTGTTTCAAACCTTGCTGCGATCTTTCCGTGTTTTCTTCTTCTTCTTCTTTAAAAAAAAAATATTTTGTCTGAATGAAACCAGTAACTCTAAGGCTCCGAGCAAAGAGGAAATACAGCAGCAAGAACAACGATGTGGCTTTACCATTTACTGCTCAAATTAAATGATTTTGGTAAAATGGCCGATCTCATAATAAAATAAGCTATACACTCTCTAGCCAGGAACTCTCGTTCACGCCGGTCCCACACATCGGCCCGGGTTGGCTCTTGGGTGAAAATATCGAGAATGGGCAATTGGAATCTCCAATTCTTCTAGTATCTGATATTTATGAGTGATAGAATACTTTTTTTCACGGAATAGCACAAAGTGGATCGTTAGCTTCACAAAATATTCAAAAATATTAATGCACCAGCCATTTTTTCCCCCCATCGTTACGAGAACTCTTTGCCTCGTTTGTATAGTTTGCTATTTAAAGAAAAAAAAAATCTGTTGTATTTGGCCCCAAGACTCCGTTTCCAGATGGGAAAGAGAGAACCAATTAACCGGTAACTATTGCAGTCGGCAGAAGATGTCATCCACAAAACGTAAATCCAAGTTGTCAAATATCATTCCTTCAATTTCTCAGAATATGCTTAAGTAAATAAGGTCTTTAAACACAATTTATGTCGAGTAAGGCAAAATTTAAGAATGTTCCATTGTTCATATTGAAAAGCTGTGAGGTCTTCTCAACGTTAAAAGATTTAATTTGCTGTTAGTGCTAGCCTTGAATAACGACAGGTAATTATGGTGTCCCTGTGAAAACTTTGGCCACCTGTGCAAAGTTTGGTACTATGAATCAGGACTTGCATCATTTTCAAATAATATTGTTTTTTCCAATCTTTAAAACAAGATACTTTAGTTGTAATCCATTGCCGGTGATGAATAATTCAAGCGAAGAAACAGAAGCGAGAAAAGTGGTACAAGAGATTGTGACTGAGCATTTCCCAATTCCTGTTCGTCACGCCAAAGCAAACTCTGTTAATTGACAGAGTAAACGGAATGTGAAAGCGATTAAATAAAATAGGCTTTGAGGTGGCAAATTGATCCTATGAATGAATTCCACATGTCATTTATATTTGTTCATATACTCGAAGATTTTGGCGTTCAATCGATATCATCTGGTCTTTCTCGATAAACTTGCGAAAAATATACAGTGCATTTTTTTTTAATCTCTCCTCGAAAATCACATTTTTATCCTTTTCACTTAATAATAAAAATATTAATGGAGTACATTTATTATCGCCTGTCCCCACAAAGTGGACCCAAAGGGCTACTTTGAAATAGTAGCGACTCTCTACGCTCTTTGGCTATTGTCTATCTGTCTGTTTGTCTCTGTCTAGATGGATGGCGTATGGCATAGTAAGAGATGATGGCTCCCTTTAAGCCTTCTGTGTCTTGTACAGCAAGATAGTATATTTGAGAGAGAGAGAGAGAGAGAAAGAGAGAGAGAGAGAGAGAGCGAGAGAGAGAGAGAGAGAGAGAGAGAGAGAGAGAGAGCTGTATGTTCAATACTAACAGCCGCATAATCAAACTCCGCGTTCAATGCATTTTGTGGCTCCAGACCTCAAATATCTGCAGACCTGTCAAATGCTGAATCGCCAATGTCGACGTTCTCGCCGCAGAACAAAACATTGCCGACCGTCTAATCATTCAATTCACCGACGGAAAAGTTCAAAGAATTGCGCTGTTTGTGGATCCATCAATAACCGTTTCCTGATCGCCGGGTTTCGGCTTGATGTGTTCTGATTTCATAGCATTTTTCCCTTCCTTTGTCCAAAAATAAATTCTGTGGTAACACGAAAACTTAATTAAACACGGCCTTCAGTTTAATTAAACCTCCTTTTGGTGGACCCATTTGTTAAATAATATTGCAGCAGTGCCGCCCCCCCCCCCCAACACACACTTACGCATTTTGCCCAAAGTCTCTTATACACCGTTCATGTTTCATACGCTACGAAACAATACTGTCACTGATCCCATAATCCACCAGGATCGTAGGGGCGCTGCATGACAGAGAGCCTCGTCAGGTGCCTCCACTTTTCACGGTACGAAACAATACTAGCTTTCATTATAATGAATGTAATAATTGTAGTGAATTACTATAATATGTGGCATAATCTATATTTAAATGCAACAGCAATTATAACAATGATCTCAGATACTCGCTGTGATTGTTTTTGTTTTTTTTGTCTTTAGAGGATTCTCTTGAATGCATTAATGTGCACTGCGGTGGCTTTTAGCGTTTCTTATTCACGTTCTCCTCCGATCCACGCTCATTTATTATTTCTTAAAATATAAATTTGCAGTTTCAGTTTTTGTTTTTTTTAGCCTCCTATGAATGTTAGGACTGTGCTAGTAAATTTTATCTCAGCATATTCAGTGAGGAAATGAGACAGATTTCGACAAGTCAAACGTGCAGTGGTTCCAAAAGACGAGAAAAATGACCCCTGAAAGTTCAGTCCTGTTGTTTGTCCTGAACAAGGGCCTCAATGTAATAATATAATTGTTTCTTTACGGTGGTTGGGGGGCACGAAACCAACCCATATCACCCCTCTCAAACCAACCCCAGTAGGAACTCTTTCCTCTCTCCACCTATCTGACTCTTAAGGCGCCATTCCAAACAGTCCTTTGGGGGGCTAACACAAAAAAAAAAAGAAGAGTAAAATCCTGAAGAAGAGGAAGAAAAAAGATGCAGGAGAAGAAGAAGAAGAAGCGGAAGAGTGGGCAGAAGACGGCAAGAAACACGCAAAAACAGAAGAAACAAAAGAAAACACATACACACACACACACAGACAAAAGAACCCCAAGAAAAGCGAGATGTAAATGATAATAGCAATGATCTTTGTAAAACAAAGACCTCAAACCGATTGGGGGCACTTCAGTGCCATGCCTTGCTGCATCCTCTCGGGTTTTTCTGTTATTTACTTTTTAAATAATTCACAGATAATTTCGGGGGCCTTTCCTCTAGCCATTTCCAGTCTGACAACCGATTCTTCATTATCCTGGCGTTTCCCACCTGTGCTTTCCAATGTTCGTTGCCTCACGCTACAGACTTGTTATTAAAAAAAAAAAACAACGTAGACCTAATCTTTTCGTTTTTGTAGCCCTATCTCGAACGCTATTTATAACTATGCTGATTGCATTAGTTTTGTCTCTTGTGAGAATGTTCGGAAAGTGATTGCTTTGTTATTGTGCTTTGCTTAAATTACATTTTCTGAACTTTGCTGGCTGAAATTAAGACTACTCTTTTTCGTCTTATTAGTTCCCTGAAGACAGAAGAATATTGGTAGTATGTTTGCTCGAGCTGTTTAGATCGGATACATAAGCTACATCTCAAATTGGGCTGTACCAATAACAGTAGTTACGGCAATGGGACTGTATTGTGGGCATTTTGGGAGAGGGGCGCAATACTTTGTCGGAGGAGATGTACATAATTTGTCTTACAGTCATGATTAAGGAAGGAAGGAAGCATTGACTTTCTCCCCTTTTCTCATGCCGAAGTAATCTTAATGCTTCTCTTGAACTTCCTCATGCAACTCCTGTTTTGTCCTCGCATTTCACTTCCCAGTATACCCCCCCCCCCCCACTTTCTTTCTTTCCCCTTCTCTCTTTCACTCACATAAATTCTTTCTGTCTTTTCTCCTCATCACTCCATTTACCCCCCCCCCCCCCCAAACATGAAATTGTTATTAATAGAATTCATGTCGCTGTTGAGAATTAATGTCGCGAAACGTCGCCTAATCATACGAGACAAAGTACTTATTATTATTATTTTTTTTAACCAAAGATCTCTTAAAGTACCTACAATGCAATTTTCCGAGCCGCAAACAAACATTTAAAAAAAAAATATTTCTTTTTGCTTTTCTTGTTTCTGGCTTATAACACACAGGGGGAAAAAAGACAATGCCGGAGTCTTTCTGTCTGTCTCCTTGGCTTAATGCTTCTAAATGTCACTTGCAGGGGGTCGCCCACAATTTGCTTGGGTATGGACCTTAGTTACGCTGTCGACTTCACTTCCATCTTGCAGACTGGATTTGGACCTGGCTGTAAAACTCATTAACTCATTGCTATTAATTAGCTCAAGCTGAAAGTTGAGTCAGCCGGAAGATTAAAAAAAAAAAACCAGCACAACAAAACGCACGCGTTTAAGCGAAGCTTTAAAGACAGAAACCATTAGTGTGTCCAGACAACCTCTAAGTCCATTAGGCGTTTATCGTGCTAAAAAGCCCTTTACCTCCGCGGCTGCTCGTGATCTCTATCACTATAATTCTTTCCAATCAGATTAATTTCTTTTTTGGGATTCGAAACATTTGGAACAAAATTTATGCATCCCTGCAGCCCGCGATATCTTTTCATCGACCTATGTGTCAGGCGAACATTATGACGACAAGCATGAAAAAAAAAAAATGCAGTCTCGGATCCAGACAGATCTTTATTAAATGTGCCCTCAAATAAAAATTTATGTTCTTATCGAAACACAGATTGGCTTATTAGTCAGAGACAGTTCTAAAAAACAGTTATTTTGGAAGAAGGAACATTGTATGTCAAAGGTCTTTATGATTCAGGTATTTTGATACATATAGCCAGGCTGATATTATTTGAAACTTAATACAGTTTTGTGACATCAGATGAACAAAATCTTGAGTTTTTAAATATTCCAACAACAAAACTTGTGTTCATTTGACACGGATTGAGGGAAACTTAAATACTGGCAGTTTCATGTTTCAGAGACTAAATGAGCTTAGATGATAAATCACATGCCATAAAAGAACAAAAAAGTTGTATTGGCTGACCTCCATGATACTGAACGCCATGACCAAATTGTGAACATACCTTTCCGTTCACAGACTCCACTGGTTCCTCCAGAGGATCCCAGTGAGATTTTCAACTGCGCGGTTTGATTAAAGATGAGATATGACATGAAACAGGATGAGAACTTAATTACATGAATACTGTATTGGGCAGCCTGACACATACATGGAATGTTTTTCTCAGGTCTGGCTTTAGATTGGATATCTCGCCAGCTGTATTTCACCAACATGGGGCAATCAACTCCAGGTCTAGACGGAGCTGTCTATTCGTGGCACCGGCTGGAGAAAATATCTCTGCAGAGGACAGAACGAAAAACCGTAGTTAGCGCTGTGGAGAGGCCTCGCGGCATTGCATTGGATCTGGACAACGGGTAAGTCACACGCCCAGGGTGGACAGAAGATTGGTTTTGTCCAACATGTTAGGTCCACGTTTCTCAGAACAGAATGTCGTCAGCCGTGAAAACAAGCAAATTTACACATTAAATTTAATTTCTTCCTTTGTTACTGTGTTCGATTTTGTCTTTGGCGAACCAGACTAATTTTCAGATTCTGTGTTGGTTATTAAAAAGATTACTGACGAATTTGTCAGCTTTATTTATTTATTATTTATTTATCCATTCCCTGTTTAAAAAAAACAACAACAAAAACACCCCTAACATTTTCTGATGCGAACCACCTTAATTTAATGAACAGATTACTTTTCTATGGAGACTGGGGAAAACAGCCGAAGATTGTCCAAGCACTCCTGGATGGTTCAGAAAGTAAAGTCATTCTAGACAAGGATCTCAGCAATCCCAATGGGCTGTCTTTCTATGAGGGAAGATTGTATGTGGCCGACTCAAACTACAACAATAAAACCTACTCTCCTCATCTGATGGTATACGAGGCTGAAACGGAGGAATGGACCCCGCTTAAACTTAGCAACAATGTCTCTGTAAGTGATTCACTAAACCTTGTATGCTTTTGAAAATGTCCATAGTGATAATTTAATTTTACCAACCATTACATCAGACAAATTATAATAGAGGTGATCTTGGTGATAATGCATGACAATGATGACTATTGTTTTCTTTTCAGTTACTCTCAAACTGAAACTAACTCGATTTCGTTTCTTTCTAGAATTATGAGAAGGATATGTCATTTAAATATTTTAACTGAATGGCCTCTTATTGGTGCTCATCATTTTCTAAAGCATTGATCTTTCCCAGAGATAGCCTAATTTAAGATATCTCTCGTGGCCCCTTGAAATACTTCTGGATGTTGGTTGTCTTCCCAGCCCATCTCCATCCTCCACCCAGTCGCAATTCGCATCTCAGGTTATGATCCCTATTTGGAAGCCATAAACTCAAGCCAAAGTATAAAGGTTCAGATCTGACTGAATGATATATTCCAAAAGAGCAATAACCCCTGACCGAGAATGACCAGTTCAAATTGTTTATTTTGTTTTCACAGCGGTTTACTGCTAATTTGGAAAGTATGGCAGACTGAACCAGCTGATTGGTCAATTCTGGCAAGAGCATGTGCTATGCATCTGCATCTGCTGTGCTATTGAACGACAGTTGGATGTATCATTATTAAAGCTGGGGAAAAAAATGTAGTAACTGGCAATATATTAAACTGAAAAAGAATTTTTCGCTTTGTGAAAGGAGTCTTCGTTACTGTAAATCATCAACTAATGTAATATTATTATGATCTACACCTACTGGTACTGTCTTTGCTAAAACATAAGCGTTTGTCATTATATTTCTGCTCTAGCTGCCAATGGGTCTTGCAGTGCAAGGTGACACATTGTATTACTCAGACTGGGTGAGCAGTGAAAGCATCAAAGGTTACATTAAATCCTTCAACCTCCGCTTTGGAGTGGATAACAACGTCATTCTCAGTGGTATGAGACCCACAGGGCTTTACTACTCTCCCCTTGCAAGGAGGAAACAAGGTATGTAACGAGACAGCCCTTTCCTTCTTCTGAAATATATCTGCCCCAAAGGAGGATTTCCATATATTTTATCTAGTTATCTTGTGCTGAGGGTTAGGTCGACGGACATTATTAAGGATTAGAGACACGTCTGATAATAAGTTTGGAATTGGGGATAGGGTTAGTAATTTCTTTCAAAGTTTGATGATTAATATCTTTTCTCATTCTCGTCCCATTTAAAGGCGTTAATGAGTTTTCTGGAGATAACCGGATTAGGTAGTCCTTATAGTGCCGCTTTTCCAAAGAAACTTTATCCTTCTACCCTGTTACAAGACATCACTTCTGGGGTTGAACTGAAACAAATGGATAACTTCATAAGCACTTTGGCTGGCGACTTCTGGCAACTTTGGGTAATGTAGCCTTTGTCAGCTAAACAACAGTTAGAGATAATACTGGGTGTCGCGATGTGGGTTAGATGGGGATAATTCGACTGACACTCTTTCGAGGTCCGCTCCCACAATCGATGAACACACAAAAAAAATACTTGCACTCTAAAAACTAAATAAATCAATTGCTTTGATTTTTAGCAGAACTGTAGGGCAGTTTAATTACAGGAATTAATGTAACAAATATAATTATAAATATAAATATCAATTCAAGGCAACTGAATCTAATTAATGAAACTATAGCTTTCTATAAAGACTAACTTATTCACTCTAACTACTTGCAGGTCATATGAGTTATATGCCAAATAGAATCCGCGCACGTGGCGACGGATAAACAGTTTAAATTCTATTAATTCAATGAGACATGTTATGATATGGACATTTCCTCTAGACACGCCATGGAGAATGCTTGTACAACCATGCGTTGTCTGGCGGTAGCTCTGAAACTGTCTTCAAAAGTAAGTAGAACGGTTCACTTTCATCATTACAAATTAGTATGGACTCTCACCATGCGGCCCTCACTGGGAGTGAGAGCGCTGGATGTAAACGCTGTGGGTTTATATCAAACCAAGTAGCTTAGGCTCTGGAGCTTTAACTCATGGCGCTCCTCACAATATGGACTGCTCAACTGCGTCTCTTATGTCTCTCATCTGGCTGAGGACTATCGCCGTCCTCCTCGTAAATGGATTGTCTACATGTGGCATCTATCTAAGCTCTGCACGGGTTTAAATACTAAAGCTATGTCTCGACCTTCCGTCCAGATTCATACATTTGATTGGTGCAACCACCTCTAGCTCAGCTGCCGAACCGAGTTATTTTAAGTAACAGCCCTACGCAACGACCTTGGGTCGACATCAAAGGTCGAATCACTCAAGACAATAAAATGTAATTTTATAGCAATAAATTCTTAACATGTTCAAAACCCCGAGCTTTTACTCTGGATCACGGATTTTCTGTACGTCAACAGACGTCTCAATAACATTTAATTCCTACTCACCCCTTCCCTCTCTACTAAACCTAGTTCAAAACACGAGATATAAAAAGTGCTCAGTCATGCACACCTACGCTGTCCGTCTATCCTTCCCCACACCTTCTGTCTATCTATTAGGAAAAAAACTGTTCAAAACAAATTGTTTACGAGACCAAGTTATGCTGGCTCGCACAATAATTACGTTTGTAAAAATTACTCACTGCTCTCTCACAAAAATTTACTCAGTGGAAACATTTATGAATCAAATCTGTTCTTGACACTGGGTCAAAGATTGATCCCCCCCCCCCCCCCCCCAAAATTGCTTCTGTTGTTTTAGGTGATCCTTATAATAAGAGGAACCTAAAAGATTTAAGCAAGCATTAATGAAACGGGAACAGTGTTGGCTATTGTGAGATGTTTATATTGCTTTAAGCACTGAACTTTGACCTACTTCACCCCTTCATCCTTGTACTGATATCAGACAAGATCGCTCTACTTCCATCACAGAGTAATTGTGCAATTCAGCCAGGCATATCCTACGCGGACTGATGCAGTGGATCTCTGAGAAATGACTCCACTGCAGCGCCGTTTAAAACCATTACAGATCTCTTAGACTTATCGAAATTCTCATTTGATGTTTTGCCATTTCTCAGATTCACTGGATGCTGTATGCAAGAAGTCAACTTGCAGTGATGCTTGTATCCGCATGCCTCATAACAAAGACAAGCCGTTCAAGTGTTTATGCCCTGATGAATCAACCAAAGTCTTGTCCAGCAACTATGCTTCATGTGCACGTAAGTTTATTGTCCAGTCCAAACTGCATAATATGCAAAGCAGGTCTTATTGAAATCAACAGCAGGGAATAATGTTGCCTCTTCATTTCAGACTAAAATGTATTGTGGGGTTAATCTCCCTTTTCCTCTCAACAGTTTTCGTCCTTTACGGAATCAGTATCCCATATTTTTTAAAGTAAGAGCTATGTATACTTTGGCATTTGTTAACCGTTTCAAATAAGTTTTGCGTACCTCAGAAGTCTTGGAATGGGCAATCTGAGCACAGTGGAAATTTAAAGGAGAACTTGTACATTGAACCACAGAAAATGTGTGAAAAAAAAAACAAAAAAACTTGACAAACTAAGATGTAAGCACCTGACTTTAAGTCCCAACTTAGGACATGCTCATTAAAACATTGTAATTTTCTGAATGGAGATGAAATTGTATTATCTTCCTTACAAATGTTATAATTTCTGTACCTTTGCTCATGTCATATTCATGTACTAGTATTTGAGCCCATAGTGCATGGTTTATGAGTGCAGGGACAGGAACATTTCTTTTGGAATTTTTTTATTTTTTTTTATGGAGTTTTTGGAAGATATACTATTTTGTTTACATTATAACGTCCACTGAAAAAATCATTTTGTTTAAAATCTGTTGATATGTTTGTTGCAGAGTGGTCTTCAAACTAAGTGCAAGAAAAAGTAGCATTTTTTGATAATTCATTTTGGAATCATATTTCACACAGAGATGAATTCAATCCATTAGCCTTTTCTGTATCATAGATAGTCTTTATCAAAAGATCTGCCGACCTTGTTCATTCTCTTATATCTTCAGGGGGATCAAGTTTCTAGATAATTTCAAAACAAAATTTTTTTGATCTGTTTCTGAATGTCTTTTTTGTACTTGTCTGCAGGACCAGAGAATTTCCTGTTGGTGGCTGACCTGAATACACTGAAGCTTATTTCCCTTGATGATGACACAGAAACCGGAGCACATACACTTCTTTATGACAATGTCAAAGCTAATTTTGTTGCTTTGACATATGATGAAGTCACTGATACAGTCTACTGGAGTGATATTACAAAGTAATTTACTCAGTTATATTTCTATCATCCTGAATAGTTTTAAGAGAAGCCAAATTTCTGGTCTTCATTGTCAGTATGGGAAGCAAAATAATGTTGTCCTAAATAGATATCAGCTTCCAAAATGCGGATCACCAGATTAATAACACTGATCAAATTTGAAATGATTTATTGTTTAACTCTAATCATAATGCTAAGACTTCTAGGTTTCCTAGATCAGGGGATTTCAACCTGTTTTGCTTCATGACCCCTTTGAATGCTTTGATCACAATCTGAGATTCCCCACTCCCAATAAAAACTGAAATAAAAAATTAGTAACAAGAACAACAACAAAAAATCTACCCTTAACAACCGGTCTCTAATCTGCTCTCTCTCTTAAATACATGCTCACACTTGCTTGGCTCACAACCTCCAGAAAATGTTTTTGTGTCTCTTAGGTTGAAAAACCTTGACCCCAAAAATGTCAGTATTATTCTTGAAGTCAGATCATACGGTTTTAATGAAACAATATTTTTGTTTGTTTAAAGACTTGCAAAATGAGCTGAGTTTTTATCAAATCCCAATCATTTCCATGGGGTAGCTCAAAGTGACCTGATTCCTGTGGACTTTTTTGAATAACAATATTGTCAAAACCAAAAAGACAAAAAAATTGTTTGGATATCCTGAAACTCAGTCCTGTTAGGTCAAAATAATTTCTGATACAAGATATTTTGTAGCTTGTCTTTGAAATTTTCAAACTGTTCAATTGTTCTCATGTGAAAGAAGAAAAAGTTTAAGGCCTCATTTTTCAGACGCCTACACAGTTATTTATTTATGGTTAAGATAATATATCCCCCTGCCCCGCTTGTTTTATTGATTTATATCAAATTTGCATTTCCAGAAAATCTATTTACTCCTCCCCCTTTCTGGGTTTCCAACCCCACTTGGTATATAAAGCAGACCATTATATTGATGGTATCGTGGTGGACACCGATAAACAACGGTTATTCTGGACTGGCTATAACCAAGAGGGTAAAGGCATCATTGCTCGCTTGCACATTCAGAGGGGTGAAGGATCCTACCATGAGATTCTGAAAGACTTGAATAACCCCAGAGCAATACATTTGTATCCAGAGAAAAAGTAAGTGTATTCATGTTTCTCAACATTTTCTAATGTGATGTTTAATTTGTCTACAGATCAAAATACCATTATTACCTTCAGATAAGTCTGCATTGTGACTTATAGAACCTTGGAGCAAACTGAGGGAGAATCCTCCATATCTTCAAATCTTACAGTATTCACTATTCTTTTGAATATGTAAAGCATGGCTGTTTTTTGTCCTGTTCTCACCACAAGAAATAATTAATATGATAATACTTACCATCCTGTACATTATTTTCTACATTAGAGGATTATCTTCATATCTCTCACCATCCTGAGTAATACTGTGATTAATTGTAAGGAAAAACAAAGTTGAAATTATTATTCAAAACCATCTCCGGCTTATCTGCAGTTTAAATATTTACTGGGGCTATGCATCTGAGTGATATTGCTCAAAACACATTTAAACAGAAAGAAGGTATTGACAACTTTACTGAAAAATTGTAACCAAAGAAATAATAATTATTTGATATTTGTTTGTTCTGTTTTCATAACAGAAAATTCACAGCATTTCACATTTTATTGTCTGGCAGTTTCTTATTCAGTATAATATTCTATATTGCTTCATTACACATTATTGTGTTTGTTTAACAGGTATATATTCTGGACTGAATATGGAGGGAAAAATGGTCCAGCATGTGTGAATAAGGCCAGGATCAGCGGTCGCAGCAAAAAAATGCTCATGTCGCATGGCCTTTTCTGGCCCAATGCTTTAGCCACCCACCAAAATAGACTTTATGTTGCCGATGGAGCTGGAAAAGTATTTTCAATGGACTTTTCAGGTTAGGACTGTTATGATGAACTCCTCCTCACATTCAAATTGTTGATACTGTTTCAGAGACTCAAGTAGATACAGTTTTATATTAAATATTTCAGCAAGGTTTTGTCTTTTTATTACCCAAAAATAATCCATGAAGGAAAGAGAAATCAGAGAGTCTAGCTGTTGAGTCTGATGCTGACTATGACAATATGAGAATGGTGACTTAGGACAATAGTAATTGATAAACAATTGCAATTTATTAGTTAATGCAAGGACATCTTGTTTTCCTGTTAACTTGAGGAATTGTGTAACTTTAGGACAGTGAAAAATAATTTCATCATTCTTTCTGTCAAACCACAAGTTACGGAAATGCAGCTGAATTTGAAGGAAAGTCATTTGTCTCAGTTTCTATATTATCTTTTCTGCCCATAATTCTGTTCATTATATTCGAAATAAATTGGCATCTACTTTAATCCTGAGACCCATTTTCCATTTTAAAGACCACGCTATTTCAAATAATCATGCTCATATGAGACATGTACCATAAAAAATATTACAATCCTATACATGTATTCACATGCTGTCAGTCCTGTGAAACAGAGTTTAATAGAGCTGGTAATGGCATTTTTGACATTTGGCCTCAAATTTTAGTGTCAATATGTTCTGCTCACCTAAAATCATATAAACAAATAGAATATGCCAATGGTTTTGCATATATTACAAAACTGCAGTAACCTTTCACATTTGAATTGTCAATACTGTTCCCACTGTAGGTGGCTCTAACGAAGAACTTGCCTACCTCACTGGTACTGCGCAACATATTTTTGGTCTGGTTGTTATGGACACAGTGCTCTTCTACTCAGACTGGTTTTCAAACAGTGTCTATATGGTTGACCGTGTGACTGGCCGTACTGACACAGTGGTTGCTCACCTGTCTCGCCCAACAAGTATTGTAGTATATCATCCCACAAACCTCACAGGTAAAGAAGTTGTTTTAAGGCAAATATTCAGCCATCTGTTCTATATATTTTAAAGTATTTGCTGATGTCGAAAAACAGAACAACAGATGCATTCAACATTTGGAACTGCTGAAGTTCTAGTGGAAGAGAACATGATTATTACATATTGTTGTATATAAGACAAGATGAAACCTATTAATGGTGTGGACATTTTTCTGATGTACTGAAACATATATTTGCTGAATATCAGATAACAGTCACAATTAAACATATGAAAATGCTGAAGCTGCAGTGGCAGAGGTTATGATCTAAAAACATTACACTTCATATTATGGCAGGTTGAAGTCACTATCAGTCGACATTATGAAATGTGTGCGAATCAACAAAAGATATCCTTTCATTAAATGGAGGAAGACATAATTTTTGGGATATTCTTTTAAATACATGGATGTGTACCTAAATTTTACTTCAGTCAAAATTGTCATTTATTAATATAATTTGCCACTAAATTTTGTATTTTTCCTAACAAGCACACATCAGAAGGAAAAATAACAAAAAAATACCTTTCACTATGACTAGAATAATAACACTTGAAGGAGAGAAAATTTAAAGAAGAGTTTTTAAACCACTCTCCAAAATGGTCAGCTATGCCTTGTTTTAGAAGTGCAACTTTCAAAATGCATTCGAGTCACACAGACATAATGGCAAGGATTCATATTTTGATATGAATAACAGCCTTCAGAGACAAATGTCCTTCTCAGGTAGGAAGATGAAATTTTACCTACATGTAGCTTGGAGTATCTTGACATGTGCTACTTATTAATCTTAAAACAATTTTGTGTATGTACAACTTCATTGATTTCTCTTTCTCCTGACAGTAAACAATCAGTGCACAAAAGGAGGCAGCCAGTGTGCAGAAACTTGTGTTCCTGTGCCCAGATCATTCCACTGTACTTGTTCCATAGGCTCCAAACTTGCATCAGATGGTTTTAGTTGCATCAAAAGTATGTATGTAGTTCCTCCGTTGTATAAAACTTGTAGTCTCTACATTCTGAAATCACTACATAAAAAGAATCAATGATTCATTCCAATCCAGGCTTTTGATTTACAAAGATCTTGATTTTCCTGCAAGTGTCCGTCTGTGTGATCTTCTTAAATTTCACAGTATTGTTGTATGACTTATTCACATACTGTAGTTCTTGCTTCTTGCTTGTGCTTCTGCATTTATATGAAATTTATATTGGCATAAAAGGAAAACAGGTGCACGTATTTACAAGTGTTTAACTTTTAAAATCTTTTCATTTTTGGATTAATAGTCATGTTGCTTGAAAAACATTAAGCAGCATATTATTTGGTGTTGAGAAGTACTTTTGTGAGTATGTATAATGATCATAATATATTGAAATATTAGTCATAATGTCACACAATCAATTTAAATGTTCGATTCCTCTTTGACAAAATATAAACTGCCAGCACATGAATATTGTCTGATTCTCTTTGACAGTGGCCAGTCCTTGGGAAATAACAGAAGAATCCAGGTGCCTTAGTCAGTGTCATGAACATGCTTACTGTTCACAACTTGTGCCCTTACTAAAATATCAGTGTGTTTGTAAAGCTGGCTACGAGGGAGATGGGATTCGCTGTGGAGGTGTGTGTGAACTTTTTGATTATGTCCGATTGTTCCTTGAACATAATATTGTTTCGTTGGCAATCCCCCCCCCCCCACCCCAGAATGATACTATGGGAAAATTTGCCTAAATCATCTCTTTTTACATAAAATATGTTGTACTTTAGTTCTCTTTCTTCCATAGATTGCCCAGATTGTAAATTAAGATTGTTTTTGAATTTTGAAATAGTGGTCATCAGGTTTTTCTATTTTTCTTCTTGGCATTACTGCAATCATTAACAGTAGAAAATTGTTGGTGGAAGTCTGACAGTTGCACTGCCATTAATCTCGACACCTCTTTGTGCTTACAAGAGTTTAAATGTGGAAAAATACTGTCAAAATGACAACTACATCCAGTTATAAAGAAAGGGGGCTTTTGTTCCTTGTTTCTTATTTTGTTAAAATGAAATACTTGATTAATGTAGGAAAATGAAAGACAACTTTCTTATAATTCAAAAGTGATTTTTTTTGTTTTGTTTTTTTAAAATTAAGTCTTGCAAGGATTCCTGGAAACCACTTTTCCACACTTGTATGGCAACATTGACTGCTTTTTTACATCAGTAAAAAAAAAAAAATGAAGGAAGCTGTTGAATGGCAGTTGTTCTATTAAGATTTGGTGTAGATTTGTTATTGAGCTTTATCTCTTGTGCTCTTATTTCAGAATGTGGTGAAGACTTCCATAAACCTTTGTTGGGCAATGACACTTGTTATCCCTGTCCTCTTGAGTCAACTACACGTGGCATCAAGACAGCTACACAGTGTTTTTGTAAGAATCCACAACATAAACTTGTGAATGGAATCTGTAGTGGTAAGTTAATTTTCTGTTGAATTTTCAAAATCTCTGTGTGAGAGACATAAACTCAGCCTTTCTTTGAATAGATCAGAGATAATGATTTCATTCAAACTCCATTCAAAGTTAAGTTTGCTTTCAAGTGAAAAATCCCAGAATTCTACCATTTAATTTTTGTTTTGTAAGATTTATGTTGATGTATGTGAGCATACTCCCAACTGTCATCTTGCAGAAATATATATGCTAATTCAGTACAATATTATCTGATTTATTTGTTTTCAGTGTTGGCCATTGTGTGAAAACAAACAAATGAAAAGATAAAGATAACTAACTTTTTGCTTGGGGTTTACTTGCAGTATGACGATACCAGCATTCACATAGAAATTTCCCTTAGTGATTTGAACATTTGTTAGGATAAATATATTGCTTAGCCAATATCATAATATATGTGGAAATTAACAATTTCAGATGTTACTACTACAACTACTACTACCACTACTACTACAACAAAGCCACCTGAAATCAGGACAGATTACAACCCTGAAACTATGACACCAGTGTCTAGTCCTGCAGATGACACAACGGACAACTTTCCTGGTGGCACATATGGTAGGTTATTGCAGTGCCAGTCAGTATCTTGTCAAGCAGACTAAACTGATTTTGGGAATTTGCCTTGATTGACACTTTTTTACCGACTCCAATGAGTTGGTTGGAAACCAGTTGTAGTAGACTACTTTTCACATGAATTGGGCTATCTGTTAGATTATAATTATCAATTTATTTTCAAAAGGGATATATAATTACATGGAAATGAGAGTGAAGAAGTTACATGGATATTTTAAACATCTTTTCTGGGATCATAATTTTTTTGTCTTTCCTATCAAAGAATTTTAGAAGATGTTTCAAGCATAGCCTTGATTTCTGTGAGTTTTCACAAAATGATCGGTTGTTCAGAAATGAAGACAAAAATTTGTAAAGGGTACAATTTGATGGAAGTCACTGAAACTTTTTTTTATAGAAAAACAAGAATATTAAAATTTCCCTTTTATTTCAAGTGATGTGCATTCTAATGTCCAGATAAAAAATGTTCACTTAAAGATAAAATTAGAGTGATATATGGAAACCAAGTTATAATTGAGGAAACAAGCTCTGAATTTGGATGTAAGTTTTGCTTAGTAAAGTATAGGTTGTAGGTGTAACATTGTGCAAAGTCTGTGTTATGTATTATAATTTGGCCTTTTTCATAATTGTATTTGGCAACACATAAAAACCTGGCAATGCGTTTTTGCCTAACGGTTCATGAGATCCACCAGCTGATTGTCAAAGATTCCAAAATAAAGTACGTTTGATTTACAACTGTGTTATTATTTAGATTATTTGGTTGTACCAAAACACAACAGTCTGTATAAGCACCGATTGATCCAAAATGGTTTTTAAATGATTTATTACATACTGTCTTTGCAGGCCAACCATACTTTGATAACTGCCCACACGGAGAAACTATGGTGATGAGACTCCCAGAAACTAGTCACAGAATCTGGCTGCCCATCAACTGGACAGCTCGAGATGTTTATGGCAATGAATTGCCTAGCCGATCCAATTTTAACAAGACAGATAATAAGATTCTTATACCTTGGATAGCCAATGGGGATGCTGGACAACAAACTGTTGTATTTGAAGCCAAAGATTCATGGAACCAGATTGCAATCTGTCAGTTTCAAGTATTACTTGAAGGTAAATTATACAATGCTGCAAAATTTTCTGAATAGAAGCAGAGTGAGCAGTAACATTTACTCATTTTATTTAAATATTAGAACTTGCTTTGCTCATTAAAATGAAGCTTGAACTTTCACCAGACAAAGAAAAATTTTCCAACTTACTTCTGTTTCTATTGTGTAAAGTAATATTCCAAAAGGTGAAGTGAAAATCATCGCATAAAAGATAACCTAAAATCTCTTCTAATGGAAAGAAATCTTTACCATCCATTCATCTACTGATTTTGAACAAATGATATGTATGATACATTTATAAAAGGCTCCGCTCTGTTTCATTATTGTGCAAATGGTTAAATACAGGTATCTACTGTAAGTTCTCAGTTTCAAGCCTTTTATAGCCAGTTCTGCGTTGTTTTTGTAATTCACCAAAAACACTGGAAGGTCTTTTCTAACACTGTAATCAATACAGTTATTTGATGGCATAAAAGGATTTATTAGGTTGACAATGTCATTTAATAGAGCATACTACAATTAAATTGAATAAATGCAAGTATGCTGAAGTTATAACTTTCCATTTCTTGTATGTTTTGACATTTAATAATTCATGAGCCAAAACACTAGTATCTGTTTACCCTAAAATATTGTCTGTTGTAGTGTAATTGATTTTTAATAAAATGTGATCATGCACTTGATACTTTCTTCAGTACCCTCAATCTTTAAACATAATCCAATTTCAGACTTTGTGCCTCCAAAGTTTACAACTTGTCCCTTGAATATTGTAAAGAAAACATCAATGAACAGTGAACCAATCAGCTGGCTGCCACCTATTGCAATTGACAATGTGCGTGAACCCAAAATAGTCAGTTCCCATGAGCCAAAGAGTGAATTTGTGATTGGCACAACAGTGGTCACATACACAGCAACTGATGGTGCTGGCAACAAAGCTAAATGTAGCTTTAATGTCACAGTTATTCATGGTGAGTGAGACTGTAAGTTAATCAGCTTGACCATGGGGAACACTGTGAAGCCTTTGAGTACAACATTAGTTGACTGTTAATGTTGCACTAAGCTGATTGTTCAGTGAGCTGATGACGGTAGGTTTATTTTGAAAAATGTATCGCATAGGTTATATTATTAGATTTATATACTGTATATTTATATAACTAGGCTAAACTCCCCAGTGTTGCTCAAATAAACCCATTTTTTCTTTCCACCCCTCTCTGTGGACATCTCTCAGTTTCTCGCTCTCCCTCACAGTCTGTTATTAAGTGTGTTCATGTTATGCATGCAGTTCATGTTGGGAAAAGTGCAGAAAATGGAATGCTCTTGGAGGGCAGTCAAATAAAAATGATAGAAAGCTGGAAGAGGACACCATGCAAGGAAATGAATAAAAAAAATACGTTTTCTGAAAAATTATCATATGATCTGAGTAAAAGCTGTAATTTCTCTAAAAATTTGGAAGCTTATACTATCTGCAGTTTGGTCAGTAACTGGTGCTAAGCACTAGCAGGTCATGAAAAGTAGAAGATCGTAGTTGTATTATATTCATAATGTATATGAAAGAAAAGTTTAGAGGTACAGCTATTATCATCGTTCCTTTTTGTTGGAATGGACCATGTAGTATGATAGTATAGCATTTGGGCCATTTTGCCTACTTTATGGAGAGTGAACTATCTTATTTAGAAAATTGTTAAAGTGAATAGTAACATGACTGTAAACTGTATTATAACCTGAATGGAAGACCTTGTTGTATCTCACAGAATAATTCTTATTTGCGTTGTATTATTTCAGAACAACCTTGCAAGCTGCCAGAACTCAAGAATGGTGCTTTTGTCTGTGGGGCAGGTGACTTTGACATCTGTCACATTGTCTGCAGCAAGGGTTACATCCTCAACCCTCTGGGGATGTTCCCAAAGTCTTTCAGCTGCTTGGTGGGCAAAGATGCAGAAATTCTTACTAAAGTCATGAAGAAACAAAAGCCCTGTTTAAGTAAGTTACCTGAACATCAGTTGTTTCACATCTGGTGACTCGCACATTTATCTTCCCTCTGAACACTCTTATTTCATAATAAGTTATCGTTGTACATGCACGAATTTGGGGTAAATTTGAAAATCCATTAAAAAAACCCTCCTAATTAACTTACAATGTGGCAACAGTATCAGTGTATTGTTTATTCAGGGTAGAAGACATGAATGTTATGTATTTTATATGCAAACATTCATTGTCCAGCGCATAAAATGCAAAACTTTGCAAACTCAGGGTTTGAGTGGTGTAGTGCAGCATGAATAGTTGGGCATTCAACTGTATCATGCAGCATCTTGACCGGTTGTAGAGTGGACTGACAGGGGAATGTGCACAGTGATGTGAAAAGGTCAATTAGATATAATTGAGTTAATCATTCTCTGTATTGACAAATGTCTGAAGAAGAATGTAATAGAATAATAACAAAAGTTACTTTATTTTTAGAGCAAAGAAGACCTGCCACAGCATACCAAGAATTTAGTCTATTGATTGAGGGGCCTTGTCGACCAAATGATGCTGACTTGAGAATTGCACTTAGAGAGAAGGTATGACTGCAACACAGTGACATAGTCATGCAAAAGGGGCCATTGAACAAAGTTGTAATTGTATGAATTTGAGATTATTGTTGAATGGTTTGCTCAATTTTGAACTTCAAAGATAAAAGTGATCAAAATAATTTTATGTAGGTAAAGATTTCTTACTAACGACACAATTATGACAGTCATTTATAGTATTTATGTTCCTTTCTTCATTAGAGATCAAAGTAAAAATTTAGCGCATTTGCTTCACAATATCTTTCAACCTCAATTTGTAAAAAGATAAATAATATACTGATAAAAGTGATCATATGAAAGTGATGGAGTTTTCAGTCCTGAAATCAATGTTTACTGAGTTGTCATTTCAAATCATCAGCTCATAATGAGCTTTATCTTTGTTCAGTAACTAGTCAAAAACAACTGTTCAGCATATACATACAATTCATTTCTAATTGACGTATGTGATGTTTCATGGACATTTTACTCTTTCATCAGGTGATAGGCAAATTGCAAGAAAAAGAACTGTGTTCAGGAGCCATCTGTATCCACAGTCCTTTGACCATTTTCTGTCCTCAAAAAGTGAAGAAAAGACGTTATGTGGAGGAGAGATTCAACATGACCTGGAATGTCACCATTGAATATGTTCCACTCCAACAGGAAATTTTGTAAGATCCATTGTTTTGCCATGTCTGTGCATTTGTGTGATTTGCATAGCTTGGCTAGATACTCGTACAAGCATCCAACATCATTAATGACATTACATATTTATATGTTAATGAGAATTCAGAGGTGTAACAGACTGAGCAAAGGAGTTATTTAATAGAAACCAGTATGAGAAATCATCAACATAGATCCACCAAAGAAAGAAGAGATAGTGGCAGCAATAAAGAGCCTAAAAAACGGCAAAGCTCCAGGAAAAGACAACTTGACTGCAGAGCTGTTCAAAGCAGATCCGGATCAGTCAGCCACCATCCTTCAGCCACTGTTCACAACTATCTGGGAAGCAGAAGCAGTACCAAAGAGCTGGAATGAAGGCAGAATAGTGAAAATACCCGAGAAAGGAGCACTCAGTGATTGCAACAACTGGCGTGGTATCACTCTCCTTTCTATACCCAGCAAAATCCTTGCCAAGATCATTGTGAAACGTATGTCAGATGCTGTGGACAAGACACTGAGAAAGGAACAGGCCGGATTCCGAAAGGGGAAAGGATGCATTGACCAGATCTTCACACTCCGAAACATCATAGAACAGTGTTCAGAATGGCAAAGGCAGCTCTATGTGAACTTCGTTGACTTCGAAAAGGCCTTCGACAGCATCCACAGAGAGAGTATATGGTGCATTCTTCAGCACTATGGGATTCCCAGCAAGCTTGTTGAACTCATCAAAAGCTTTTACAAGAACTTCAGTTGCAGTGTCGGAAACAGTGATGCATCCTTTGAAGTGAAAACTGGTGTGCGGCAAGGATGTGTGATGTCAACAATTTTGTTTAACCTTGTAATCGACTGGATTATGCGGAAAACTACAGAGGATGCACCAAGAGGCATCAGATGGACACTCTTCGACAACCTAGAGGATTTGGACTTTGCAGATGACCTTGCGCTATTGTCACATAGTCACCAACACATGCAAGATAAGATGCAGAGACTACATAATTTTGGATGCAAAGTAGGCCTTCGGATTAGCCAGAAGAAGACAGAGATTATGACCCTAAATGTAGACACTCCAGCACCAGTGCAAGTAGATGACAAGAACCTCACCATGATGGACAAATTTAAATACCTTGGTAGTGTTGGATGAACTACGAGTGGCTAATGTGGTTACTGCGTGGGTTCAATAGTAACTCCCTTAAGGATACACAGGATTAACAAACACAGGGTTCTGCTGGCAATCTTATTTATTCAAAAAGCCTAACAACGGTATCACTACCAAACAAAAAAGCCCAACCAGCCATAAGCTGGAACAAGAGAAAAAGACAAAAATATGATTAGGATATAATGACAACATTAATCAGGCAATCAATGGTGGACATACATAGTAATAGTATTAAGTATTAAATCAAACAACAACAACATAATATAGAATTTAAGCAATAACCAACTGGATATGTATGCATGGAATAAAATAGCGCTAAGGTTAATGAATAACAACTACAAGTGGCTATATCATATACACAAGGAGTTTCCTAGCACACTGGCAACATAAACTAATGTACTAATCAAAGTATGAAGGACATAACAAATGAAGGGGCAAGAACACAATAGCTTCGCTCCACTGAGCCGGTGTACAGCACATCCAGAGCGGCCATTCCATAAAATAATAACGCAGTGGCCAACATGGCCCACTGACCGTCCATAACACAGACGCTGCATCCCAACGCAGGCCATCCTCATAGGCCCACTCCCATTATTAGTACTAACCCGCCCCAGGGCTATTGTATTGGTTACTTCCCCTCCCAATCGATACTGAAGGGTCATGCCCTTTGACCTTAGCCGCGGAGCTATGCCGCCAGGCCAACATGTGCATGACACACCACCAGATACATAAAGCAATGTGTACATTCCCCAAAATGAAACTGTCCTTCACACACTTACGAAACCCATAGAAGCACAATACACCTGGACAACCATAATACATGCACATGATATATATATATATGTCGGCGAGACTCATTGCAACATGTGTAGACTCACTGAAACATTGTTCATCCACCGCCGCACACAGAACAATCCTGGGGCTCACCCATGTGAGGCCCAACTAATATTATACATCTCCAATACATGTAATTAATTACACATCTTAAACACTAAACACGCAATCACAATCACACTGCTCTCTATAGCATAGTGGCACTGGCAAGGCACACAAATACCCGTAATACAATCAAGCGTACAGTGCCGCTCGCTGTAACACAAGCCATCCACATCAACATGTCAGGAAATCCTCACTGCCCACCACAACAAGGCAATGCCACACATACACTATATATAGGCACACAAGCAAATCGTGATAGCTTGGCCAGCGAGCCATCATTACCATCTAGCACCGCAAACGTCAACTCCGACAATAAAGTCACAATATCAAGACACTGTACTGCAAAGCGCATCCTACACGTCTAATGACAATGGCAATTACCGTTGAGCCGGACTCATAATGGTCTCTGTAGATCAGCATTCTCTACGTGGCATCCCCGAAAGGGGGGGGGGTGCGCAAATTAAAGTCACTTCTAATATAATAGTCTCCAACTTACCCAAAGTTTCTCCAGGTCCTGTGCTACCGCTACATGCCTTATGGGGCGGGGTGGCGATGGCAAGCGTCGGCAAGCCTCTGAGCTGCTACGGGCCCGGGTTGCTGGGCTGGGTTCACTGTGCTGTCGGCTCTTGTCTCCTGCGTCTATGATGGAGTGTGTTGACCACTCGAACCGCATCTTATTTATGAGCCCGCGCGGACGTCCGAGAGAGCTATTACGTAGCCCGTGTTGCACAAGTGAAAGGCTCGGACATGGAGTCCAGCCCGACAACATAACCGGTTAGGGTCCTAACACAATCGAATTTACAGTACGGTTAAAGGGGTGCACACAAAAGTCAATTAGGTATCCCAGTAAACTGCAGAAATTACTCTAACGACCCCTCCAGCAATATTGAATAAATTTGACCCAGGTTGGATTTATCGGGGATAACATGCGTCTAACTCATAGTTTGCTTTAAATCCGAGACCCTCTTATTAATTATTTCAATAGGATATGTGCATCAAAGTACAACAAAATTGGTACCATTATAAAGTAGAAACTTGCTGCTAAAATTCTAACTGACTACTTATACCAGAAACCCGGTAATAGTTTTAATATAAATTTTCAAAGTGTCAGGACTAACAACATTCGACAATTTTGTGCGCGATACTTTCGTCCATTAATACGACGTATCTCCATTGATAACAAACGTTATCATGAGTACCTATTTTGTACCGATAGGGTATTGTCTACTCTCAAAAATGAATTCGGGTTCCCGTCTTTCTGTCGGTGGATAACAACGAGTGAGCGAGTTGTAAGAAACTTAAAGCCATGATATAAGAGTTGGAAGCCCGGGGGTCAACATTTCCAACTGACCAATCAAAATGCGCGCTTTTCACCGTGATGTGAATAACGGGTCCCGCGCTAGTATTACAAGGGAAATAATCCAATTAATGGTACTCGGCCAAGTGTCCCTAAACTACTATGAGTGGCCGTCCCTCACTCACGCACCAGAGCTACCATGAAAGCACATTAAAAATAAAAAGTCGTTCATCCTCTCACAGTAGCATTAGTCAAAATTGAGCAAAAAGAAAAGGTTGTATGTTGCGAAGCCCCGCGTGAGAAATAAAACCCAAACAGTACAAAGCAAACTAAAGAGAAGACAGAAAATGCATAAATTTTCGGCTTTCGCCTTTGTCAAGTGAAAAAAAACAATAAAAAAACGAACAATAAAAGACTTCAACAGGAACGAAGTGAAACAGTTTACTTAGCTGCGAGTTCTTGCTTCTTTAGCAGCACCAAAGCACGTCCGTCCGCCAAAAGCATGGAAGCAGGAAGTGACGCAATTGGTTAGTAACCAAGATGAAGGCGCCATATAGTGCCTCACAGCACAAGACAGGGATGGTGCGCAATGTCAGGAGTCGCAGTAAATGAAAAGAAAAAGAAAAAGAGATTAAAAAAATAAAAATAAATAAATAAATAAATAAACAAATAGATAAATAAATGAAAGAAAATAATAATAATAAAGAAAATTATATATAATATATATATATTGATATTAGCAACAGTGGAATTATCGAAGGCAATGTTGGACATTGATGCCATGGGGAGAGATAGTGCCGAGCTGGAAAATTAATCGTTGTTCGGTTTCAAAGCGTACATCAGCGCCTGCATGACAAGACTTGAGCCCCAGAATTTGAATGTCGTTGGATGGCTCATGGTCTGGTCGATTAAAATGGACAGAAACAGGCTTTCCATTTCGATTTTCAATGTCACGGAGGTGCTCCCGAAACCGAGTGTGAAGCTGACGTCCCGTTTCACCAATGTACAACATATGACACCTGGCACAGTGGATAGCATACACCAGATTGCGACTATGGCAAGTGAAACCTTCCTTAATGCTGAACGTCGACAAAGGGCACTCGATGGAAGACGATTGAAGGACATGTGTGCACGTTTTGCAACGAGAATTGCCACACGGTTTAGTACCGCAACGGTCAGTGTGAATGAGCCTGCTCCGGACCAAAATGTCTTTTAAGTTTTTGGATCGTCTATATACCAGCAGAGGAGGTGTTGCATCAAGCATGTCATTGAGGCTCTGGTCAGCCCTCAAGATAGAGAGATTTCTAAGGAGGACTTGCTTAATAGGAAAAGACTGGGGGTGATAAGTGAAAACTAGTTTGATACGATTATCTTCCCTCCTTTGTCTGGGAGTGAGGGCATCCAGCCTACTGATATTACGGGCCCTCGACCAGGCTTTATCCAGAACATGTTCTGGATAACCTCTAAGACGAAAAAATTCTAACATCCTCTTGCCTTCAGTGGCAAAGTCTGCATCCGATTGGCAAAGACGACGCAAACGGAGCAATTGCGAAAAGGGAATGGCATCCTTGCAAGAACGCGGGTGAGAAGAACCATAATGTAAGTACGTATGGCTGTCCGTGTCCTTATAATGCACAGATGTGGACAGTCCCGTGGGTGTCAATGAGACCTTGATGTCCAAAAAGTCGATGGAATCGGTAGAAATATGGGAGGTGTATTTGATGGATGGATGAAAGTCATTGACAAAGGACAATCAGACCAGAGGGTGGCACAAAGGAGGACATCCAAAGTAGGCTGGGAAATGCAAGGGCTGTCTTTCAAAGTATGAGCAACATCTGGAAATCGACACAATACGGCATCAACACCAAGATCAGACTGTACCAAAGCTGTGTCCTATCCACACTCCTGTATGGATCAGAGTGTTGGCGAATGACAGAAGGTGACCTCGCCAAGTTGTCTTCCTTCCACACCACATGTCTTCGTAGGATTCTCCGCATCTTTTGGCCAAACAAGATTTCTAATCAGGAACTACTAAGGCGATGCAAGCAAGAAGAAATAGCCAACATCATCACGAAGAGACGATGGAGATGGCTTGGACACGTGCTGCGAAAGGAAGCAAATTCTATAACCAAAACGGCACTTCTGTGGACACCGGAGGGGCGGCGCAAGCGAGGCAGACCCAAGGCAACCTGGCGGAGAACAATCGAGGCAGAGATGAAATCCTTCAATCACTCATGGGGAACTCTCGCAAAGATGGCCCAGGACAGACAGGGCTGGAGATCCTTTGTTGCTGCCCTAAGCACCAGTGGGTGCAACAGGAAATAGTAGTAGTAGCATGAGAAATAAGAAGTATTGCTTTGAATGAACTCCTGCTTCTGAGTGATCTTATACTCACAGAGGTGGACAGGAAACTATATTTTTTTGAGATATAGGACAAATACCAAGCTAAATGTAAGCCAGCCAGCCAGCAATCGTACATCAATCTGATGCAGATTTCTGTAGAATTGGTGGAATTACCATAGGGGCGTATATCCTACATCAAACCAAGGTTGGTGCGGTGTCATATCCAATGGAACGCCGTCATTCCTAAGTGCAAACTTGACGCCAATCCTATGCGATGGTTTCTGTAGAGTTGCTGGCTGGGAAACAACTGAAAAGTGAAGGAGAAAGAAGAAAAATTTAAAAGAGAAAGAAAAGCAGAAGTTCAGTTAAACAATGTTATGAAAACAGCTGAACAGGCTTAAGGGAAGAAGAGGATAAAGAGAATTGAAAAGACTCTACAGATTCCACAAACCACAGCTTGATCAAGACAGACAAGGAAATCATTTCACAAGCCTCACCACAACAGTTTTGTTATACAAAATTAATGACAGAGCTCATGATGTGGGTGTTTCTTGGTCTTACATGGTCACAGTTGGCACAAACAATGCAGTAAACATGGGGCTTATATACCTAAGCCATACGGAAGTGATGACATAACATACATATGTAGTTCACAACAAAACAAGGGAAGTCTCGGTTTTAGATTAGTGTTCGCTGCTCAGTTCAATGTATTTTACAGGAGGGTGCTACAGGATGTAAAAGTAGCAGTTGACAATTGGTAAGAAAATGCTTATGTTTTCATCCTCAGTGGTGGCTTCAGCCGGGGACAAGTGGAGAGAATTGTATCAGCCATGAAATTTGCTCTGATAGACTTGGCTACACATGTTAACTTCTTCCTAAAACAAGAAAGCTATCAGTTAGTAGCTGGCAGTGTCAACACTCACAACTTTAATCTGCTTTGTTTCTCAGGAGAAATGAAGATTTATGATGAATGTGGTAAGGTTTCAATAAATTTTCTTTTTGAGCTTCAGATACAACTATATTGCAGTATTTTTAGAATTTGGCATTGGCACTGACAAAATCTGACAAAGCAATGAGGGAAATGGCTTAATTTTACAAAATTAAGTAATATCCAAGACACACAATACTGAGACGAACCACTACTTGTCCACAAATTGCATGCATACAAATACGGTGAGTACTACTCTTTTTCGTTCAGTTATGAAGGGGCATGGTGACAATTGTTGCATTGTTGACATTGATGATACACACACAAATTGACGGATGATGAATTGATTTGTCTCAGTATCCTGTGTCTCGGATAATATACATGTACTTCAGAATGTAACTGATTAGAAAAAAAAAAAGAAATTTTCTATCTTACCAGGTTTGAAAGAATAAATTTTAACATATCTAAAATAACAAATATTTTCCAATTAGTGATCATGCTGTGATTTGAAATAATTTTTCTTATTGTTTTGCCAATAATAATAGGCATTTTAACAGGCCACTGCACAACTTTTCGTGCAGTGATCCAGTAAACAAGAGTTTAATATAATAGAGCAGAGGTGCTGTTTTACAAAATTAGTAAGAGTCTTGAAGACATCAAAAAATTTATTTATTTTCACTTGGCTTAATAAGGCCATTGTTCATAAGTTTAAAGACATCTGGTAGCCTCAGTGAAAGATGTAGAGAAGGGCTGGTTGCATTACATACTGAGTATTATTGTCCTTTATTTGTTGTCACAGTGCCATGTCCTGCCGGGTCATATCTGAACAAGACACTGAAGAAATGTGTGCTTTGTGATGAGGGCTATTATCAGAATTCTTCCAGTCAGACCAGCTGTGTCATGTGCCATGAAGGAATAACTTTAGAGGCTGGAGCCTTTAATGAAACTGAATGTAAGTCAGCTGAATATTCACATGTTTACTTTGCCCCCACAAAATCTTATAGGCATCCCAGTAGGATATTGACTAGACTGGTGTAGATGTTAACCTATATAATTGATTGCTTCTTAATTCATTTTTTTGTTATCCTTTGCTTAGATGCATACATTAGCTTTTGAATTCCTTATTTTAAATACTTTACTCAAAGCTTGACTTTAGTGGATGTGTCTCCATTTCCATGTGATCAGCTTCACTCTTTTTCTGTAAACAGGTTGTGCGGGGATTCATCCACTTAAGAAACAAAAAATATAAATTAAAAAAATAAGATACAGGAAGTTCTTTGCGAAATGGGAGCTTAGGGACATACAATGAATGAATGAGTACTGAGATTCAATGGGCCGTTGTAGCAGGCCAGATTATACCCCCGCCAGACTATACCCGGGGTTAAACTGGCCTAGCCCAGAATATCCCCCGGGGTATATTCTGGGCTAGGCCAGTTTATACCCCGGGGTTTACTTTGGGCTAGGCCAGACTATACCCCCCCAGTCCAGATTATACCCCCTACTTTTTCTTTAAAAACAAGTCAAGACCACAGTTTATTTCAGCCTGTTCTTCATCACTGTCATCAGATATCATATTGAAGCATACATTTTTGACTCTTGTAAATTATGATACATTTAAAAGGACATAAACATGCTTAAAAAGCATTGATTTACAAAAGGATTGAAAATCCATTGAAACTGATATGATTAAACTTTAACACTAATTTTACTTGTGTCAGTTGGTATTATTATTGTTCTGGTTTTTTTATAATTAGTTGACCATGAGTTAAACATGTATTGTATTTTTTTTGTTTGGCACCACTAACATATACTTAGTGGCAAGGTATGAACTAATTATAAGACTCATAAGTGTAAAGTTATCTGAATCTTATTATAATTTTTGAAAATAAGAAATGTGCTTGATATGTCGGAACAATTAGATCTATATACAAAGTTACACTGATGCAGAGAGAAAGGCCAGAAAAGAATACATAGAGAAAAAAACAACAACAACATTTTAACAGCTGAACTGGCAGATGGTGCAATTCCATCATCCAGCAAACATTAAATATTTCACACAAAACTAAATACATACTAAAATTGTTTCACATAATGAATTTAACCTGTCCATATCCACTTGAAACGTTACAGAAAGCTAACCAGTAATATACAATAATAACAATAAGAACACCAAATCATCTTATTTACTCTTGAAAATAAAGAGAATATAATCAATATCAGAATCACCATCATCTTGGAATAATACAAAGATAAGAGGGAATATAAAAATGACCTACACATCATTCTAGAATCTATAAGCAGCAATAATATATGTAATATATGTGCAAGTACATGTAAAAAATAATGTGTTAAATCTTTTCAACTATTCAAGTAGAACTGGACTGAAAGCTTTAGCGAAGTAGCTTTGATAGTCATGTAAAATGACAGATTAAATCCACTGAGACAACAGTGCATTGCAGAAAGTAATTACAGTATGTTATGGCAAAAATTCGATGGATCATGTTGCATGAACATGTCTTGTTAGTAAATTCTTTGATAGCGTATTTGTAGAAGTGTATACATTTTATGTAGCTCATGGTTTAAGGCACTGGATTAGTGTCACTCACGTTCGTTGGCATGTTGTAGTTGTTTTTGTAGTTGATTGCCATTGAGTAAAATTTGCACGGTACTGTTTGTTTGGCACTGACATACACATCCCAACGGATGAAATAATTAACGGACTCATAAAAATGAAGTCATTTTAAATATTTTTTTGTGTACAAATACACAGTTGTTAAATCCCTTGGCAAGGGACGTGTTAAGCTTAGGAAGGTAAAGACGGACAAGGTCTTTTCTTTTTTTATTTTTATTTCATTTCACTCGCGAGTGACATTCCCTTACTCACTATAAGTTATAACACATAAGTTCAGTCTTTCAAATACCTTGCAAACTAATCCAGTGTCTTAAACCGTAATGTACATGAAATGTATATCTTTCTACAAATAACCTATCAAAGAATGATACTCACTGACAAGAAATACTGTTAATGTAACATGATCCATCGAATTTTGCCTCAACATGCTATAGATCTAATTACCTTTTATAATGCACTACTTTTGTCTCAGTGGACTTACTCTGTCGGCCTACACAACTGTCAAGGCTATTTAGTATTTCACTAAAGCTTTCTGTCCAGTTCTACTTGAATATTTGAAAAGATTTAACACGTTTTTTATGTATAGTTGATACACATACATTGCTGCTTATAAATTCTAGAATGATTTGTAGGCATACGCTGCCATTTTTACACTCCCTCTCATATCTTTGCAATTTCCAAGACGATGATGACGATCCTGATATTGATATTTCTCTATATTTTCAAGAGTAAATAACATGATTTCGTGTTCTTATTGTTATCATTATTACTGGTTAGCATTCTGTAACGTTTCAAGTGGATCTGGACAGGTGGAGTTCATCAGTCGCAAACATAAGTGCCTATTTAGTTTTATATCTGCTGGATGATGGAATTGCACTATCTGTCAGTTGGATTATCATTATTATTTTTTTCTGTGTGTTCTTTTCTGGCCTTTTCTCCCTACATCATTGTAACAAAAAATACAATGCATGTTTTACTCATGGCCAACTAACTATCAAAATAATAATAATAATAATAATATCATCAACACTCACGAGTGAAAGTAATGCTGAAGTCTAATCATGTCAGTTTGAATGGATACTCAACTCTTTTGTATATCAATGCATTTTAAGGCATGTTTGTTCCTTCTAAAATGTATCATGATTTACAGGAGTCGAGAATGTAGGCCTATGTATGTACACCAAAGTAAACTAAGGCTGAAATAAACTGTTATTATTATTTTCTCTAAATTGCATTATGACTTGTTGGTGTCAAGAATGTGTTCATGTATGTCTTAATATGATATCTGATGACAGTGATGAAGAACAGGCTGAAATAAACTGTGGTCTTGACTTGTTTTTAAAGAAAAAGCAGGGGGTATAATCTGGACTGGGGGGGTATAGTCTGGCCTAGCCCAAAGTAACCCCGGGGTATAAACTGGCCTAGCCCAGAATATACCCCGGGGGATATTCTGGGCTAGGCCAGTTTAACCCCGGGTATATTCTGGGCGGGGGGTATATTTTGGCCTGTTACACCGTAATGACTGTTAGAATTGCTATGGAGTAAATATTGGTTTTCGCAGGTCCATCTTTAAGAATGGCTTAATGTTTCCAACCATAAAATATTAGGAAAACAAAAAAAATAAATTTCTATGCATACCCAATGGATAAGTATCTGTTTTGTAAAGAATCTATCACTCTGTATAAGGAAAACTGGACTGAGCCAGGTAAAACTATTCTGGATAAATTAGCAGCGTTTAACTAAACACAGTTGAGTTTGAACAGGAATATTCTGTCTTGTGAAGATTTCATGTTTCATGTGTAATTTTATATTTTCTGCAGGTGTGGTTTTTCCTGCCATCAATGAAATGAGCAAGTTTCTGATCATCACAGCCTGTTCCTTTGGCTTTATTTTCCTGTGCATGGTTATCTTCATGTACTTGCAGTATCAACATCAACAGAAGAAAGGGAAAGATGATAAAAGTGTGGCCAACAGCCCGCGGTACTTAACATCAAATGTATATGCTCAGGCACCAACACCAACTCAAAAATGCCCGGATTACATAAGGGCTTCCAACAGAGATTTCTTTATGAACTCACATGACTATGAAGATATAGATGGGCATCATAAATCCACATTTGAAACATTCTCTCGGCGTCCCCCAGGCTGTAGAGATTCACTGAGTTCTTTCAAGGCGCAGACAGACATGACTTTTCTTCAATCTCCATCGCCTAATGGCACAAACTCTTTACGAACATCTGATGAAACACTGATGCCCAACTCTCCCAGAGAAAGTGCCAAATCCTTCAATCTGTATGGAGACGGTGGCTTTCAGTATACAATTTCACCAAATGGAACAATGGGATCCTTTAAAGGCTCTCCCCCTGCCTCTCCCTACAGAAGCTTACACTTGGCAGCTAATGGACCTATACCCAGGGGTGCACCAGACTCTCCAACACATAGTGCCCAGACTATCAGTTCCTTGCTGGGAGATGAAAGTCCTTATACAAGCAGACTGATTAGGGATCGGCTCATTGATCCAGACAGTCCCTACAGAATCATCTCTCATGAACGCCGCAATGGAAGTGAAAGCCCTTATAAAATGACAAGGAGGATGGACAGTGAAAGCCCTCACCACATACTCCATGACCCTCTCCTGAATGAGAGTCCATACAGAATGGTGAAGAAGGAATCTCCCTACCGAAGCCCTGCTTTACAGAGAGAGTTAGCACAATCACTAAGGGCAGCACCGGAAATGGGAATAAGGTATTCACCTAATCCACTTGTCCAGGAAATGCAAAATTCTCTGCCAGCTTTGCCAGAGAGTCCAAATATAATCCATCGACAGATGACACTTCCTAGAGAGGATGGAAGTGCTTTCGTACCTGTTGGAGATTTCTTGTACAAGCGTCCACCCTCCCCTCTATCACCACCCATATCAAGCAGGAAATCAAGCGATTCTCTTCAAAGATCCCCATCTACTCCCAGGACCTCACCGGGTATGTCTCGCAAGCGTTTGGAAAATTCTTATAGAACACCACCTATGAACCAGCGAAGAAAGGTGAAAAATGACATGGGAATTTACGAATATGAGTATGAATGACAGTGCCTACAAAGGCTTGGTTACTTATTCAACTATCATGGAATTACCTGTATAGATATCAAGAATTCCTTGAGAAAATGTGCAAGAATGAATTTCTATCCTTGGATTTAATTATTTTGAGAGTGTAAAGCAAATAAGCACTCTGTATAATGGTGGTTACAGAGACAGAACGTGAGTCATTGATTAGTGTTTATGTATACTTTAATGTTTGAGCTGATCTCAAGGCATAAAGTTTGTCTCATTCCACTAAACTGCGAAGGACTTGATGTACCTGAAAGTGGCCCTGCAGATAGGATGAAGAACTGGCATTTTATGAGACCAAGTTGTCTTCGAGTTTAAAGTGTCAGAAAGAATTAGCTGAAACACTTGCTTGATATGGATGACTATCTCAGTAAACTTTTTATTCTTGTCCTCATGTGAGGGAATTGTTTCAGAATAAAGACCTCTGCTGGTAGAAGTAATGCTCAATACCAGATTCCCAGGGATTACCAGAAGAGAGAAGATGTTGCTTCATAAATATTCTTAGACTTTATACAGTGATGAGATAAAAACAAATATAACATGCTGACAGTTTATCCTCTTGGTACATATTTCAGTGAAGGCAGTTGTGTTGCTAAACATTTTTGTTACAAGCTAGCTGACTGCTTCTTTCCCAATATCAAAACTGAGCAAAACGAAAAAGGTTGTATGTAGCGAAACCCTGCTTCTTACCCAAAAAACTATATCGCTTGGGGTTTGAAATATAACAAAGAGGAAGAAATCATGAAATGAAGTGAGAGGATTCCCCATGACTTCAGATCACCCAGCATTCATAGGGTTTTGTTCTCTCATTCTCTACCAGTGTATTCAGCTGTGAAAGTTTTTCATAGGCCTGTCATGATGTTGATGATGGTGAGATGGGTGCAGTTCTAATCATGAATATACTGAGCACACCTGCTCTTCATACTTTTCAGGATAATTCAGGAACTCACAGCCATGACCATTGTATGATTTCAACAACTTTATTGGATCCCACCTACAAGTGCATAGATTAATCTCCATTACAACTATGCATGCTTTGGAAGTGCAACTGCTGACTATCATGAATGCCACAAGTATTTTATGCTGAAAATTTAAAACCAGATTACACTGTGTCTCATGCTGGCACAAGTCAGTTACATCAGATTTATCATTGTCATACATTTGTTTTAATGCCAGGCTTCCAAACAGAGGCTTTTGAGATTAATATTTTTTCTGGCAGTGGACATGAAAATATTTCAGCCCAGATACTTCTTTGCTAACATATCAAAACAGAGAAATCAGATACATGTATCTGAAATAAGATTTGAATGGCCTGCCAGATGAGAATAATCTGAAAAACTGAATAAACTTTATTCTCTGGCAAGAGTCAAATCGGCATATTTTCCTTTCGAAGTGCATGAGATTGGTGGTTTAATCTTTAGAATATGGTGACCCTTGACATGTGAGGGTTAGATGAGTTCAGTAGGACAATTTATTTTGCCCACTTTATTTCATTTTTTATCATTAATTTGCATTTTGTATAAATGAAAAACAACAACAACAACAAAAACTGTTTCATGAGAGCCAGTCGTTACATGTTCTTTGAAATTTGTTTGGCATCTACCAACAATAAGCTGCTGAAAAATAGTTAAACTGCTATCATATCTCAAATGTGATGCATCATGACGGTTTGGTCCACAAGGTACATTTCAGGTAAGCTGAGTTATTGAAATCAAGTGAAAGAGAACTCTTTTCCCTTGGATTTGATACTAGATTCATTGAATTCTGAACATTTTTAGACTGTGTTATAAGCAATTGAAGTTGATGACTATCACTTTTTTTTAAGTCGTAAAGTTTTGAGAAAAGTTCATTTGGGCAATTACTCAAAAACTAGGACTGTACTTGTGGACTGAACCGCCGCATTGCCTCACAAATATTAAAGATACAGTCTGGAACAAGCACATGAATATTATCCTGAAGTTACATCATGTTACTGTAGGATAATAGTTTGAACACTGCTCATTTGTTGTGGGAACAGAAGATGGTGGATAGTATTTTTGCACAAAACAAAGTTTATGCGCAATTCTGTATATTAGTGAAAATGGTAGGGAAATATTCTATAGATGGAGTGTATGTCATATTTAGGCATGAATGTCCTCACCGTGGATTCACAAATTCATTATACATACTGAAATTTGAAATATGAATGTAATGTGTATTACACAGAAACATCAAAGGTGCTCACCAGACATGTTCAGAACTTGTTTTTCATTGCCTATTTGCCTACATTGTTTTGCTTAGTCTGTGTAGTGATATATTGTAAACGTTCAGTGAATGAATGAGAGTGAGTGTTTGTTGATAGTGTATCCAGTTGGATGTAGTCTTTTATGCTACAGACTGTAGAATATACCGTCTCACTTTATATTTTTTAACCTGTAAGACACTATTTATTTCTTTTTTTATGACAAGTCTGGCCTCTTTTAGTAAATTGGACATTGTTGTACTAGGGAAGATTTTGAAGTTTGTCTTTCACATGATCAGATGTACCTCCAGTATTTGATAGCAAATATTATCATTTCAAATTTTCATAATTCACATTTATTGGAAACTAGACATAAAAATCAACAACTTTGGTCAGTAAGATTCTTTTGTCTGTTTTTAATCTTTCCTCAGTTACAGTTTTGCATTTACCATTACGTCAGTGAAACAGTTAGTTGTTTGAAGGACGGATCTTAAAGTAAGTAAGGAATACCGCCATAGGCCTACCTAGTTGTTCTTGGATGGGGGTCTCTGTTACTTGCAGACAGTCTTTAATATAATTTTTATATCCAAACATGATAACAGTAGAAAAAACAATGGAATGAATGTTTGTACATTGCCAAAGATAAGAAACATCCATCTGCTTTGATCAAGGCTGTCATTGCTTTGAAACGTGTCTGTAATATAACACAAGCATTAATGTATAAATGGGTGAGTTTTCACTGTATCAATCAAAATGTCTCAGTTGTCAATGGCTCTGTAAACATCACTTCATGTTTAAGCTTGACAATTTTGTTATATCTGTATGTTATATCCTAGTATGAATCTGATTGTAGTGGTATAGTAATAGCTTTCATGACTTACACAATTTTGTTTCATGTAAATGGTCCTAGAATGGGAATTCTATTTATCTACAGATACATTTGAATGTTTTTCACCATGCGATATCATTCATTCCATTTGCCCATACAAATGTATTACATATATTAGTGTCATTGTCTTCCAAGAACATAGAAAAGTCAGCATATTTTTGCAACCATGGAGATATTCAGTGCACTCTAAATAATTTGCATTTGGACACTTAGTTTTCATCATAGAGCGCACGGAACAAGCAAGATGTCTTGAAACTGTCGAGATGAATATTTACCCATCCAGAGCTGCTTCATCATGCCACCTATATAAATAATTCATAAAATCAAATCTGGTTACTTCTGTTTGATTATGATTATTATTTTTTTTTTTTTTGTGGTAAAAATTTTAAAACTCTTATCATACCATAATCTTAAATTTGAGTTTTCAGAACTCTTGGTTAGATGCTGATCCAGCCAGTGGAACAAAATGAACTGCAATTTTCAGCATGTTAATTTGTATCCATTCAAACAAATAATGCTCATAATGACCACATGGATCATCGCATGACAGCAAATGATCAAAATGCATTTTACAACATAATTTTGTGTGTCTGAATCATGAGTCATTATCAAGAATTGTTAAACTTGCAACTGAGAATCTAAAACAGATTCATCCTAGGCTGATATTTGACTGTGTGGACAGTGACTGATTTTATGTATGAAATTAATTTTTTATGTCATGAAATGTTTAAGTGAATATTATATTATTATTCATAAATGGCATTAGAATGTAACTGATCCAGAATGCCCTTGTTTAATATGCACTAAACAACAGTTACGGAACTCTTGTTGTGTCATTTATATTGCTCATTGGCAAGCCCAGATGCTCTTCTTTTCATAAGTTATGTTATCACTTGTCTGTACTAAAAGTTTTCACAACTTCATGCTTGTTGTAATTAAAATTCTTAATAAGCTCAGGATTTCAGTCATAGCTATTCAGATTTTGGTAAACATAGCATGAAAGTATTTTCCAATAAAAATAAAATAATTACTGTCCAGTGGTGATGAAAGCCGCATCTCTTTTTTAGCTGAATTGGAAACCACAAATTTACTTGCGATTGTTTTAGAAGTTTTAAAACTTGAAATAAGTGCTGCAGAAGTATTATCTCCCTTCATCAGCTTTTGAAAGAATTTGGAATGAAGGTCGATAACTGGAAATAAATGGACTTGTTGTTCAATAGACAATACTCAGTGTTTCAAAGAAAACTTTTTAGTTTTTTTTTTAAAGCCAGTCTCCTTCCAGATTTTAAAACTTGTCTCATGTAATATACTCTGTGTTGCTCATCAAGGCTGCCTTTTATTTTCTTCTTTTTCATGACTTCATCTCCGTTTTATGTCATTTGGCTGACTTTGACAACTGACAATCATAACGGTTCAGTTTCATTCTGATATGCACAAAAAAAACAACAACAACAACAAAAGGTTCTCTTTACATATGTTGCCTTATCATCAGCACATCTCACTCATCCTTCATATTATTTATTTTTCACCTATGCAACATCTTTTTTTTTTAAGAGAAAGGATTGTTTTCACTTGAATAGCCAGACAAAGTTAGAAAATGAAGAAAGATGAGAATTTAGAGGCCTTTGACGGTACAAGGGGTGGCAAAGTTGCCTTATCAACTCTACTTAAACTATGTTCAATATTTTGCCACTGTTTTTCAACAGTTGCTCATGATAGATTGCTTTTAATGATATGATGGAAGAAAGCATTGTGGATCTAGGAAAAGCAAGACAGATATGAACATGTTTCCTGCGAAATACCTCCAGTTATTTAGATGTCATGGTGTTTTCATAAATTCATACTGTTATCTTAATAATTTCGTTTTAAATACAGATAGCTATAATATTTCCTCTTCAATATACTGAGGGATCTTCTGTCAAACTTTGAATACCTCAAGGACAAATTTGCTTGTGAGCATATAAATATGTTAAAATTTCAGCAATTGTTGGTCATTAAGCATACAAACCTGCAGTAGCTTCCTAACTACTTTTGCAGCAGTGTTGAGAATCTTCAATCAAACCCAAAGTTGGGAATACAGCTGTAGTTATAGATTGCTTTAAATTCTTTAGACTGTAGCAGTGAGCTGAATGTATAAGATTCATAATATTTAGCAAGATGTTTTTTTTTAATCCCTTCACAACAAAACTCTCTGATACATGTATTCTGTTTATGATCAAATTAAAAACCGCAATCCATGGAATGTAAATTTTTGTTCATCTGGCAATTATCTCTCTTTTATGTCAAGCATGGAACTGCAGAACAAATTTAGAGATAGTCTATGTAATGATTTTTAGAATAGTCTGGATTTCTTTGTCCTTGGAAACAACAATTCTTTGAGTACTTTTATTACTCTTGTGAGGATATTTGGAGAGCATAAACCAGAACCATCTTTACGCTTGGGCACACTGAGCAGTTGCATGCATGCAAGAAAATTTATATTGGCTGTTGAAAAAGGGAAGAAAATCCTATTGCTTTTCCCAGGGGCCCATAATGATGTCAAGATGGCCCTGGCATAAGCACCAAGATTTGGACAGGTACGAGAAAGGCTGCCATTATCTGTCAACATTATCAGTGGATACTACCTGGGTTTATCCACCAACAGTATCGGTCTGGGTTTATTATTGTATTGGTGTTGACTAAATACAAAAAAAAACAAAACCTGGATTTATTCCCTGTTATTGTTGGTGGATTACAACAACAACAAAAAAATTAAACAGATTGATTCCTAATAAAAAAGACTTGTCCAAAAAAAAAAA
Organism: Onchidella celtica; assembly: GCA_963931925.1. Taxonomy (NCBI): domain Eukaryota; kingdom Metazoa; phylum Mollusca; class Gastropoda; order Systellommatophora; family Onchidiidae; genus Onchidella; species Onchidella celtica. The sequence continues at coordinate 18,993,152 of OZ007574.1, forward strand.
TACCCGCCTGAGAATCGCACCATAGTACTTGATGGACAAGTGAAGATGCTAACCGCTAGGCTATTGCGGACCTGTATAATTGTGAAGGCATTTTTCCAAATAAACACCATTAAAGCAATTATCGGCGGATAAACACTCTCATGAGAAATGCACTAACCGGTAAAGAATGATTGGGGAAATACTCTCAAACCTATTGCCTTTGCTGCATCATTCTGTTACTGCCATTTTCATCGCTAACATTTCGTTAATGAAATGCACTGGTGACAATCAGTACCAGTTTGTACATAGTGCATAGCAGATTCATTCCTTAAAAATCCATTTCTATTTTAATTGTCAAGACATGCATGCATAATCAGTGAGGATGCAATCTTTAACCTTGATGTGCATTTCATTAGTTTACTTTCTTGAAGTCACATCCATAATTTTGTCATTTTTCCATGTATGATAGAAATGCACACAATCATAATCAATTTCATGATCGCTTACTTTATTGATGTCACATTTGTTATTATGTCGTTTTTCCATATTTGACTTAACTGACACTATTCTAGATTAATAATATAACATTTTCTGTATCTTTGTCCTGTCACATTGAAAATTGTCCCTATAATTCTTATATATTTATCTATTTCTGGTATTATTTCCAAAATGATGGAAATAGTACAGAAGTATGTCTATATAGTCACTGAAGTAGAAAGGGATAACCGCCTTCCCTCCTGTTTTCTAGGACATTGTTCATTGATGCTTTTAGTGAAAAACTTTATTTGGTTCACACTGGAAGCTTTTTGCTTTGCTCCATGTCACATGATTAAAGATGATTTAGAGAAACATCGCTTGGCTAAGTTTTGTCTTTTTCCTGGCAAGATCTTTCTCTCTGTGAGGAGACATTCTGCTGGCTCTCCCAAAATCTTCATTTTCTTTTCTTTCTTTCATTTTAGAATAGAATAGAATAGAATAAAATAGAATAGAACAACAGAATAGAATAGAACAGAACAACAGAATAGAATAGAATAGAATAGAATAGAATAGAATAGAATAGAACAGAACAACAGAATAGAATAGAATAGTACTAGAATAGGACAGGACTGAATAGAATACTTTTCATAGATTCCAAAGGAAATTTACCTCAGATGTGCACAGAAAGTAACAAACACAAATTTATATACAATAGAATACACTGACACAAAATGCAGTTAATCTAAAAAGCCAAATATCCTCTCCCCTCCTCTTCCATCTGATACACATATCTTTTCCATGCAAAGTTCTCATCCATTTCTCTATAAAATCCTCGTTGCTAATAGTACGAACTATTTTAACTGTGGTGGTAATGTCAATTCACTTCTTGCAATCATTTCATGCTGTCTCGTAAGTGTTTGCTTGACGGGGTGACTTGAGAAAATACACCAAAGGCAGACAAAATGAACTAGGCTGGGCAGATGAAGTAAGAGCTGCATTCATAGAAAGACAAGATTGTTGGACAGATTGAAATGGTTAGTGGATAATGAAAGTGACACATTGTGTGACATTGGAACAGGGATGAAATTGCAGACAAATGTACTGAGGCATACTGACACAGACATATACCACAGTACATAAGAACAGAGCAGAAACACTGCATTTACAACAAATACCCAGATCTAGATACTTTCATCTCATACATTAAACAAAAGCCATTTCATTATGGTAAAGGTAATATATATTTTAATATATAATATACATTTTAGTTGGAAGATTATAATACTGTAAGGTATAAGAAGATTTTGAAATGCATATTATTTTTGTTACGTACCGGTAATAAAAAAGTGATAAATGTGGTTGGTGGATACACAGGTAAAAATTTGCAAAAATTAACATTTTCTTGGATATTAAGTGAGTTTCCACCATGATGGAGTATAAATTAATGATATAAGTGAAAGAATTTGACAAATTTATGTAAAATCATCATATCTTGAATTTCACCTCATGTACATGAAAATACATCTCAATTGGTTTGACAAACCCATTTCAGCTGATCTGATGAAAGAAGTACTGTTTAGGCAAGAGGCATAAAAGCATAATGGGGTACGGGAAAATTTTAAGGAGAGTGAGCCTTGAAAGACAAAAACAATTGATTTGGTGCTTCCTCCTTCAAAGAACTGGATCAAATAAAAGTCACAGTGAAAGTAACACTCAAAGCTGTTACAGTTCAATACTGATTTTGGAAAAATCCACTTCAGTCTGACTAGTGCCGAAATGTAGTTTTTGTTCTCTTTCCTTGTAATATGTTTCTGCTGGTATCCACAGATTTACTTGAACGAGCAATTATGATCATGAAGTGCATTTCAAATCCAGTCTTTTTGGAGCATTACAATGATATGCAAAAGGCATAATCTGATTACCTACCTAAGATTATTCAAAGGAGAATACAACAATCAAAACTTAAAACTGTGATTGTTTGTGCTTTAAAAATAAAAAATTCAAGCACCAATCAGAAAAGGCACATTCGGAAATTTGACTAGAAGTAATACATTTTCAGTGACAATTCAGAGTTTTTTTTCTTCTCTTTTCTAAATAATTATGTAAGCATTAAAGGCAGAGAAGAAAATGAAAAAAAAAAAATCTTGTTCAAAACAATAATACTCGGCAGCTAGAAAAAGAATAAGAAATTTGAAAATACAATAATTTACAGGTTGTAGTTCTACTTAAAAAAAAGGGAAAAACACAGGATTAACAGAGAACATTTATAACTTCAGTCAAAATGAAATAACAAATAATAACAAAAAAAGAGTCTTGGCAAACATTATCATTGTGTATTTTATGTTGCAGACCATGTAAAAAAAAAAAAGCACCAATAAAAATGCACCCACTGCAAATTCTGGTAATGAATCTTCCTTCTGTTTGACCACAGTTTAAACTTTTAGACTGTAAAAAGGTCATTTAAAGTTTTATGGTGTACGGATGTCTGTGAGTTTGTAGTAATAAAAAATGCATATACTTCAAGTAAATTATGGATACCTGAACACAAATTATTCAAAACTTAACTTTCTTTCATGAATTGTTAAAAACAAAATCATCCATAGCCTACATTTCCCAATGAATGTAATGCATCAAATAAGGAAACCTCCTTGTTAGTGGGTGCATACCTCCTTCATTATCTAAGAGATTCAGATATTCTCCAATTGGTCCATTTAATAATTTAGTTTTATGAGTACAACAACTTTGTGATTAATCATAAACAAACATTCAAATGCACTGAGGTTTAAACAGCTTAGCTTGGGCTCTGTTCAGCTATCCATTTATATTACATGTGGTTTGCATTAATTAAATCTGTTTGTTAAGTTATTGGTCCAGGAAGCTTGACACCAATAACTTGTAAAGCAATTGCCTAAAACAAAATTTATAAGGTTTATATGGCCTTTAGCGTCTTTACAGACGGTCTTAGCAGCTAGAATATTCACTTTCACTTTGACTGACAGCTTCTCTCGTGGCTTATTCTACCAATGTTTGACCCGAGAGTGCGATGGCAGTGATTGCAGGTCAGTCTTTTGGGTTCACTTTGGCGAGTGTTTTCATTCCGCCTCTGTCGTTTTGTCAGGTATGTTTCTTTTGCCTTGAAGTCTATTGCGAGCGTGCCACTGCGCAATTTTTGTCTCCATCTGCTTCGATCATTTGCAAGGTTCTCCCATTCATTGGGGTCGATGTTGAATGCTTTCATCGTGACCTTGCAAGTGTCTTTGAATCGCAGATGTGGCCTACCTCTGGGTCGGTTGCCAGTAGCAAGTTCCCCGTAGAGAATTTGTCTGGGGATGCGATCATTTTCCATACGGTGGAGATGTCCAAGCCACCGCAGTCTTTTTTTGCCTAGGAGAGCCTGAGTTGATGGAATGTTGGCTCGGCTCAGAACTTCGATATTTGAGATCCTGTCTTGCCACTTGATCTTGAGAATTTTGCGTAGGCAGCGCAGGTGGAAGGAGTTGAGGGATCTTTCATGTTTGGAGTAGGTGGTCCATGTCTCTGAGCCATACAGCAGGGTGCTTAGGACGCAAGTTTGGTACACGAGTACCTTTGTTTTGATGGTCAGCTTGCTATTGTTCCACACCCTTTTTGAGAGTTTGCCAAAAGCTGTGGCCGCCTTTCCTATTCTGGCATTTATTTCAGTTGTTATGTCTGTGCTACCACTGATGGTTGAGCCTAGGTAGCAGAATTTTCCCACTTGCTCCAGAGGAGAGCCATTCAGCATGATTGGGTTGGGGTTTCTCAAGCCTTGTGTCAAAACTACAGTTTTTGAGACACTGATCTTTAGCATGAATTTGTCACAGGCTTTGGCAAGGCTATTGATGAGAGCCTGGAGCGTGGTTTCATCGTGGGCCACGATTGCAGCATCATCTGCGAAGAGGAGCTCTTGTAACATAATATGCTCTGTACGAGATTTTGCTTTTAGTCTGGCAACATTAAAAATGGAGCCGTCCACTCTGGTGTTAATAAGTACTCCACCTGAACATTGACCAAAGGCATTCTTGAGTAGGGCTGCAAAATATATACCAAATAAGGTAGGAGCAAGAACACATCCCTGCTTCACACCGCTGTTTACAGCAAATGAATTGGATGTGCAGCCCTCAAAGTTGACACATGCCCTCATGTCAGTGTGGAAGGATGCAATAAGTTTTAGCAATGTTGGTGGACAGCCTATGGATTTAAGGACTGCATACAGGCCAGATCGGCTTACGGTGTCGAAAGCCTTTGTTAGGTCCACAAAGCATGTTATAAGCGGCCTGTTTTGTTCTTTACATTTTTCTTGGATTTGCCGAAGTGCAAATATCATGTCAATAGTTGATCGTTTGCTTCGAAAGCCACATTGTGTTTCTGGTAAGACTTTTTCCGCCAGTTGTTGAAGGCGGCAGAGGATGACGCGAGCAAAAGCCTTTCCAGTAATGCTGAGGAGGGATATGCCTCGATAGTTGTTGCAGTCGCCTTTGTCTCCTTTGTTCTTGTAAACTGTGACAATTTTGGCGTCTCTCATATCATGTGGTATCACGCCTTCTTTCCAACACTGCAGTAACAGATTATACAGGTGTGGTAATAGTGGGCCTTTTAGGTCTTTTAATACCTCTGCAGGAATGTTGTCACTTCCTGTGGCTTTTCCAGCAGACAGGTGGTCGATTGCATTGGAAAGCTCGACTAAGGAAGGTTCAGCGTCAAGTTCGGCCATTATTGGCAGTTTTTGGAGGTGTTCCTCAAAATCTGGTGGAATATTTTTCTCAGTTGAATACAACAGAGAGTAATGCTCTACCCACCTATTCAGTTGTTCATTTTTATCTGTGATGGGTTCACCATTTACAGACTTAAGTGGGGCGCTTTTGGTGATGATTGGCCCAAGAGCTACTTTCATCTGACTAAAGGCGGTTTTCATATCTCCCTTTTCATTTGCCTCTTGTATGCTGTTACACAAGTCTGTCCAGTATTTGTTGGCGCAACGTCTTACCTCCAGCTGAAGTTTAGCTTTTGCATTTTTCAAACAAGTTTTTGTACTCTGATTGCAATTTTTGTTATACTCATTGAAAGCAGATTTCTTTTGCTCAATGAGAGGTAGGAGAATTTCGCTGTTCTGGGCTACCCAGTCGTTGTTTGAAACTTTATGCTGTCCAAAAGACTTGATGGCACAGTCATGAATTTTTGAACTGAGAGTGTTCCATGTTTCATCTACCGAGTCACATTGGGTGACATTATCCATGCTTTCAGCAAATAACTTTTCAAATGACTTTCTATTTGATTCATCTCTGATTGCTGTTACACTGATCTTAGGGATTGAAGGGGCTTTTGATCTGTATATTTTCTTGGCCGAAATTTTGATTTTGCTGACTACCAGTGCATGGTCGGTGTCACAGTCAGCACTGTGGAGGGAACGAGTTATTTTTATACAGCCCAAACTCTTCCTCCTTGAGAGAATAAGATCTAATTGATGCCAATGGCCAGACCTGGGATGGCGCCATGATGTTCTTTGGCATCTCTTAAGGTCAAAGTACGTGTTTGTAACACATAATGAGTTTACGGAGCATAGCTCCAGAAGGCGCTGCCCGTTTTCGTTGATGTTGCCAATGCCGAAGTGCCCAATGCACTTTGGCCATGCGGAGTGATCTGCTCCCACTCGAGCGTTAAAGTCACCCAGAATTAGCAGGCCTTCGGTGAGAGGGATGTTGTGGAGAGTCCTCTGCAATGCCTCGTAGAAAATGTCTTTGGTTTCGTCAGAGGAGGTAAGTGTTGGGGCATAGACACAGATAATGTTGGTAAAACCAGACCGGGTGTTCAGTCTGAGTGTCATGATGCGTTCTGACACTCCAATTGGAGTTGCGATCGAATTGATAAGGGAGTTTTTTATGGCGAAGCCCACGCCGTGGATTCTCGGCTGTTCGCTGCTAAGGCCCTGCCAGAAGAAGGTGTAGTTTTCTTCTTTGACTGACCCGGAGTCGGGAAGTCGAGTTTCTTGAAGGGCAGCGATGTCGATGTTTAGTAGCTGAAGTTCTCGATCAATAATTTGGGATTTCCTGATGGAGTCAATATCAGTGAGATCCTGCTGTTGCAAGCCTGGGCGCATTGTTCTGACGTTCCAGGTACCAAGTTTTAGTATTTTTCTGTTTTTGCCAGGTGCACACTTTACGTCAGCTTTTCGACTTTTGGTCTAGCTCCAACCACCTTATGAAGCAGGCTGACGTGGCGGAACAACACCCAACTGCCTGGGGGCTGCCCAGGTTACGGCGGGCGGTAGTTGATCAATGCAGCTGAAAAGCCGCTCCCACCGACAGAGGGGACCCCTGGCGCTCATCCGTACGCCAAATGGATTGAGCTTATCACCGGTAACTGCCACCTCCCGTGTTGTGCCCATCCGTAACGGATGGCTGGAGTGTCCTCTCCAAATCGGAAATGGGTGGGCTTATAGAGGAGAGACAGACGCTTGCCAAGCCCGAGCAAACGCCTCCTCGTTTTGCTGCCTTGCCTGGGCTATTATTAAGAGATGGTGCTTTGCCCAGAGGCACCACCCCTCTCTCTGCCATTCTAGTTAAACCCAAGGGAGAGACCAGGTCAATACATTTGGAACTAGTCCGGCTGCAGGAGATGCTGGAAGCCAGTTTGATGCAGTTCTCCCTGACAACCACCTTCGGGTCTCCACTCCTGATTTTCTGTCTGGGTTTACTCCCATAGCCTTTGCTATCATAGCAACACACAAGGCAGTGTGGTATTTGTATTCAGGGTTACCTTCCCCTAGTCTTCCTCTGCATATTATGTTGGAAGCAAATGCATATTAATGGAATCATTATCATATACAACATATTGAACACAGTACCTTTATACTTGGAAAGATACATGGGCATTGGAAATATATTTATAAAATATAAATATACATAAAAAGAATAATATCCTTAAAATAAAAATAATAGTAATGAATCAGGCAATACTTCATCCAGTTTACTTTCAAATACTGTCTCAGTGCACATGTGCTTGTTAATAATACAACAAAAAGATGGTTTGCCAGACTTAACAACAAGTTACATATTCATTTCTCAATAAAAATGCAGATCAATTGTGACTGCTATATTACTGACACAGTTCACACATTTGGACATAATTTCTGATAAAGAATGATTTGTTTTACATTATCCTCAATAATCTTCCTGTTGTCTTGTAGTGTTGTGATGAAATTAACTTCAAAATTAATTAACTCTTTCCGTACTTTTCACCGATACATCGGTTCCTCCGACTGACGCATTTGGACTAATTTCTGCTGAAGTGCAGTAATAGTGGCATCGGTTGTACCACAAACAACAAAAACACTGGGAAGCTAGATGGACACAGTATCGTTGAAATGCCCAGGGGTAACAAGGAGAGTACTTTTTGCCGATGTATCGGTCCCCCCGACTGACGCATTTGGACTAATTTGGGCTGAATTGCAGTATGGAAAGAGTTAAACACTTAAAAGTCTCAAAAAAATTATTGAAATGCAGCTAAAATAAATTAATAATTTTTTTTCTTTTCAAAACAGCAATATTATATATCTTAACACAGCACCTAGTCTGATATTGTGATTTATACAAGTCATATGACACAGAGAACTTGTGAAAAACCCTTCAGCAATGATGACAAGTAAACTTCATTGAGGATCTCTTTAAAGACTCCTGGCTGAGCTCGTGGAAATTCATGATGGTTTGGATACAAAAGATTTTACCATAGCTTCTGAAAGTAAATTTGAAAATGAGCATTTACAACAAAGAGATTAAGTGCAAGAAATAATTATCTCCAAAAGTGTTTATATGGAGACAAAATATTTCTTGCATTCACCTTTTGATGTTTTCTTCACCTGAATTTACTATATATCTTTTCAATACATAAATGCTCATTAACCTACTCACTGACTCTTTTATTCTGAATCTCTGTGTAAGCTGTGGACAACTACACAATATAATTCATAAAAAAGGAAAATTTATGTCCACATTAACCAAAAAATGTGAATATCAAGTCCCCTTATCACAGCACAAACAATAAGACAGTAGTTATCAAAGAATGAAAATCAAAGGGGAAATAAAATTATAAAAATAACACTGCAAAAATATAATGCAAAGAATATCAAATAGTTTTACAATGGTAAAGCAGCCAACAGTTTAAACAGTTGAAGATTGACTCCTTTCAATTATTTGAACTTGTGCCATTGCTTGTGGTGCAGTATATTAGTGGTACCCTTATTACATGTACACTGAAAGCCCCAGCCACAAGCATACTGCTGTGCAAAGGATGTCCTTTTTTTTTTAACTGAATTGTCTCTATGAATTTGTCTCACATTTAATTCTTTTATGTCAAAGGCAGATAAATGTATCTGTCACTGAAATAGTTGCTTCTGTGTGACAAACTCGTAAATAAAAGCATTTATGTATGGCTATCATCATCATCATCATTGCCTTTCTCACCCTGGATCAGGGTATAGGCCTGCATAAAGAGAATCCAAGTTTTCATCAACAGATGTTTGAGGAAGCTACTTAGGATCAGATGGACAGACAAGGTCAGCAATGAAATTGTATGGAAAAGAACAAGACAGAGCCCAGTCAGAGAGGAAATTGGTAGGAGGCGATGGAGATGGATCGGCCACACTCTCAGGAGGCCAGGAAACAGCATCACGAAGAAGGTATTGGATTGGAATCCCCAGGGCAAGAGATCAAGAGGAAGGCCGCGCGGAACGTGGAGAAGAGCCAGAGAAAATGATGTGCAACGAAGCGGAAAGACTTGGAATAATGTAAAGAGGCTGGCCCATGATAGAGAGGGATGGAAAGTGTTTGTAGGTGGCAGACTGACTTCACGTTCGAGTTGAATATCCTCAGCTTTGTTTTTAGAGATATATCCTTGGTTCTCCAAATCTTGCTTAAGGACGTGAAAGCTGCCTGTGCCTTTCCAATTTGGTCTCTGTGACATTTTCTGTGCCCCCACTGAAAATACAGTTCAGGAGCCCTGGGACAGAGGGATCTGTAAGTCTCAGGATGTCCATGTTCAAGGGGTCAATGGATTTAACAAAAACGACAGAAAACAATACATTTGCCAGAATTAATTCAGAAGCAAAGTGGATGGAGGAAAGCAAGAAATGCTGTGGCAGTTACATAGCCAAGCCTAAATATCACTGTCTGAAGGCTGGTTAAAGGAATGGTGTCAAACATGATAACTGCATTGAAAATGTATAAACATGGCAAAGCAAAGCAGTCACCAACCAAATACTCATTCATGTGATTTCTGCTTTTATTAAACAGCAAAATGTCAAATATGTCATATGTGAGTGTGCATGAGAAAACCCACAATAAATCGGCAACATGACATTTTGAGTTCTGTACATATAACGATTAGATGGAACAATGAGAACTGTCCATATTTCAACATCGAGAAAGGAGTCAGACAGGGTTGCATACTTTCACCTCATCTTTTCAATATTTATACTGAGCAGATCATGAGAAACGCAGACATAGAAGATATGGGAATAAAGATCGGAGGCCGAAACATCACAAACCTTCGCTATGCTGATGACACAGCTCTTATGTCAGATAACATCACCAGCATGAAAAGAGTGTTGCACAGAGTGGATGAAGTGGGCAAGACAGCAGGCCTACACCTAAATGCTAAGAAAACGAAAGTCATGCATACTGGAACAGGGCACCATGAACACCAGGAGATACTAGTAAACAAAACAGCACTAGAAAAAGTGACTGATTTCAAATACCTAGGATCACATAAATCGCAAGATGGAAGCTGCTCAAAGGACATAAAAACAAGGATAGGAATGGCAAAACACAAAATGGTTCAACTAAACAACATTTGGAAGGATAGAGGCACACCAACGGACCTCAAAGTGAACATACTTAAGTGCTTGATCTGGCCAGTCCTACTATATGGTTGTGAAGCCTGGACACTCAAAAAGGCAGACATAACAAGATTGGAGGCAGCTGAAATGTGGCTTTACAGAAGGCTACTCAGAATAAGTTGGACAGAAAGGAGAACAAATACAAGCATCTTAGAACAGCTTGGCACCACCAGAAGAATAACACCTGAAATAAATAAAAGAAGACTTGCATACATCGGCCACGCGGCCCGAAACAAAAGCACGGCCCTTATGATATCAATCCTTCAAGGAAAGACAGAAACAAAGAGAAAACAAGGAAGACCACCCATTACATATCACGATAACATCAAGAAAGTCAGCCAGCTGGAAATAAGTGAACTAACTAGGAAAGCTAAGGACAGGATTGGGTGGAGGAGATTTTGTCGTGACATCCACTGTAGCAGCTAACATCGATGACGATGAAGCCGACAGGTGACAGGTGACATATAATAAAAGACAAGACATTTCTGATAAATTGAAGCCAGTGATCCCCCTAAAACAAGATTTTGAGAAAACTGCATTTAATTCTATAAGTGGCAATAGCTGCTGACCAAGTAATATTGGAGTGATTGTTGTTAGGAGACCGTAGTCTAATAACAAAGCCGTTATAGAGATCATAGTGAGTAGTGTTCACTGCTCATCTAGTTTACTCTGTAACATGCCACGGTCCCCTAAACAACAGCCAAGTTGGAAGTTTGTGTCGGACTCATATTTTCACTTCAAACCAGTTTTTCTCAAAATCAGCTCCGCCGACTTATTGTGGGTTTTCTCATGCACACTCACATATGACAACAAAAGGGATTTTTCACTAATTAAGTAGGCACTGTAACCCGGCCAGTCAACATGTTTTGATCAAACAGATTTAAATGTCTTAAAAACACTCATCTGTGAGGTTTAGACTGACATTTTAGATGGTTCATAACAATTTTAACCACATACAGTTGTAATTGTTCTGACACCTTTGAAACAAGCAAAATTTGTTTCCAAAGGGTAAGAGTCTTAACAAAAATAACTTTCCCCTAGAGACAAACAAATAAAAAGATTAAAGAAAAAAATAATAAAAAAATATCTTCTTGTAAAAATACATATTGTAACTGGTACTATGAAAAGCAAAACAAAAAAAGCAAAAAAAAAAATAAAAAAATTTATTATGAAAATACGTTACGTAATTGGTTTTATGAAAATGATACATGGCAAAATCCAGGTGTAATAAGAAAGCATGAACTTCAGAAGAATCATCTGAAACACTGGCAATGTTTCATTTGCTTGAAATAAGGAAACATAAAAGGAGTAAATAAGTTGCTGGTTCTAATTTACTCAAAACCAACTTGAATGTGACACGGATGGTGCTCATCACTAGATTACAAGCCAGGAAGTAAGTTGCTTTTTATTGTTTTTCTCCTTTTTTCTTTCCCAACTCATTGAAAGAAATCTGAAAGAATGAACTTGTACAGTTCAATGTCCAGTTGAATAAACAGATCCACAAACAGCTACTTCTTAAAAATATATCTGTTAGGTATTTCTTAGACAAAAATAGTCAATTTAGCTTCAAATCCTCGTAAATATTGATAAAAGATAACTTAAAAATATACATACACTAAATCTAAATTGTGATTATGGAATGCTATTTGAGTTTAAATGCAATTACTGCTAAAACCCCATAACATCAAATTTGTAAACAAACAAAAAAAAGTCAAAGGAATAAATTTATTATCCAAAACTGTGAGAGTATGTTAAGGAAATAAATGAATGCCACAATTTGATTGTTGAGCAAACCAGTAATAACCAACTTTGGTTAAAATACAATAATAATCAGAAAAACTGTAGCATGTGTAAAATATACAACATTGAATTGTCTTCATCTCACTGTGGGCCATAAGTTATTGGGGCGGTGCAGCCATAGGCCTTGGCTGATTGGGTGGCAGGTTCCGCATCTTAAAATAGCCTGTCACTTGCTTGGGAATCTCTGCCAATACGTGGCAAGCCAGGTCTGATGGAGTAGTCTACAGAAAACAGGATAATGATAAGTTTATACTGCAATTATTTAGACAAGGACACTAGCAAGGATCCTGCATATACAAAAAAAATTAATAAAAAAGCCTTAACCATACGCTGTGCGAGGCGGCGAAATACGGCATCAACTTCTCATGCGTTCACTCTGCATGGGTGTATAGATATGGCAAGGTCAAAACTGACCGTGCAATGCAGAAGCCATAATTATTTTCACACATCAGGTCACTGTCCTCTTTAAGATGTACCTACCATCTTATTGCTCACCGTATCTCTTCTAAATCAAAGGCATTGTGACAAGGACATGTTAACCAGTGAACCCACTCGTCAGAATCACAAAGACTAAGTTTTCAAAGGCTCTCCCCACACTACCAAAGGTGTAACATCAACATGCGAATTGTTGCTCAACAAATTTGCAATATTATCTAGTTTTCTCACAAGCTGACCATCATCTAAAGTTGTCTGTTGTTACGAGGCTCCTATCCTAAATGTTACGGATTTGGGGGGAATCCGTCTACTTAAGGTTTCGACTGCATTTAAAACGAGAGGTACTTAATATCTATTCTTTCGTACCATGCCACACACTAAGAACAATCTGAATAAGTTTCATAAACAGACCTGCAGGGCCACAAATTTAATTACATTAATTACCCTAACAATTTTGTCTAGATCTATTATATACTAAAGACAACATCAGCAGCATCAATCCAAATTCAATAATACCTCACTAGACTTCTACTCTAGATTCCTATAATATTATTATACTTCTGACTCACTAACTTCTTCTTCTTCTTCAGCATTCCAAGTCATGCTTTTAGTTTAGTGTGGGCCAGGAACTGGGTAGTCAGGTGAAGGTCTGCCTCACTGCCCCATAGCTTGGTGTGTAGGTCCGTGGGACTAGGCCAATGGTTTTGTCGTTCCGTCCTGTGGAGTGGACAGTCCTGGAGGACATGCTCTGGAGTCTCAGGGCCGGCTCCGCATGGACACTGGTTTGTCTGCGACAAGCCTATTCTGTGGGCATGGTGGTTGAGGCCACAGTGTCCTGTCCGGAGGCGGAATATCTGCACCTGCTCTTTCCTTTCAAGGTGTCTGATAGGGTCCTTCCTATGATCATACTCTGGGAACCTGTCTCTCCACTCCTGACTAATCTTATGTTTAAGGATCGACTTAATTTCATTATATGATAATGGGTGCAATATCTGTTCCTGGTTGCTGGCTGTCTTGGCAAGTTCATCGGCTTTTTCATTGCCCGAAATGCCACAGTGGGCAGGAATCCAATGAAGGTGGATAGTTGCGATCCTTGAAAGGTCGGTCAGCTGTGTGCGGAGCTCCTTTGTCAGGGTGTCCGGTTTTGAAGAGCGACTCACTAACAATCTAAGTACTAATTATATATATCTCAGATCTGGTCTGCCTACTATATATCAATCAATACACTAATATGGTCTCTGGCGACAATGTCATCTCAGCCATTTGTGCCTAACGCTTATAATAATCGAGCCCGTCAATACAAACTGTCGTAGTTAAGTCTAGAGATCTACTCTAGGATGGGCTGGCAATGCCCAGCCTCATCCAGACAAATCAATCACAATTCACAGATGTGTATGCCATACATTCATACTAGTTGCAAGTCTATATATATCTTTATCTTGCATTCTTGGGTAGCACTCCTAGTATATGCGGCAATCCTGTCCTACTGGATAACTTATGTTCAGCTCCTCGTTCATGGTTGAGTCATCAATAGGCAAACACTTACGATTATTCCCTGGTGTTAGAGACCAGGGAACGATGTACAATAGCGGTGGGCATATCTCATTCAGGCATATGGATTCATCTCAAATGTCTATAGTGGACTAGACATGAGTCGTACAAAACTTTATGATTCTTCAGGCAGAATCGTGCGACGCCTGCACAGATTGGAGTTTTCTGTATGGAGTGCAGGATATATGTCTGGGCTGACTTTTATACTGTCTAGCCACCTGCAACTACCGTCCAAATCCCTAGATTTCATTGGTGCGGTCAGCTCCGAGCTGAGCTCGCAGTATAATTTATTCTATTGTATAAGTCGGTTACGGCCTTGCACTAAGACAGACAAGGTCGTCTTCTAAATGTCAAAACAACTACTGAAATCTTTAAACCCTCGTGCTTTCTACATTTTATGTACGAATTTCTGAACGCGACTAAGCGTCTTTAACTATCTATCCTTATTCGCCCCTTCTCTTCCCTTCTAAGTGTTCATCAAAATCACGGGGTCGAGAACGGCTCTGTCACTCCTAGCTATACATTTATTCTATCTCGCCCCACTTTCTTTCCATCTCTAAAACAAAAGTGTTTCAAACAAACTGTTCACGAGAACAGCTCAAGGACAAATTACGCTGGTTAGAATTAACAAGTCGTGAAAATTTACTCACTGAACGTCGTGACCTAGCACGGCATTTAGAAGACATTGTGTTCGTGACATCTGTATCTAAGAACCATTCAGAAACAAGCTCTGAAATGACCTTTGCCCCAAATGCCCACATTGGTTCATTAGTGTGTGCCAATCTGGATGAAAGCATTTCTTTAAGGCTAGGGGGGCCATGGCTAGTTATCATGCTTCGTTGTCAGAAAAATCACAGCTGTCAGATTGGTATCATAAGTCAGATCATTGGTTAGAGACCTAGAGACAAAGGTTTCACTGGCTAATTCATTATCAAGAGTGATAAGACATAGCAGCGAATGTTTTCATACCGATCAAATACAAATCAAACCATGTGGACATCGGTAGTGTGGTCATCGCACATCACAAGGGTCAGTGCAACCCAGATAAGATTCCCCGTGAGTAAGATCACTGACTGGTCAGCAGGCTTATGGGTAGCATGCAGGTTGTGTGTTAATAATGCCTGACACAGTGACAGCACAAAGAACCAAAAAGCCTTTTTAAACAACAAACCAGTTTCCTAATTCCTCAGCTTTAAACATTTCCTCATATTTTTTTCTACAGACAGATCCACATTTACAATCTTTTCTGCAGTGTTCATCAAAATTTACTTTCATGGTTTATCCTGGGTGTCTTTTACGTAACTGAGTTTTAAAAATGAAGTACTATAACAAGGTTCATTGTTGTATGGACAATATAAACAAAAAAAGGTCCAGCGAATGTGACAACTCACATGTTTGAAATCTCTGAAAGGCACAAACTGAACAATGTCTCGTTTCACAGGGACGCCTTGAGTTGATTTCAAAACACCATCATCTCCATCCAACTTGTTCATATCAGAAAAATTTGCCTGGCCCACTCCCACGATGATAAGGGACATGGGCAATCCTGAGGCATAGACAAGGGCATCTTGCACATCTCCCATGTCAGACAGGGCACCATCTGTCAGAAGCAGCAAAATGAAGTAGGCCTGCAAGGAAGTGTATTGTGGAAGTTAAGACAACCTTAAGCAAGTATGGACTCTTCTATAGTGTGAAGCAATATGTGAAGTTTTTTTCTATAACTACTATAATTATTTGTCAAATATGATGAACAACTGGCTTTTTATACAACACAAAAATGGTACAGTAATATTACATCCATTTCTTACAGAGGTTACCATCTGGATTGCAAACTACTTTCATCTATTTGCTTCAGGCATGATAATAAAAAATGAAGATGGGAGTAGCAGTAGTTAGGTCTAAAAAGGCAGTGACCATCTCGAATACATTTACCAATTTTCAAATGCACTTGTTTCTATAAAATTTCCAGACAAGCTTCAAAACTTGATAACTTTAATTTACAATGAAATGCTAGATCCCCCCCCCCCCCCCCCTAGAAATCCAAGCAGCAATTTTCTTCCCTAAAATACTAGACAGTGCAAAAAAAAAAAAAAAGAGGGAAGCAGTAAAAAAACAAACAAACAAACAAACAAACAAACTACAATAATATATTTTGTTTCCTAATTGTACCTTGGAGAATAAAGAACAAAAATATCCATTTCTATAAATGGTCTTTTGTAAGTAAATCAAGTTTCAGTGTTAGCTACCTTTAGTATGTTTCATTTATATCACTGAAATGGTAATTTAGATCCGTGTACAATTCTCTCTTGCCATATCAGATAGAAATACTTCAAAAATTCAGAAAAGTCAAAGTTCTGTGATATCAAGTGAAACCAGTCCATTTTCTGAGTCGAAATGGTCATATTTTACCCACAAATGTCCGAGACATATGTCCATGTCTGGTTTTCAAATGTTCCCTCACAATAAGCAAACAAAATAACCTAGCCCAGATATACAAAATATGCTTTCACTGACATCTTGATTATATTATTATATACTCTATGATGATTTAATGTGGCATTACAGAGTGCCACCTAACTTTGGTGCATCTTTTTTTACCATGAGCAGAATCAACATTGATTTTCTCAGAAATAGTCTTTTAAATTGGTTGAAATATTGCGAAGGCTCATATTTTACTCTAAACCTTATGGGACTGAATTTTTATTAGCTAGACTGTATAAATGTAACCTAAAGCTAGCACCTTTATGCTTTGTACAGTATAATAAATTTAACAGACAAACTTATCAAAAGAAAAACATTTCTACAAAATGTACAGTGCGAAACACTAAATATGCATTCACCTTTAATGGGAAAATGATTGGCGAATAGCCAGCGGACAATACTTCACGCACTAAAGTACACATATAATGTTGAACAGGTTCTTATGGGTCCACAAAAAGAGCAACAAGAAAAAGCAGCACCACTATAGTTATTGCCTCCCTTAAGAACACAGATTTACAGCCAGTGGCGAAATAATTTGGAAACCACAAAAGAGGAGAAAATCTTAATTTAATACGTGTCTTGTATGACTGAACCCTAAGTTTAGGGCTTAGAAATGACCTTGCAAAATCTGAATGCTGTAGCTTGATTACTAACTCATTCAACCCCAGCGATCGCTGACGGTGGCCATTGGGTGTTGTAGAAAGTCCCACTGGCCTCTGCCAAGGAACGATGAGACAGAACCAATTCCATGCCATATATTAATGTTTGTAATGAGAAAATGCGAAAGATTTTTTATCATGATGATAGTAAAGGGTAAATACTCTTGAATTTATTAGAAATATGTCCAAGAGAGGTACTTTGAACTGGCACAGACACTATATTTGATGAACAACATGCTGAGCGCAGGTCTTTGAATGGGAATTGTGTTGACAAAATCGTGGCTTCCCAGTATCTTATGCAATTATTAGGCAAATCTGCTTAAATTTTGCATGAAGGTTGCCTGGAAAATGACCTGAATTGTTATTTAGATTCAGACAGTGGGAGTGAAGAAAATGGTCCAGTGTGAATGAGACATTATCACATAATTTCCTGTAACCAAACTTTATACTGATCTATTACAATGTTTTTCTTTCCCTTGCTTGCATTCTATATTTAATTATCTTCAAATTGTGCACACTTTGAGTAATTTGATGGATAAATAACAAAATTATTAATATTTTTCAAATATGACCTATTTTCTGTGTGCGGAGATTTGGGAAAAATAATTCATTGGTTCAATAGTGGAAAAAAAAAGTCAGGGCTGAATGAGTTAAGGGAGGAGGTAGACTTCAAAATTTTGCTCTCTTCACTTTTATAGTGTCGATATATATTATATATATATGAGATATATATTATATATATATGAGAAACATAAATCAAAACAATCTCACTGGAGCACCCGCGCCTTGAGACTCTTTACTTTGAGCATCAGCAGCAAACCTGGCAACATGGTTGATGATTGGGGCCACATCAGTGGGAGCATACAACTCAATTGCCTGAAGGCAACTGACATAGGCATCCAAAACTCCTTGTATTCCTATAGGGATAGATAAGAAGAGCAAAACACCTCATTATTTTAATTTCTGTTCAGCCCAATTCCTTGAATACATCTGATTTATGCATCTAAAAGTCTTTGCTTTCCTTATAGATAGATGAAAAAAAAAAAGGCACCACATTATTTTCATTTTGTTCTGTTTAAGAATGGATTATTGACATTGTAATGAGTATGAAACTGTATGAAACACTGAAGACAATACAACAATATCGTGGTAGTTGGTAAGTTAATTTTAGTGTTGTGATTACCCTCACTCTTCAGCTTTATTGAGCGGAGCTCATTAGCACTATTTAAGGTCAGCATTTCATCCAGTTTAAGCCTAGGTGTCCACCAGCCCATTTTCATCCGCCAACTAATTGGATGGTGACATTGTGACAATTATTTTCAATGAGACCCCTTGCACTAACCAACTGGCTGAATCTCACTGAAGCTCAATGTTGTGACATCACCACCCAACTAGTCTGCATATCAGAATCAGTTGGTCTGTGCCTGGTCATCATCAAAGTAATGTATACTGTGGCATCATTCAAGCTACTGCGCATTCCTTTGTCTTACTTTCTTAAAATTTACATTCGTTACATACTGCATTCATGTGCTACAAGATAACTGATAATTTAAATCTTTGTCTCTTTCTGATGATTCAAAGCTGGACTTATAGAATTGACATGGTATTGTCATCAGTCTTCCTATTCCAACACAATATTACAAAATCCAAATCAATCTGTTTGGTAGCCTAAGTCTAAAATCAGATTAAGATGCAAGACAACCTCCTATGCTGGTTTAACACAAGCAATCATGTTCTCACCTGCACAGAATGGATTGTGTGGCTGAAAATTGAGAGGGAACTCAAATGACACATCATTTTTGGGAGGGATCCTTGCTCCAAAGCCCAGAGCAGGAAACATCTTGTCCCTACACAAATATAAAATAGACTATGTTCATTAAGTATGAACTATGGGTGACGGGGAGATAAAACACAGCATAAGTTGTGTTAATTTCATTTTTGATGACAGCTCAGCAATACAGAGGCTACAAAATTAGGAATATCTTATACTCATCAATGCAATGGAAAATCACCTCCACAGCAGTTAAACTGCAGCCAAACTATCCGAAATACAGGATAGAATGTGAATGACTTTGGGCACTCATCTCCCACACAGTAATTGTGAATGAAAATGATTGGGAAATTATGGCAAAAAAATTCTGAAGTTAATTCTGTCAGTTTACTGTTCTAATTCTCCTTACATGTTTGATTTCAGAACTCCTCGCTGCACATAGCGATTCTTAATTTTATGTCAGTCTGTGGGGGAAAAAATGCACATTTGTTCAGAAAATGGTTATTTTAGAGAATTTTTGACCAATTATAAAAATCTAAAAGGGTTTTTAACAAAATGGACAAACTGGCAATCATTATGAAAACCTGCATAGTGTGAAGATGTTAGATGACCACAAGTCTTCTCTTGGGAACAGTGTTATAAAACAGTAAAACAAGCAGTAAATGCTAGAGGTTGCAAGCTTACGTGTCATAATCCTGCAATACACTTCCTACAGCACTGATACCCTGCATATACTCATTGGGGTGCTGATAATCAATGTAGTGGAGGGATCCCAGGTCTGTAACATCCCCATTGGAAAGTGTGAAATCAATTCCAATCTTCATAAAGAATGAAAGAATGACACAAACTGAGAAGGTGTATCATTCAATTCAAACATCTCACTTTCAAGAATTTTGATGGTACAAGATTACAGGATAAAGAAACATTTCTACACAATTCTCAGAATTTAAATTTTCAGTGCTAATGGCCTGTGAGATGCTCAAGCCATAACAATGTACAGAATTTTATTGTGAAAATGAATGCCCAAGCTCTATAGGAAAAACACACATCTAACAATGCAGACTGCAATAAGTACTACAAGATATATTCTGTTTACCCAAGTGGTCATCATGACTAATGTAAAAAAAATTCAATTCTTTTAAACAGTTTCTGACTTCAAAAATATCATGTTTGGAATAAATTGGCAGTTTCAAATTATTTATAACCAACTATTGTGCAGAGCAAGAATCAATGGCGCTGGCTATTGCAAGGGTTGGAATATCGCAGTTCATGCAGTAAATCTTAATCAGTGCTTTTTCTTACACTTGAAGTTGAAATTGAAGTCTAATATTTTGAGAGGAGATTATTTGGCTTGATTAACAATATGACGTCAAAAAGTGACTGAAAAAAAATTTGGAATTTGGGAGGTTCCATCCTAGCAATAATTATGCTCAATCCACTTACTGTGAGATTTATCTGCAACCCACCAAAAATGTAGTCCAGGAAAGAGTATACTTTCTCAATCTGAAAAGAAGGAAAACAATTATTTATTATGTTTTGCACATAACAAAAGTGGGACTGTTAGCCTGCACTCAGAAATATAGAGAAACTGGTGAATGACTGGCTCATTAAATAAATAATATAGCCATGGACTGGCAGTGGAGCCCCACTGTACACTAGTAATATTACATCATAAATTGACCATTCAGTCTGCTTATTGATTCTTCTCTCTGACTATATCTCTAATTACCCACAAACAATTATTTACGAAAAGAGAATGCTTGTCAAACTGTGAGGCAGAAACAAATTATAACAATAGCGGTTTCAACCAGAGAAGAAATGTGCAATTACCTGCCACAAAACCTGAACATAATTTTTGCCTTCCAGCTTTAACAAAACGAAGTTTCCAACAGTTCTCTGGGGCTAGCCAGCTATCATTGAAACTAGTTGTTTTTACAATTCTAAGGAAATTCTGTAAAAACCCCTCAAAGCCAGTGTTTTTTGCATACTATCTAATATATCTGATGCGAGGGACTGTGCCGCTGCAAAGGGATCTTAATGTATCTCCCCACTATTTACTCCCAGCCTATTAATTTAAAAAGAAAACAGAAACTTCCTGGTTGGCATGTGATAAACAGGAAGAACTGATAAGACAAAAAACAATCACAGCTGCACAGAAGCCTGACTGATCAAAAATGAAATTTCAATGACAACGGTGTATATTCATTTGCAGGGGTGTACAGCAAGACAAACATAACTGTAAATACAAGCTTTCAAAGTGCATACTCAAAAATGTCTTACAGGCTCTCCAACCAGCGATTGACGTCAAGTTTGCACATAAGAATGACATCATTCCGATATAGATCGGATAGTTACAACATAGTGCTGACATCAGTTTGATGTAAGGAACCTGCCCCTATGGTAATCCTACCAATTCAACGGAAATCTATGTCGGATTGACTTAGTGCTGCTGGCTGGGACACAGTTAAAAAATCTGCTCTCAGTATGATACAGATCATGTGACCTAAAACACACCATATAAGTTTTGTGTTTTCTGAGACCTAAATCTGAGTTCATACTTTTCTCTTCCTACATGCGCTATTTAAATATTCTTTCTTCAAATTGTCATAACTTTTTCAGGATGCCTCATATGACTACTGCTCTGGCATAAAAACCAAGCCTTACCTTGAATGAATAGAGATAAACAGTGCCTGAATCCTTGTAGCTTTTCTTTTTGGCTTTCTTTGCTTCATTAATACACGGCCAGGTGACCTATGAAATAGTTTATATGAAATGTAGTATGCAATAATGTAATGTAATAATTAGCTTGTAAATTACTCAAATTACTCAAATGTATTAATGTTCTCTAGGGCGCTGAACAAAAATTAGGAACAAGATTAACATAAGACTGATTCATCATGCTCCCACTCATGCACATTAACAAAACTTAATCTATTCACACTCTCAAACCTCTGAGACTAAAAGGGACATCATTCAGTTTCAAAGAAAACAGTCCTAAACAATTCAGTTTTGAGTCTATTTTTAAATGTGATGATGTTCTCAATTTTCCCAGTGTCAATGCTAATGTTGTTTCACAATTTAGGCCCAAAGTATAAAAAGCCCTAGGAATAAATAGACAGGAAGCCAAAATACTAAAACTACGCTTTCACAAATAGCCTTCCTCTAGCACAATATGAAATTCTGCTCATAGAAAAGGAAATTTTAAAGAGCTACCAAACACACTACTTATGAATTACAGTATACAACACACCATCATTTCAAGTGGAATTCTCAAAAACAAAGAGGCAAAACCTATCTGTAAATTGTATGTTCGCCGTAAATATTAACTGCTTTGGCAGAGGCAAAAATGCTGGGTTTCAGTCACTGGTGAAAAATAGATATCAAAAAGATTAATTTTTAGAGCCAAATTTGACAATATGCCATGCGATTTCTTCAACAAAAATTGTGTGAAGCAATGCCCGTGTTTACTTTGCTTAAATGTAAAATCACATTTGAATTAATGGACACACAGCAAATGTTTGTTTGCAGAAAAGTAAAAAATGAAACAGTTCACTGCCTGTACACACCTCTCTGTCAATTGCTTTACTCATTTCCTCGAAAGTTGTTGTAAAACTGCCGATGAAATCATGAGAACCATCACTGTCCCAATCAAAAACATCAAACTGAAGATAACAAAACAAAAACAGTATGACATTTTTGAAATAACCAAAATTAACACCATATCACCAAGAATTCACATCACCCATTACATGCCACCGGGTAATTTAAGCTGCTTTGTATAAACTTCTACTATCAGAGTCACCAGGTAGGAAATTTATAATAAAACTAATGATTAGATTTCTGTCAGTGTTATCAGGTAGTAACATTTTAACAAAAATAATAATTAGATTTATGGTTGTTGTTAGGGGACAGCAATCTAATTACAAAGCTGAATAGAGAAAACACTGAGTTGTGTTCCTTGTGCTGCTTTAGCTTACTATGTAAAACACTATAGGCCCATTGCGAATGACATCAGAGTGTTTTTGTTTTGTTCTTCCGACACCCAAAATGGCGGGTGGATGAGCGTAACTTCGAGATGTGTCTTGGCGGTTAAAATGCCTGCTGGTTGCATTGCAGTTGACTGTTATGATAGGGGTGGAAAGGATGGATCCAAGCTGATCAGATTCCCTACCATCCGTGTAAACAAGGGAAAGGAAGTGAAAGAATTGACCGAACATCTCCCATGTGCGTGAACACAAGTGTCATTGTTTACTGTAGTGAACTAATTTAAGCTCGCCGCCAATTGGTTCGCGACGCCTGAAGTGCTCGCAGTGCAAATCAGCTAACGAATCAAAATCAATGCTACCATCGCCATGGTTGTGCGTTGGTCCTTACAACAAAGATGGCCGATAAGCGCAATGGACCTATAGACCACGAACAACAGAGTAGATTTATACAGTTTCCACCAAGGATCATCTTATCTCCCATTATCAAATATCATCAAGCTCAAATGATGAAAACTTAAGTCATGTTTGGGGTAAACTGAATTGATATCACTATCTTGTACTATGCATCGATGACTTTCATGATCTATCTCCTTATTTTGAGTCTATAACAAAGACAAAAGTTTCAGAAGAAAAAGTAAAGGTACTGTTTCAAATTTCCAGATAAAACACCTTTTTTCGCTTTTACACAAAGAGGTGAGAAATGACTTCGGCATGCATTTATTGTTTGAACCTGATGACATAGAAAACACCTTCTACCTAAACTGGACAATTCTAACCTTGTGTGTTTCATATTCAAAACAAAATCATAATAACAGTTCATTCACCTGTCAGGTAGAGTGAAAATCTTCAGGTATAATAATTATTTAGAACAATCACATGAAATACTGAAATGTACACGCCTTTTTCCAAGCTCCAGGGATTCATAATTTTTCCAGATGAATGTGCTCAAATGGAAGTAAAATCTGACTGGACAACTTTTCTGCACTATGTATCCACTTGGAAAAAAGTCAGTTTCAAACACTGCAGAAAACTGATACTTGATCATTCAACTGCTAGTGTGCCATTTTGTGCCTCTTACTTCATTAATATGGCATTAAAATGTCTAAGTTATAGGAAAAATACCTTCACAGAAAGAAATGCTTCTTCAATGGCAGTGGTCATGAAATGAGCATGGAACACTGAAAAATGTAAATTGTAACTTTTTACCTTAATTGGTCTTGTCCTGTCCTCACCAAATAAGGACCCTATCCTAAAACTAAATGGTTTCCATTCAGGATTCAGGTCATTTTTAACAACTTCTGTTTTATGCAGAACTTGCCATGACCCATCTGGTTGGACACGTGACACTTGCAGGTAGGGATCTGATTTGCTCATGAAATCCTGAAAAGTGCAGATGAAATTTAGAACTACATGATAAAAGAAATAATCAAATGGAAAAACTTCATATCACCACCGATCCATAGCTCTTGAGATCATTTATGAGTTTCGCCTGTGTCATAATCATATACTTTGATAATCATTTCATGGAAGATATGTTTTCATGACCAGATCCTCCAAGTGTATTTAATTTTCTCTGCATGATCTCCCACAGGTTTACATTGCTTATAACACTAACTACTGGGGACAAGGTGCTCGCCTCTCATGCCAAGGGTACTGGGTTCATAACCCGGCCGGTGCAGGCATGTTGGAAGTTTGGGATTTTTCTCATATTTTCATGTCCCTGATCCTATTTGGGAGGTAGGATTGAGTACCTAGTCTTCTCGGATATGGACGAAAAAATTCGGAGGGCCCTTGTGCACGCTACAGATACCTTGGCAGTTGGAAAACAAAAAGAGCAGGCTGGACAGGCCGCTGCCCGGACAAAATCAAACTAAAATTCATCCTTACCACTCCCTCCACCCCACCCCCCCCCCCCCCTCGGCTGCCAAAACAAACAAACTGCCTACTGGTCCTGCACTGTGGCGACGACGTGCCTGCTCCAGTTGTAACTGGGTGCAATGACGCAAAGGCAAATTTCCCAAATGGGATTAAAGTAGTATACAAATACAAAAATACTAACAGCTCCTAACAGTAAAATATTATAATTATAGCATGTCAACTACATATGAAAGCATTAATTACACTACAGTGCCAGTGAACAAAATTTTATGCTACAATTTTTTTCAAGTGGATTTATGCCCAGCATTTTATTGGAAGCTGAAGAATGAATTGAGGGGTTTAGAGTTAGAATGGACCTAGGTGCCATTTGAATGCTTTGGTGGAAAACGCAAAAAATGTCATTTCAGTACAAACCAATCTAATTTAATATTTTAATGATTTACTCTAAGAGTTGATGTCAATTTTGCAAGTAATTTTAAAATTTGATAGATTTACACTGAAATGGGTTTTTTTGTTTTTTTTCTGTTTTTCTCAAAACAGTCAAATGGCACTTACATCCCTTAGAAATCTAACCCCCTTAATTATTCAATCAACAACAACAACAATGACAACAAAGACTGTAATTTGCAAAAACCAGAAATAGTCCTCAACAATTTTATAGCAAAAGAAATTCATTCAAATACAGAATAAACTTGCTAGAATCTAAGTATATCTTGACATTTATCATTAACTGACTAACCTTGTTTTCCAAATTTTTAGCTCCAAAACGCATCACTGCTACGTCACTGCCTTCCTTAATTTCCTCTGCTGTAATCTGCGAATACAATAGAAAAAGATGGATAAAATGCCTGTTCACTTAAGTAAAAAGGACACTTTAATGCACTGTATTTGTGTAGACTTTCAACTGAAATGATAATGAGGAAAAATACAAATTATTCTACTGCTGTGTTCATTCTTTGATTTAAAAGGCACTAGTCCAACCAGGGGAAAATCACTGTAAAATTCAAACACCTATAAATTTATTCCCAGATTCTTCTTGACTATCAGTTACAAGAATGCTAAATTTTTATACAAAGGCAAAAATAGTTAAACGAAACTCAAGCAAACTGTCATTAAATTATGAGATGGTAAATCTGCCTGTGTTATCTGATTCATTAAGGTTTTTAAAAGATTTGCACTAACCAATCATCTGGGATGATTTCATTTGTCTTTTACTTACAGTAATGTGACAGTTTTTGACAGTTTCCCCTTTCTTTGTGTACAGAAGCTGTGTGTAAGGACTTTTGGAAACAATCTGAGGAAGAGTGAAAAATTACCACTGTCTGTTTAATCACTTTTTTGCAAACACTTCTAATTCAATATATCGACTCTGTCCTGATGAAACCTCGTAAGTGGTAAAATTTTTGAAAATTGCTTTTTCAGTCTGTTAGAGTGTTTATACCATGCTACATGTTGTGTTAAAAGTAAATTTAGAAATGGGTAAAATTTGTAAAAAACGAAACCTTGCAAGTGCGCCGTCCGTGAATTCCACTGTGATGAAATCTCGCAAATTTGGTTGAGAGGTCCCAACACGGTAGTTCTCTGCCGCCCAGGCGTGCTTATGAGGTTCTCACACAACAATACACTAGGATTTACTATGGAATAATTATTATTAATTTCACTTACATTGTGTCTGTCTTAGGCTTGGAAATCTCCCATAATGTTCATCCAAGTTTTGTTTCAATTTAAATCGTTTACCCTTTTGTGATTCTTATAGTGTCCAAGAAATTTTTTCATCATTTATAGCATTATTGTCACCAGTTGGTTCACTGGGGCATACACAGTGACAGTCCTATCCATTCCCTGTCCCATGCCCAATTCTCCTTCCCGTGAAGAGGAAAAAAAGACTTTAATAAAAATGTTGATATCAGTCCAAATTTATAACTGGTCTAAAGCCTCACCTTTTCCAAAAACACCTTTAGCTCTGAAGTCTCAGTCCCAATCTATTTATTTTCTCAATTCATTTTATATTTGCTGTTTTCTTGCTTAATTTCTGCCTATGCCCATGTTACGTATCTGTGTGTGTGTATGTATGCCTAGCATAAGAGTGTATGAAATAGTTTATGCTCGAGAGAGAGAGAGACAGAGAGACAGTGTTGCAGATGGTGAGAACAAGACTTTCTGTAAAGCGTCTACAGCAATCTGGTCACTCTTGCTTTGGAAATGAACACCTAATCCCTTCCTTTGATGAACCGACAGTCAGTACAGGTGTCTACCGCCATTTGATGTGCCCCGCCGGGGGTTTCACCGTGTCCAACACATTAATTTTCTCATCGGAGACATGCAATTAATAAATCCCAATATTTGTGGGCCTATCCTTATCACCGGGACTGATTATCCCTAGTGTTGACAATGAAGGCTTAATCCATTCCTTTGATGAGGCGACAATAGGTTTACCATCGTTTGATGCGCCAGTGTGGCTTACACTGAAAGAAGAATTAAATGCAAATTATTGTAATTATTATTGTTGTTCACTGATTTGTTACAATTGATGATAAACAATTGTGACTACTTAAATTTTTCATGTCTACATCAATAGTTCTCAACCTTCTCAGACAATCGCTTTAAGATATAGAACCTTTCATATCTCTCCTGCCCCCTTCCCAGAATCCTACTCCACCCCCAAACATACAATCATAAGTATACAGACTGGATGTAAGTTGCAATGTTAGGTTTTCATTTTATCTAATGACAATATACATTTTGATTATTCATTGTAAAGAAAAGGAGAAAGCATTTTTCACCAAATGCATCAATAACTGCACTTTCTGCTCATAAACCCATGCCAGGCTGACTTGTCCTACAATTGGTTACTAGCAATATTGAATGATCGAGGAATTTGAACTGCATGTTCTGACAATATTTGTTAGTTTGTTTTGTCACATTCAGAATTAATTAATGGCCGGACTGATCTACCGCCTGGCAGAAATCATATAATAAATAATAAATAAAATACAAAAGCCAGTGCTACTGTGCACAGACAACTGAAAATTCAGCAGTCAAAATACAAGCATTTGCTGGAACTTCAAGCTGCTTTTGTCCCTCAAGATCGCTGCAGTTCCTTTGATAATTTACCCATTTTTTAGACTTAGTTGTGTTTGTACATTTCCCCGACACTTATATTGTTTGTGCGGGAATGGATACATCTCTCCATGCTGGAAGCAGTTTAATTACATCTATTTTCACCATTAATTTTGTAACCCACGGCAGGAGAGAAGCAATTATATGATTTGAGCTGACAAAGAATGTGGGGTAAGAGGGAAGTGCTTCAATGAATGTTGCTTTTTGAAAAGAGAATGGTCAAAAGAAAAAGATGAGAGAGAGAAAGAAAAAGGAAACGGATTGACGAAATATTGAGAGAGGGAGAGAGAAAAGGGACAGGATCGAGAGAACAGATATACAGAAACTGAGAGAAAGGAGAGAGAAAGACAAAGAGAGAGAGAGAGAGAGAAAGAGAAAGAGAGAGAGGAAAGGACATGGATTGACGAAATTTAGGAGATAGAGAGAGCGAAAGGGGACAGGACCGAGCGAACGGAGTGAGAGAAAGAGACAGAGAGAGGAAACAGACAAACAAGAGAGAGAAAGAGAGAGAAAGAGATTCTGAAATTCATTCTTTACAATAAACTCCAGTTTGATCATTTTTAAAATTCTCTGAAAGTCCACTTTCATTATGAATAAAGCGTCACAAAAAACATGAACCTGCTGTACTTTCCTGTTAATCTGTGAAAAATGAGTTTTCGGTCAAAACAACACATAGCTAGCTATATGACCAGTTTAAACAGCCCTCAACCAAACCATGCAAGTCAGTGATTGGGGCAAAAAAAAGCCGTGTTAATTATAACTATAAGATGTTTTGTGACCTGCATGTCAAATTTGGAGAGAAATGGACGGCCTGTTAAAAAGAAAATTAGTTTTTCGACTCTCCTGTAAAATTCTGTCAGCAATAGTTGCCAGGTTTCATCACGACGTGGTCAATATACAAATATAATAAATAATAATTTAAAAATACTGCATGCTTTAGATCATGATGTTTCTCTTATTCTTTCACTGAAATCTGGTGCGTGCTCTCATACTCACAGAGAAATTGTAAGGTTGCAGTAAGGCTAGTAGTAAGTTGGAATGTAGAAAATTTTAAAAAAAAATAAATTTGCATCTTGCATTTGGTCCCTCAGCCAGCAACTAAAAGTCAATCCAGCTACACAGTATTGACCTCAAATTTACTCACAAGAATGATATCATTTTGGCCGAGGTCTGCTGGGTTGCCCACTGGTTTGACATAGGAAATTTGTCCCTATAATCACCCTATCAAACCCACAAAAATCCTATACATATCTACATTGGAATGACATAGGGTGCTGGCTGGACACATATTAAAAATAAACAATAAAAAAATTGTGCAATAAATTTAAAAAGAAAGAAATTGCCAAACCAATTGGCCAGCACATGATCATTCTACCTGCCCAAGTGTGCTTTCCATTTGTCCTAGGAAGTCATCATCACTCAGCTTGTCTGTTGAGTTGTCAACATCATAAATGCGAATCCTCATACGCTGGACACTCTCAAAGTGATAGTCTACAGTAAAGGGCTTGGTAAAAACTGGATGCAGTGTATTCTTAACATTTTCTGTCCTGCCGGACTAGGGAGGGATAAGGAATTAACTCTCAAGATTAAACAGTCTATGAAATATAGAGGTCAAACGAACACATAATAACTACAGGAAGTATCTGATTACTCAGAAAGTTTATTACAGTATTTGGTATCAGAAAAAGACTCACATAAGACATACAGCACTTTAACTGTTCATCATCTAACAAAGACTGACAGTTGTGTAAAGACCTTTTAAACTCCCTCATTCAGTCACATAGTAGAACTATTCACTTCCCTATACCAAAATGTACTTGAACAAAATAAAACCAAGTCTCCACTATTCAAACATGGTCCAAATATGAAGACCAAAGAACCATGAATTGTCTTAATTTGAGCCAGCAAACTATGCACTGCTTTACTTCTCTGCCCTTTATTCTTAGTGGAGAAGATCCCTTACTGGACTTTGGTGTAACAGTCTTGACAGTATCATATTCATATTTAATATTATATCATTATACTTTCTGTACTTGACAAATGCAAGTAATTTTTATAACAAATGCTAGTCTCAAACAGACCTGTTCTGTGTAGTCTCCATTATAGCAGTGCACCAAGCAAACTTTCTGTCACTTCATACTCTCTTTAAAGGTATTGTTTGTAACATCACAAAGTATCCAAATGTTATTGATTGCAGCTCATCCACAATTTATTTAAATATACATTTAATGATTACTAATCCGATTAGTCTCTGACCATATTCAATCTTGATGCTACTGAAAATATAACTTCAATTAATTAGTCCTCCCATATTAATTTATATACTTTTTATTATTGTGGCCAGCTACAAATCAGCTGATAAGTGGTGTGTGCCAATTGTACAAAAAAAACAAACTACATTGAGAACATTCAAAATATTTAAACTAACATTCAAGACTCATGAGCAGAACATCTGAACATGAAAGTGCAATATCAGAACAATCATTACAATAACCCTATACTTCTAGGAAAAGTAAGTGACTATCATTATGCAAATCTGATACCACATCAGCCTACAATTTTAATGCATGTTTCTCATCATCTTACCTCATAGTATTTGTCACCACACTTGAAGTACAGTACAGCACATGGATCTGACAGGGAGCCCACATCACGATTTGGAAGATTTTTACATGAAACTCGCAGCTCAATTTTCTGTACCAACAGTTGATTCATGGGACCATAACCAGAATATGCACTCTGAGAGACTGCCATAGTGAATGTTGGCCAGTCTCCAATTTCCTGAAGGATAATCAAAGAGTAAAGGGAACATTTAAAAAGTAAACAGATAAAAGAAAACTGAATAGACATAAGAAGCTTTATCTAAATCAATTGGATTGCCCTACATATAAAGATCCTCTCCCAGCCAGATCTCTTTGTCAATCCTGTGCAGCTTTTTATATATATAGGATTTCCATAATAATTGGTAGGATTACTGGAAGGGCGAGTTTCCTACATCAAACTGACGGTGGTGCCATGCTGTAACCTATGGATCAGTACGACCGATGTCATTCCTATGGAGCAAACCTGAGTTTCATCCTACATGTCAGACTGATATAAGGTTGCTGACCGGGTTGGTTTGTCTCCTCCTGTCTCGAAGGGGAATCTTACCTCCGGGATCTAAATTAAATAATTTATCTCATTATCTCACAATTTAATTTCAATTACAGAATAAGTTTTGCAAAATAGTTATTGTGTAAATTTGACATACTATTAAGACACATGGCCAAAGGGTGGGCCATGATGACTCCTGCAAGAGAGTTCTGTGATTGGGCAACCTGCCATGGATTTCAAAGTTGTTGCTGAATCACAAATGTCACAATATTGTATTTCTATGAGGTAAAACAGTAAAATAAGAAGGATTTGGAATTTAGAGATAAATAAATGGATCTCAAATAGTGCTTGAAATTAAATGAAAAAATATATAGATTAGGGCCAAATGAAGGTGCAAAAACTATGACATCCTGCAATCTCAGCAAAACCACACTCTTCTGAAGACTATGTAAGTAACCGAATAAATGGTCAGTTTTTAGCAGTTGTGTATCATAATAGTACAGTAGTGAGGTGAGGTTAGATCAGGTTATAGGCTACCTAATAGTAATAAGATCTACATCAAAGTCATCTTGTACTGAAATCCTTTTCAAGAGCTATCATTTTTGCTTGTTTCTATATAATACATATAAACCTATTATACAGCAATTCTCCACATTTTATTAGCCCACATATTTTCTCCAGTGTACCGGTACTGATTTCAAACACATCTTACTGCACAACTGACTTGTCTACCAACAAAATTGACGTATTTGTGTGCAGAACAGAAACAAAACGATCTCATCTTGTGATTTCAATACCGGTGCAAGCCATTCTTTTGGAATCTACAACCTATCCTTTCCTATGACACTATGTCTTTTGCCAAGCCATTAAATAGATTTGGTATAAACTCCAGTGTTTTATTTTCCGCATCTGGATTAACACTGACTGAAGCACATGAAGCAGATGTAGGCTAAAGTGAAATACAATCCTATTCATGTGTGAGCATAGTTTATAATTATGACTGATTCTGAACTTGCACTTTTCACTAACTTATAAAAGCAAAAAATGCAATAATTTAGTTCACATACATCCTTTGCATAAAAAGGCGACAGCTCACCTACCCTGCCGTTTTAATATTTTGTATTTTTGTTGTCTTGACACACCTTCGCCGAATTTCCGGTGACGTTCACTTCCTTGTAGGAAGTCTCTGCCAAGGCCCACCAGCCCACAAAGTTCAGGAGTTGGCTCTCGTGCTTGCGAAGACAAAAATCGCTCGGTTTATCACGTACGCGAGGGACGTTCAAGATTTCTTACCCGGAATGGGTCCTCTTAATGAAAATTTCGGGATCAAAGTTAGTCCACTGGTACAGTGTGTGTGTGAAGTTTGGGAAAATCCGATAATTAGTGTGAACGTTATCGCACATTTTAATGAACGGCCATAAAACCATAAAATATTATAAAAACCCAAAGAAACTCTTTGTAAAAACCACAGAAAAACTGTGGGGTCGCAGCAAGGCCATAGTATAAGCAATGCCAAAAATGGAGCCAAAAGAACAAGTTGTATGTAGCAAAACCTCTGCCAAAAATATCTGCCAATATTAAATATATTAAATACGAAATTTTCGGCAAACGCCTTCCTCAAGGGAAAAAAAAAAGAAGAAAAAACAACAGTAGAAAAAAAATATGTGTTTGAATTATGGTAATGAATTAAATTGTCTGGTTTTATTAATTTGTTGTTATTTTCAACAATGTAAGTTGTACTTGTAGGCTTATTATTAAACAAAATTAAATATTTGACTGTTTCATAGATGCATGGCCTCTGCTCCTAATAAACAGTGAAAGTGAGAGCACGTACTTTGTGGACAGCCCCTTTGCCACAACGTTTCTCTATATTTCAAATGTGTGGTTCTATTCTTAAAGGAAGATTAGGTAGGAAAGTGGAAATGAAAACTGTTTTATGTATCTGCTTCACTCTGTATTATTATCACTTACACATCACTATTTTCCCCCTTTTTCCTTCTTTCCCTAAATTATGCTCATTTAAGTTCAATGGTGGGATCAGTGTAACATCTAAGGAGAACTGGACCTTTGATTTGAATGGGAGTTATTTTTGCTTGTGTTACATCTCACTCAGCTACTTTTTGCAGTAGATGAAGCATCCCAAACTTTTCCTTGCCCCCAAGCAAGCTGTAGAGATTTACTGGGTTCTTTCAAAGAGTGACAAACTGACACGAGTTCTCAACAGTCTTCATCTCTAAATCGTACAAAATTCTTTATGAACATCTGATGAAACAGTGATACCCAACTTCCCCAGAGAAAGCACCTCATATTGGACAAATATGTAGATTTCAGAACTGATAAATGATTTCATCATATGGAACAATGAAATCTTCTACACATGCCTACCTCTTCCATTACTCCCAACTGAAGCTAACATGCAGTTGCAAAATGGACTTTGACCTAGGATTACATCAGAACATAATGGTGAATTTATGTAGATCAACTGATTTCCTATTATACATGTATAATAATTTAGTCTGCATTTCATTAAACTTTTCAAACTGCAGTTCTTGTGGTGTTTGGACAGCATTAGGAAGTGGTCAGGATGCGAGCTGGAAATGCTTAAATTGGGAGTGATTGAGAACGGAAACCCTTTCAGTCTGTGACCAACATTGGTGCATATTTCTGCCATTGTTGTATAATGTAGCATGTTCTTGTGACTGTGCATCGGATTTTGAATTCTGTATTCATCATGGATTCATTCCCGAGTAGATCTATCCAATTCGCTTCTGTTTTAACTGCCATGACAGAGTATTCATTGTTGTTAAGGATGCAGTATTTACCCTTGCGGATAAAAAAAACAAACAAAATGTTTCTTTATCATATCACACCTTTAACCATGCTATTAATTCACATTAAACACAGATCAGACCTGTATATTATTGGGAGTTATCATTCCCAGTCTTATAATTATAATTGTTTCAATTTATTCCCTTTCAAAATAATGAAAAATTGGGCAAGAGTATCTCCTGGCATTATAGAAGTACTTGAAAGAGAAATGCTTCTCCCCTTTTGCTCCCCCTCCTCCTTTTTTTTATTTTCAGAACACTTACTTGTTTAGGATCTTTGTTTAGGAAAGATGAAACAAAGATCTACTACAAAGATCTACTACACGCTGGCGGGGCACTCTAATAAAATATTTAAATATTTACCGCCCCTGATGTGGGGGATAAATCCTACCAAGTTACAAGGATCCCCCGCTACCCCCCCCCCCCTCACCCATGATAGGAATCTTTTTTTTTTTTTTTTTTGCTTTTTTTTTTTTTTTTTTGGCGCCACTCAAAGGAAAGAAAGAAGAAAGAAACCATAGAAGACACCCATAAGGGAGCCCTTTTGAGGGCTAGGAAACAATGAAGGACCAGACACAAGAAACAAGGAAACACCAACAAGCAAAGGAGGCACAAATGCCCAGTGCAGCGAACCTCCCTAAACAAAGATCTACTACACTACTTGTTGACGCTTTTCGTAAAAACTTTGGATTCACTTATTTTTATTGGAAGATGTCAGCGATGTTTCATGTCATGTGATTAATCTTTAAGATAAATGACAAGATAAACAATGCATGAATAAAAAAATTTTTTGTGATGACTTTCTCTATTTTTTTTCATCTTTCTCTCATTCTTGTACTTCTTCATAAGCATTTGATTGACGGTTGTCTTAAAGACTAAATGGAAGGTAAGATGAATTTTTGGAAGTGAGATGTATGAGAGTGTTAGCTGCATAATATGTATACTACAGATGTTTAGAAAGTCTGAATGGGTTAAAATACAATCCCAAAAACAATTATGGTGATGTCAGAAGAGAACACAGGCAAAGTCTTATTATTAAACATATATATACAATACCAACACAACTGAACACAATACAATAAAAACAAACACATGAAACACACCATCATAGAAACTAACAAGAGGCACTTTACCATGCTGTGCATGCAAATAAATTTACTAAAAAATTTCAATGCATCTAGAAGTCAGTGCCTAAATGTAAGGATGAACTTCAAATCCCATCAAGTCTTAACATTAGTTTTTAATTTTAACATTGGTATCTCTCAGATACCACAGACATAGAGCGAAAAGGTACAATAATGTATTTGAAAAACAAAGGTGAATACAATACATGTATATATATCCAATGCAATTTGCTCCTGTTCCAACAATTATTAAACAGGGTGCTAAACTTGAAGACTCAATTTGTTTCTACCATGTCCTATGGGGTAATTAATGTCTCCCATTAGTAAAGCAAGGAAATAAAGATGTAGCAAAATAAAAATAAAAAAATCATTTGGAAACACATATTTGGTTCCATTTTTAGGCATTTGGCAAATCCAAGATTTTTATTTTCCTTGAAGAATCATTAACAATTCTCCTGATTTCCTTAACTCCAAAAGACCATAAAAAACAAAAACGAATACTATGTCAGTTCTTGTTGTATGAAGTGTATGGCGCAGCTATAACATGTAGTCTTAAGACACCCCAGATTTAAAATCTTGTAGAAATGGGATTCTGTATGAATTATGCTCATTAATGATACAAATTTATACATGTATTACCACTTGAATATTGGCACCTTGGACAAAGGTTTATGAGTTTATGAGGCACTTTGCTCATGGCAAGGCTAATTACAACTCTCTTGGTGCAGACAAGAAATATTTCATACTTTAACATTTTAAACGTTTGGTTACTAAATTATAGGTTTGCACTGATACATTTTACTTAAACTTTCAAATGTTCGTTGAGTAAAGATAATGCTCAAAGATGGTGTATGACTAAAGAACTCTACAATGAAAAAGAGAGATGAATGATGTGTGAAAAGCAAAGTCTGATTATCCACCTAAAGATTACTGAGAGCAGATTAATACAACAGAAAAAAATAATAAAGATGCTGGTTTTAAAAATAAACACTTAATTAAACAATTCAGACACCAATCTGGAAAAAGTCATTGCCTGTGGACAAAAATATCATCAGTACCAATCCAGATCATTTCTTTTTTCTACACAATTGTCAGTTAACAATCACATAATACGACATACCATTAAACAAAAGCGGCTTGGTAACATCAATTTAAAACAAATTGCATGTATAAAATATAGCAGATCTCACCCCCAAAAAAGAGCAACAGTATCAATCCTTAAAAACCTCCATACTGTATCTTTCTTCCGCTTAATCAAATCAATATTTTCTGGTTTATAAAAGTCATTGTGGAAACATCTGTAGTTTTGTTGCAAGTCTTTCAAATCAATGATGGTTGTCATGAGCTGAGTTTGGGGATCCAGTGAGTAGTGTTAGTGTGATCAGACCCTTAGAATAAAAAGGTGGGATTTTATAGGTTAGTGGACTCACGCCCTAAGGCGGTGAGTTGTGCAAGCAGTGCACGGGGCACGTGAACCCGGCATGATTTCGGAAGGTGAGACAAGAAACTTTCACGGGGGTTGGCTGGAGGTATATAAGCTTAAGTCGCCATTGTTTAATCAGAGAACGGCTGTGGAAATCATTCGCTCCAGTGAGGGTTCTCTCGGCTCGAGCTCCAGGGCCTGACAGTAGGAGTCGAGCGTAGAACAGAACAGATACGAATTACGAGTGAAATTAAAAGTGGAGTGACTGTGTCATCGTCCAGAGAGTTGATATAGCTACGAGCGTATAATGGTAGGCAATCCATAAGTCCACACTAACGAAACAGGAATTACTAGATCAGCCAAGTGACGTGAAGCTGAGTAGTAGGAAAGCCACCTGGCAATCCTCACAAGAGAGACAGTAATTAATGCAGGGTAGAATGATAGTGTGTATGGAAAGAAAGAAGTATTGAAGTCATTCATAGAACTAATCTTTTGTAGAAGTAGTACGTAGAGATTGTATCTCATGTGATATTGAGTGCCATAGATTGTGTCTCATGTGATACTGGAATTCTTGAATTACAGTTAATAAGTTTCATCGACAAGCTTGAGTTCCCACAATGGAATTTTGATGTAGCCACTATTTGATGCAATCATATCTATTGTATCTGCAATCATATCTATTATATCTGCAATCATATCTATTGTATCTGCAAACATATTTATTGTATCCGTAGTAATAAATTAGTATGGCCCTTCAGGCCTGATATATATATATTCAACAAGTGAGTTATTACTTATTCTGGTTGTGCCTGGACGAGTGTGAGTGGCCTTTCGATTAGTCGAATGCGCTAGTATCCCCAAAGACCTTACTCACCTCGAATCTTGACAATGGTAACCTTTCATGATATTTCCAAACTTCAATTCATTCAATGGACGGAAGCTAAAGTCGCCTAAACTTTTCAGTTTTTCTCATCGATCAATTATCATTGGATATGCACCTGCGCTGTTAATAGCAAGATTCAATTCTCTGCAAACATTTTGATCCATTTAATGGTTGAGATATATGACCATAATAACTTTGTGATTGTCTAAGAAATGAGAATTCACCAACTCTAGTTCAAATGACTTGTTTTATAAGCACAGCATAATGTGCTGTATTTTTAGTTTCCACATCATTACAATGGTTTGTTTTTTTACTTTTAGATAAGTTATCTGTCGAAATGGCTGCACCAAAAAAAAAAAAAAAAGGAATGATGTGAAACGGGAATCTTCAGATTTGTTGATGAATGTGTTGGAGGCAATTGCAAGTTAAAGGAATCATTATCATTTTCATAACAGATCAAACAAAGACAGAGTTGGGTAATATAGTCACAGGCATTGTATATTTATCAGAATAATAGACCCATGATTAGCAAAAATACATGAATTTATGTAAAATAATAAAATAAAATATCTGTATTGGTGCTTGAATGTTAAAATCAAATACAAATAACAAAACAGTGTGTGAATTATAACAAATATAGAGTAACAAGAAAATGTGTAAATTATTTAAAACAAACAAATTTCATTTGAACCAATCTTATACAGATTCTTTGGTGATCCATCTGCACACGTGAAAACAACTTCTGGTGAAAATTATATTTATAACATAAAAATTACACAATAATCATCAGTATTATTTAATGATCAAAATAACAGAAGAATTTATTGCAATTAGTAAAAATCTACACTATTTTCTACATGATTTACTCCCAGCATGTACTGATATGAATAAAAACGCTAACTTGCTTTGTATAACATGGCACGTCTCTCAACACTTTCAGTGAAAAGTCAGATTGTGAAGAAATTTACAACTCCTGACCTGTAGTAATAATCTCATTAACACTTGAATACAGCCAAGTATGCATAAAATATGCTCAAATGCTTTGCACAAAACCTGTCATATCTTTCGCCACCTTGAATGGAGAATCATGTGAAGAAATTTATGGCTCCTGACAAGGAATGATAATTACATCAGACACTTGAATAGAGTCAACAGCATGAACCAACATGACAACATTACAAAGAATTTGTAAGAAAAAAGAAAAAAAAAACACACCTGTTTCATGTCTTGCTGCATTAAGTAAAATTTATCCTAAATATCTGTTCAATGATGCCTACAAGACATCCTGTACTTAAAAGACTGACTTTAACAGTCTTATCATTGTTAATTTGATTTCATGCTAAATATTAACTACATTAGTGCACTGCTGGCTGCAGTACAGAATTAAATATGCCATAAGTACATGTATTTGTATTTGTGTTTGTGTACTCCTTTAATCCCATTTGGGAGATTTGCCTTTGTGCCATTGCAGCCCAGTTACAACTGGAGCAGGCACATCATCGCCACAATGCAGTGGCGGATGGGGGGGGGGGGGGGAGGAGAGATGAGGGAGGGAAGAGGAAGGAATGGTAGGGATAAATTTTATTTAATTTTGCCCGGGCAGTGGCCTGTTCGGCCTGCTCTTTACGATTTCCAACTGCCAAGGTATCTTTAATGTGCATAGGGGCCCTCCCAATTTTTTTCATCCTTAACCGACAAGACTAGGTACTCGATCCTACCCTCCCCCCCCCCAATAGGATCAGGGACACGAAAATATGAGAAAAATCCCAAAATTCCAGCATGCCTGCACATATACATGTAATCTCTTTGTCAGGAACAGATTAGCATTATAAATGCCGTGCTAGGTCACGACTTCAGTGTGTTAATGTTTACGATCTTGTTAATTATAACCAGCGTAATTTGTCCATGAGCTGTTCTCGTGAACAGTTTGTTTTGAAACACTTTTTTTCTTATAGATGGAGAGAAGGTGGGGCGAGACAGACTAAATGTATAACTAGGAATGACAGAGTAGTTCTCGACCCCGTGATTTTGATTAACACAGAGAAGGGGCGAGTAGGGGTAGTTTTATTGAGACGCTTAGTTGGCGTTCAGAAATTCGTGCATAAGAGTAGAAAGCACGGGGTTTAAAGATTTTAGTAGTTAATTTTTCACATTTTAAATTTTATTGTCTAGGTAAAATTGACCTTGATTTTGGCGCAAGGCCGTGACGAGAATAAATTAATACTGCAGGCTGAGCCCGAGTGGCTGCACCAATCAGATGTAGGAATCTAGACGGAAGGTTGCAGATGTGACTTTAGTATTTAAACATGTACAGAACTTAGATAGGGGCCACATGTAGACCATCCATCTGCGAAGTGGACGGCCATAGTCCTCAGCCAGATGAGAGACATAGAGACGCAGTTAAGCAGTCCATGTTTTGAGGAGCGTTGTGTAGATTGAAGCTCCAGAGCCTAAGCATACTTGATTTGGCATATGAACCCACAGCGATTATATCCAGCGCTCTCACTCTTAGTGAGGGCCGCATGGTGAGAGTCAATTACTAATTTGTCATAATGTAATTGAAACGTTCCAGCTACTTTGAAGACTGTTGAAGAGCTACCGCCAGACAACGCACTGTTGTACAAGCACGTGTGATTGGGATTCTCCATGGCGTGTACTGAGGAACTTTAATATTATAACATGTCTCATTGGAAATAAGAAATAATAGAATTTAAATTATATTATCCGTCGCCACGTGCGCGGATTCCTTTTAGCATTTAAACCTCATATGAGCTGCAAATAGTTAGATTGAATAAGTTACCAGTTTTTATGGAAAGCTTTAGTTCCACAGCTTAGTTAAGATTTCAGTTGCCTTTGAATTGATATTTATATTTATATTTATCATTTTTACATACTGTAATTAAACTGCCCTACAGTTCTGCCGAAATTCAAATCAATTGATTTATTTAGTTTTTTTAGAATGAAAGTTTTTATTTTGTGTGTTCGTCGATTGTGGGAGCGGACCTCGTAAGAGTGTAAGTCGAATTTCCCCCTAAACCCACATCGCGACACTCTTCACAGAATGTTTCTAGAATAAATAATGGGGACTTTTATATTAAAAGAAATAATGTATATATATATATATATATATATATAGATAGAGAGAGAGAGAGGGGGGGGGGGGCGACCATTTGCAACTCAGGATAACTAATTTCTTCATTATCATGGTATTGCTAAAATGCAAAGTGCTTCCGCACCATACTAGATGTCATAGCCTTATAATCTCAACTTTCAACCCTATTGCTGCAATACCGGTACCAAAAACGATATCGACGATGAACTCATTAGTGATGTTCTTGAGCTGAGCGACCTGACGGAACTGTACATTTATTCTAAAAACCTCTGAGTTTCATTAAACCAAAACCCCCAAGTATTATTAAAGCAAGAAAACAATTCATCTGAACAGCAGCATGAAAGGATACCCGGTATGGACAAGTTAATGTTTACAACACTTTCATCTTTAAGGGTATAATGTATTCATGGAGATTTCATGTGTATGAATAATGAATTTCACGTCACCCAGTTACTTTATCGGAACTGACACTCCTGTATCAAAGAAGATTGGCGGCCATAGAAAATACAGTTTGGTGGGGTGCGTTTACAATGATAAGTACTCTCGAAGTGGCTGACGAGCCCTGACCTTTGTCGGCAATTGTCTTTGTTACGTTTTGACATTTCGATACGAGGCGCCGATCGGAGGGAACTGGTAACGATGAGCAATCCGTTTGAACTTGTTCGGCAGTGGCTTCCCCCTAGAAAAAAAATACCGTTTCGTCCAGTCTTTGGTGCATAATCATGATTTCGTTGACGGGATGAGAATTTTCCGAGTTTGCAGTGAAATTAATTAAATAAATAAGTAAATAAATAAACGCTTTGGAGCGGTGCGAAAACAACCGCCGTTCTTTCTCACCGCTTTGGAGCGGTGCAAAACAACCGCCGTTCTTTCTCACCGCTTTTGAGAGGTGCAAAACAACCGCCGTTCTTTCTCACCGCTTTGGAGAGGTGCAAAAAAACCGCCGTTCTTTCTCACCCCCAAATCTCAACATAAGCTGTCTAGACCCTAGCTTCCAATATAAACCATTCTGGTATTTATTTTGAAGCACTATCCACGTATCTACTTGTTGGCTTACGCTCGTATTCATATATTAATGATCTTACAAGTTTTTGTCACCCTAAGACCTACCAAGGAGCATTAAGATGAGTTCCCAATTTCTCACCACTGGCTGCCTCCTAAACCGGATCACTGACAAAAGTGATATGATTGTTTTTGGCATACGGCTTTATGGGGTAGTTTGCCATTGCTTTCCTCGCCTCCTTTACTTTCGACGAGCCCTAGCTATCCATTTAATTCTGGGTGGACACAGGAAGCATGAAAAAACTTTTGCAAGGACTGGGGATCGAACCCAGGGCCCCCGTGCTGGGGCCATACAGCACAGGGGCGCGTCCCCTGGGTGGCGGATAGAGGAGCCCCGAAAAAAAAGGGGTTGCACCTAGAAGGTGCCGTGGACCAACATGGCCCGGGCAGATGGGGCTCGTGAGCAATGTCAAGCAACCTATCTAAGAGAAGGAAAACTCTGACTCCAAACCCGGCTAGATAGAGACCGTAAGCACCGAAAGGCAGTCTAAATAGGAGATGGAAAACTCCGAACTTAAACCTCTGCTGCCTTGCAGAAGATCCTGACAGATCAAAGGCTAAGGAAGCACATCCTGACAGAAAAGCAGGCCAAAGCCGGAGTCACTGGACCGAAAGGTGCAGATAGACCAGACTGGTGTAACAACCTTGCCTGAAAACTGCAGTGACACGCACCAACCCCCTAAAAATCATGGACGGACACCAAAAATTTACTAGAAGTTATGGTGTGAAGCCTGTGGACTCCCGCCGGACAGGTGTAGCGCCGGGCCCAAAGGGCCCACCCAAGCGATCTGGTGGTGCCTTACCCTCTTCTTGTGGAACCAGGGGAAGAGGTGTGAGGTTACGGACGACTGGAACCAATCTTAAAGTGCTACAGTGGAACGCAGAAGGAGTAGCCAAGAAAAAGCTGCCATTAATGCGAAAGCTGTATCAAGAAAAAGTGGATGTCGCCTGCATACAGGAAACCCATCTCACAGACAACATACGCTTCTCAATAAGAGGATACCAGTGCTTGAGGCAAGATAGGATAACGGGACACAAGGGTGGAATCATCATACTAGTTAAAAATGACTACACCATAAAAGATATAGTGATTGACACGGACAACCAGTCAGAACTAC
Organism: Onchidella celtica; assembly: GCA_963931925.1. Classification (NCBI taxonomy): domain Eukaryota; kingdom Metazoa; phylum Mollusca; class Gastropoda; order Systellommatophora; family Onchidiidae; genus Onchidella; species Onchidella celtica. The sequence continues at coordinate 19,035,842 of OZ007574.1, forward strand.
AGGGTATCAAGTTATACAAAGACAACTCTGAAATCAGTATTTACAACTGCTATTGCCCACCCAACAAGAAACTATCACTTGAGAAACTAGATATAGGAGAGGAGACATGCTTAGTACTGGGTGATTTTAACAGCCACTCCCCAAGCTGGGGATACGATGATCTGAATAAGAGAGGAGAGGAAATGGAAAACTGGCAAGTGGAAACTAAATTACAACTACTCTACGATGAAGAGGACCCAGACACATTCTTCTCACGCACATGGAGAACTACCACAAACCCAGATCTCACCTTTGCGTCAGAAGACCTGACTGGGAAAATACGAAGAGCAGTGCTTCCCCAACTTGCAGGTAGCGACCATAGACCCATACTCACTGAAATAGACTCAAATAAATCTTGCAACCAAGCACCAACTGTCCCCAGATGGAACTACAAAAGAGCAAACTGGGAAAAATTCCAAAGGAGCACCAACCTTTATTCCACCAAAACAAATTGCAAGTCCAAGAATGTTAATAAATCTGCAAGGGAACTCACAGAAGCAATACTGAAAGCCGCAAGGGAAAGTATACCAAGAGGAGCAAGAAAAAACTACATCCCCCTATGGTCTGATGGGCTTGAGAATCTCACTAATGCAGCAACACAGGCAAGAGAGACAGCAGAAGAAGAACCAACGGATGAAAACATGATCGCCTTCAAAGCAGCAGAGGCCAGACTGAAAAGAGAAACAATACATACTTCTCGGACTGCATGGCAAGAGAAAACACAGAGGTTGGACCTGGACAAGAACGGGACAAAACTGTGGAAACTGACAAGAGCACTTAATAGAGAACCAAACTATTTTGCACCCCCAGCCCTTGAAACAGAAAATGGTAACCTGCAAACCGCACAACAGGCAGCCAACTCATTCATGAAACAATTTCAGGAGACTGGCAACATATCAGTGGAAAAACATTCTGACAAGGAGGTGAAGGAAAATAATAGAACCCTAAAGAACAAGCACAAGGAACCAGAGGATAAAATCATGACGGATCCACTGAAGAAAGAAGAGCTAGAGCAAGCGCTAAAAGCCCTAACCACAGAAAAGTCTCCAGGACCTGATGGAATAACAAATGAGATGCTTATTCATTTGGGAGAGACAGCCAAAAGAAAACTACTCCAACTTTTTAATGCTTCATGGAAGACTGGAGAAACACCTGCCACTTGGAAAAAAGCAACCGTTATCCCCATCAAAAAAGAAGGTAAACCAGGTAATAAACCAGAAAACTACCGACCCATCAGTCTAACCAGCTGTCTGTGCAAACTACAAGAAAGGATTGTTAATGCAAGACTCATGTGGTATCTGGAAAGCAATCACATCCTTGTGAATGAACAAGCCGGGTTCAGACGAAGTCGATGTACAGAAGACCAGATCACCTATATCACACAGGTCATAGAAGACGGCTTCCAAGAAGGAAAGAAGACGGTAGCCGTATGGGTCGATATGGAGAAAGCCTTCGACAGAGTATGGAGGGATGGAATGATACTGAAACTGTTGCAGGCTAAAGTGACGCACAATATGCTAAAATGGATCTGCAGCTACCTGTATGGAAGAAAAGCTAGAGTGTCATCTCAAGGAACCCTAAGCAGAGAAGCCAAATTGAGGCATGGAGTGCCACAGGGAGGGGTTTTATCTCCAACATTGTTCCTATTATATGTCAACGACCTGAAAGGAACACTATGCAGAGAAGTAAAAGCAGTGATGTACGCAGATGACCTTGCTCTGCTCTCCTCCGATAGTAATGCGGGAGCGGCCAGACAGAGATTACAGATCACCCTGGACCACCTACAAGACTGGACAGAAACATGGTGTATGAAACTAAATGCTCACAAGACAAACTACACTGTATTCAGCCTTTCTCCAAAGCTGGACAACATCACGCTAAATGTAGGCCAACACACTCTTAAGAAAAATGAATCACCCAAATACCTTGGTGTGCACTTTGATACCAGATTAACATGGAAAAACCAGATAGCAGAATGCCAAAGAAAAGGATATCAAAGAACCAGATTAATGAAAAAATTAGCAGGAACAAAATGGGGAGCAAGTATGACAATCCTAAAGCATACTTACCAGGGATATGTCAGACCAGCACTAGAATATGGAATGGCTGCTTGGGGTACATGTGCCAAAAGCCAAATGGGAAAACTTGACAAAGTACAAAACCAAAGCCTGAGAATCATTACGGGAGGCATAAAATCAACACCCATCACAGAAATGGAAACAGTTACTACACTGGAATCTCTACCTGAAAGAAGAGACAAGAAGATACTAAACCAGTACTCTAAAATAAAGTCACAGATCCATCAACCACTCCACCCGAGATCCAAAGAGAAAGGCACTGACAGGCTGAAGAGAACAAACTTTGTGGAAAATGCACAAAGACTAGAAAAAAATCACAACCTAACAAAACTATCGGTGGAGGAAGTAAGAGAAGTAACAAACAGATGTCCACCATGGGCAAGAACAAAGCTGCCACCTATTATAACCAGTGTGAAGGGCATTTCCTCCAAACAAGACCTAAACCAGGAGGCACTGAAAAGAGTGACACTGCAGTACCTTGACCAGAAATACCCAAGAGACGAATGGGTCAGAATATATACAGATGGATCGGCTACTGAAGCTGTCACTGACGGAGGAGCTGGCATATTCATTGAATGGCCAAATGGAACTAATAAGAAAATCAGAATGCCTGGAGGGAAGAGATGCAGCAATTACAAAGCGGAGGCACTGGCATTGCTAGAGGGATCAAAGGCCATCTACAAGGAAGAAGGCACATATGACTCCAAAGTTGTATTCCTGTCAGATGCACGGTCTGTGCTCGAATCTCTCCAAAATCCAGATTGCATGATACACAATGAACTTATTACAGAGCTAATGCAACTGAAAAACTCAGCCAGAGAAGTTTACCTGCAATGGATTCCTGGACACTGCAGTATATATGGCAATGAAGCTGCAGATAATCTGGCCAAGGAGGGAGCTAAGCAGCAACAACCAGATGGAAGTGTCTCCCACGAAGAAGTAAAGACCATCATAAAAGCCACATACCAAAAGCAATGGAAAAATAACCATCCAAAATTCCAGGGTGAAGACTCAATAAGACAACTGAACAGAGCAGAACAGGTTATGATATTCAGGCTTCGCACAGGACACAATCTGCTAAAGGATCACATGCATCGCATCTTTAGAATTGGCAACAGCAGTGTATGCGAATGCGGCTTAGAAGCAGAAAATGCAGAACACATCCTGCAGGCTTGTCCAAAATATAACATGCAAAGGGAAGCCCATTGGCCTGAGGCCACGCCTGTCAGGGAGAAGCTGTATGGCAGCTTGGAACAATTGAAGAGAACAGCTGCTTTCTTGCAGAGGATTGGAGTAAAGATTTGACGTCCGCCATGATGGGGAACGCAGAAGAAGAAGAAGAAGAACCCAGGGCCTTCTCATTAGGGATTTAATGGCAACTCATCTTTTGAGTTCAATGGTGCATTGTCATGCTGATTAACACTATCAGGGCCTTCAACCCAGTTACCCGACATTCAGAACTGAGAATGCTGCCCAATAAACATTTACAAGTTACACAAATTCACCTCACAACCAACAATTACAGAGTTCAAGTTCAAGTTCAGTTTATTGTAGGCCTGGCAGCCAATTCAAAATATACAGATCATGTAAACAATCTTTGAAAACACTAAAAACAAACAGACAAATTGCCCGGTCATTCACTCTCTCCGCTCCCTGCAGCATACCTATAGTATACAACTTGTAATTGCCAGCAACAGTCATCATTTTTCAATCCTTCCCCCCCCCCCCCCCCATGATCTTTCTTCACCTTTATCGGTTGTGAATTTATTACAATTGAAGATATCACTATAAGTATAATTTATTTTTTCACACGAAGATGAATTCAGTTTTCAGACTTCGCCAGGAGAAGTCACAAAGTAACATGATTGTATTCGTTTAGAACTTTATGGCAAAACAGTGCAAACGAATGTAGTTCTCTATCGTGCATCGATGACAGAAAATTTATAAACTTAAACATGCTTGGTCTAACAAGTAGCCAAGACGGTAAAAACTTTCCTTATACCTTTAAATTTTTTGCTAGTTAGTAACACTGAAATTCGTCCTCCAATTCATTACTGGCCTCACACAATCTCATAACATACTCCAGTTTAGGCCTCTGCCACCTTCCCCTCTCCACTCCACCATAAAGTTGTGAGAGCCCAATCTTATCTTTGCTATGTTTCTGCTTTACTTCATGTAAATAATTTTCTGAGTAAAATTCAACAGCTATGTCTATATAGCCGATTCTCACTTAAATGCTCTATATCACTGCGGAGATGTTTGTTGAAAGTTGTCACGTAGACGTTGTTCAAATTCAGATGAAAACAAGGAAGACTGATCAACCTTTTGGCTTTCCCAGATGTATCCAAATCCAGATTTCTCCAGCATTTTCTTTAACACAGTGAAGCCCAGTTGTTTTCTGTGGCTGATAATAATCTGCTGTAAACTTTTTTAACTGTACTATTGTCATCTAAGCCTAATATTTTAACCCAGAATTTCATTAGACTAACCTGTCGGTCAATTTTTAGAGGATAAACTCCCAATTCAAAATATATAAAAGCATTTGGGATTGTTTTTCTTACACCTAAAATAGACTTCAGAAATGTGAGATGGACTCGCTCAATGGGCCAAGCTTCAGCAAATCCCCAGATTTCACAAGCGTATAAAAGTATAGGTTTTATTAATGTATTGAACAGCGGTAGCTGTAACGAAGGACTCAGCTCTGGATTTATGTGCAAATAAGCCTTCAAACCAAATAAAGCTCTCTGTGCTTGATCCACTAGCGCCTGTATACCTTTAGAAAAGTTTCCTGTATTACTAAATGTAAACCCAAGATACTTGAAGGAACTAATGGTTTCCAGAGTTTTATCATTGTACACCCATCTGTCCCGAAATCCAGACTTCCCTCCCTTGCTGAAAACCACACACTTTGTCTTACCAGTATTCACAGTCAAACCCCACGCATTACAATATTCATTCAAAGCATTCAAGCCTTGTTGTAGTCCTTGCCTGCTGTTATATATTTGGCCTAATTGTTGTAACTTTGGCCTCTATTCAATTCGTAATAAATCTGCCCTCTTCTGGTTCTGTTCATGGCCGCGTTATGTTGATTCACTGTTCAGCTATCACTGTCAATGTCATTCGTTCGTACTCCAGAACTCACTACACACGAACATAACATGGTGTCAGATAAGTACTACAACCCAGTTTTCCTGTTGATCATCGTAAACGCAGTTTACTTCAGATGTCGAGTGACAGTGATTGAAATTTGATACACGAACCAGCGACCACGCTCGAAGCTGATCTTTCGGTTTTATTCGGCAAGTGCAGTAGATCGTCGCTGACGACAGACAAAAGCCGAAATTGAAGGTCAAGCACAAGAGAAAGATAAAACTCCAAAGGAAACATGAATACCAGCGAGCTGAGAGAGATAACTCAAGAAATAGAAGTTATCATACAGAGCTGATAATCCAGGGGACAGAACCTAGGAAATTATCGAAGTACATCAGACACTACTGATTACCTCTCTTGAAAAAGGATAATTTGCTGTTTACAGACCCTTGTACTTGTACTGAACTAATTGCAACAGAATTTTTGCAAGCCTTCAATATGTCACTCAAATTGAAACAGCCTCCAGAACTTCTATTCCACAATGACAACAGTGGAATTCCTCTGGCAGAAAGGTGGAAATCATGGAAAACAACAATGGAGCTATACCTTGTTTTGTCCATGAAAAACAGCTCAGAAAAAGAAAAATGTTCTGCTTTCCTCTATATAATTGGCCCGCAAGGCAGAGAAGTTTACAGCACCTGGACATTAGAAGAAGGGGAAGAGAGCAAGATCAAAGTTTTGTTCCAGAAATTTGAAACACATTGTCAACCAAAAATCAATGTAACACTGGAACGATACAAGTTTCACACTAGAGCTCAACTTAGTGACGAGACAATTGACCAGTACGTCACAGAATTGAAGAGACTAGCCCAGAACTGCAACTTTGGGAACCTGAAGAATGAAATGGTGAGAGACAGATTAGTCGTGGGAATACACAACGACAAAATCAAAGAACGTCTACTCAGAGTGAGTTAACTAACACTCGACCAAGCCATCACCATATGTCAAGCTGACGAGTTGTCAAAGGCAGGCATCAAGCTAATGGACAAAGCAGAAACAGTCCAAGTAGTGAAGAAAGCGACCTTCAAATACAAAAAGGCCTCCAAGAAATGTCCTGCAGAGACAAAAATGGTCCCAACAAACAAAGCACGTTCAGGCATATGTGGGAAGTGTGGCTACCAACACCCTCCCAGAAACTGTCCAGCATTTGGGAAAGAATGTGGGAAATGTGGCAAACACAATCATTTCAAAGCTGTATGTCGGAGCAAGACGAAGACAAAGAACAGATCCACAATTCACCAAATAGCTTCAGACAGTGAAGATGAAGTGCAAGAAGAAGAACCTGCTCATCGTTACTTCGTAGGCGATCAATAAAGAAAGAATAGGAAAACAAGCCTACATCTCAACAGACATAAATGGCACAAACGTCAGATTCAAGATTGACACAGGAGCTCAAGCCAATGTGTTACCACTGAAAATCTTTAAACAGATTAACAAAGACACTGATGTGCACATTGCAACAACAAGTCACACACTATCAAGCTACTCAGGGGAAACTTAGATGTCAAGGGAACCTGTCATTGGCAAATCATGGATGACAAAGTCAGTTTCTATGTTGTTGACACAAGTGAAGAGCCAATTCTAGTTTTGGAAACCGCAGAGAAATTGCAGCTGATCAAAATACTTCACATAGAAGACAAGCAGCCCAACAGTGACAAAGTCAACAAAAACATAATGAAAGACTACCAAGATGTGTTTACAGGTTTAGGAAAACTTGCAAAACCTTATCACATTGAAACTGACCCAAGTGTAAAATCTGTTGTGCATGCTTCCCGTAAAATTCCATTCTCACTACAGGATAAGGTGAAGAAAGAGTTAGACAGCATGGAGAAAATGGGAGTCATCAAGAAGCAAGAGCAACCAACAGAGTGGGTGAACAGCATGGTCATCATCGAAAAGAAAGATGGCTCGTTAAGAATATGTATGGATCCGAAGGACCTAAATCAAGCGATCAAAAGAGAGCACTATGCAATGCCTTCCGCTGAAGAGATAACAGCAAAGATGACTGGAGCAAAATTTTTCTCCAAATTTGATGCTGCACATGGATTTTGGCACCTAGAATTAGATGAACCTAGTTCCCTACTCTGCACAATGAACACGCCATTTGGAAGATATTCCTTTCTAAGATGTCCGTTTGGCATTAGCTCTGCCCCGGAAGTCTTCAAACAGAAACATCAAACAACTGTTTGGCGAGGAAGAAGGAATAGAATCATTCTTCGATGATGTCATTGTATGGGGTGGAACTCAGCAAGAACTAGATCAAAGAAGTCGATGATGCTTAGACATAGCACGCGCTGCCAATCTCAGATTCCGGAAAGAGAAAACTGTCATAAATCAACCGGAACTGAAGTACCTTGGCCACATCATCAGTGCACAAGGCATGAGACCTGACCCTGAAAAAACAGAGGCCATCAATGCCATGAAAGTGGAAGACAAGAAATCACTTCAACGTTACCTTGGCATGGTGACCTACATGGGAAAATACATTCCAAATCTCTCAGAACTGACAGAACCCTTGAGAGAATTGTTGCAGAAAGATGTTCACTGGCACTGGTCTGACAAGCATGAAAAAGCTAAGCAATCCATCAACAAAAGAATCACAGAAAGTCCAACACTATTTCACTATGACCCAAACAAAGATGTAACCATATCCGCCGACTCAAGCCAATTTGGACTCGGTGCTGCACTCTTTCAAGATGGGAAGTGTATTTCATTCGCATCCAGAACATTAAACAAAAGTGAAAGAAACTATGCCTAAATAGAAAAAGAAACACTAGCAGTGGTTTTTGGATGTGACAAATTCCATCAATACATCTATGGGAAAAAAGTGAAAGTTGAGAGTGATCATAAACCACTCCAATACATTTTTCGGAAACCACTCGAGAAATGTCCACCAAGAATCCAAAGATTCATGATCAAGCTACAGAAGTATGATCTAGAAATCAATTACGTGCCAGGAAAAACATTGCCTGTGGCAGATACACTGTCACGTGACCCAATTTCAACACCAAGTCCTCAAAGTGATGAAGACATAGAAGCCACCATGCAAATTCATACATTTTTGGACAATTTACCTGTTACACCTGAAATCGACAGAGAACTGAAGCCAGAGATTATGAAAGACCAACAATTACAGATTCTGACTAAGTTCATTGAGCAAGGGTGGCCTACAGAAAAATCTCAAATACCATAAGATATCAAGGCCTTTTGGGATGTCAGAGAGACCTTAACAACTGAAGACGGCCGAATTCTCAAAGGTGAACAACTTCTAATACCTCAGTCTATGAGATCCAAGATGCTAAGAAATCTTCATGAAGGACAGTTAGGCATTGACATGTGTAAACGAAGAGCTCGCGAATCCCTGTACTGGCCTGGCATGTCAAAAGACATTGAAAACATAATACAGAACTGTGACACATGCCTGAAGTACAGAAACGGCCAACAGCGAGAGCCACTAATCAATCATGAAGTGCCCGACTATCCGTGGCAAAAGACGGCATCTGATGTATTCACATGGAAGCAAACAGACTATCTGCTCATTGTAGATTATTTCTCCAAATATGTTGAAATAGCTAAAGTCTCTGATGTAACCAGTCATTCCATCGTCACACACATGAAATCCATATTTAGCCGTCATGGAATCCCAGAAATTCTTATTACCGACAATGCTACCTATTATACAAGTCAGATGTTCCAGACCTTCACCAAGAATTGGGGAATTATCCATCAAACTAGTAGTCCTCATTACCCCCAAAGCAATGGTTTGGCAGAAAGAATGGTGCAAACTGTTAAAAGACTGTTAAACAAATCTGATGACCCTTACCTCGCATTGCTGAACTACCGAACAACACCAGGCAAAGACACGAAATCACCAGCATCTCTATTGTTCGGCAGACAACTAAGAACCAACATTCCAGCAAAGAAACAACAACTAAAGATAAGAAACTCTGATGTTGCCAGAAAAGCTCGTCGCACTGACCAGTCTGTCCAACATCGCTACTACAAATGTCGCCACAACCTGCGAACTGTCCAACCAAATGACGACATTTTCATCAGAACTAACCAAGAGAAGGTGTGGACACCAGCAAGAGTGTTGCGACAAGCTGATGCCCCTCGATCCTACATCGTTCAGAGTGGCAACCGGGAGTTCAGAAGAAATCGTAAAGACATTCTGAAACCATCAGACTCCTACCAGCACAAGTCATCACCCATATCCAGCCCAGTTGATGAGATGATTCCGGCCCCGCCAGAAACAACCCCTGTTAGTACAACCCTGAACCCATCAACATCCACTACGTCTCCAGCACCACCAACGAAGGTTCAACATCCACCTGTTCGAACTCGAAGTGGCCGAGAAGTGATTCAGCCAGCATGCTTCAGCAGAGACTAAATTGTTTGTGTATTTGTCCTCTTATACAAACACTGTTTTTATGTTGTGTCTAAACCAAAACTTGAACCAAGGACATTTTCGTGAATGTGTGAACCAAAGACATTTTTGTGCAATTTATGTGTTGCTTTGAACTCTATCATTTGAACAGAAAACATGACTAAAAGTTCAGAGACTTTGTGATTTCTACATTTTATTTGTGTTAAGGTTAAAGTAATTAAGTTGAGAATAACTTAAAAACAATAATCACTTATAAATTACTTAGACTTTAGAGACATTAGTAACTGTGCATCAAACAAAATTGTGTGATAAAACAAACTGTTCTGTAATTTTCCAAAGAATAGTTTCCTGACAAAGTCAAAGAAAAGAAAATACAAAAATGTAAACCAATTTTAAATAAGATCTTATAAATTAAATGTATCATTTCATCAAAGCTTAAAACTAAATACAGATACATGCACACCTCTAAGCAATTGAATTTAATGACACTGTGTGAAAAATAGTAGCATCAAACTTAAGAGAGGAGATGTTATATATTTGGCCTAATTGTTGTAACTTTGGCCTCTATTCAATTCGTAATAAATCTGCCCTCTTCTGGTTCTGTTCATGGCCGCGTTATGTTGATTCACTGTTCAGCTGTCACTGTCAATGTCATTCGTTCGTACTCCAGAACTCACTACACACGAACATAACACCTGCTATCACTAAAAAAGACCATGTCATCTACAAACATCAGTATCATTATCAAACATTCTTCTATATGTACACCTTTGACATCTTTCGCGGTCAATATCGAGAATAAAAAAGGCGACAAATATTCACCCTGAAATAGTCTTACGTTTGACGAAACGAAACAGGTATCAATTGCTTCACTCAAACTGCTGACATCCCTCACACACAACTTGATTTTACTATACGTTTTTTAATAAATTAGTCATTTGTTTAGAGACTCCCCTTTGCTCTAGTTTACACCATGGTGCTTTTCTATTTATGCTGTCGAACGCACGTTCAAAGCACAATACGAACTTTTTGACTTCTCTAGAAACAATTCTATCAAACCACGCAATATAAACAGACAGTCTGTTGTGCCCTTATTATTACAGAAACCAAACTGGTTATCACAAAAAACATTATTACAATTTACATTCTGCCCAGTGTGTAAGTCGATTATTTAAAATATTAGTGAAAAGTTTACCCAGACAGCTCAAGAGAGTTATTCCTGGATAATTTTTTGGGTCATCTTTGTGACCACTTTTGTAAATTGGAACGATTTCCCTGACTGCCCACGATTTTGGAAAACAACCTAATTTTAAAATAGTATGAAATAATTTTACTAAGACGACTTTAACAGAAAAGCAACAAACAAACATTAGAATTTGGAGATATAGAATTAAATTGTTATTCAAAAATTGTACAAATGCAGAATAGGGCCTACATGTAGTACAGACATGGTACTCATGAAAATAAAAAGCATAAATTTGGTTAGCTATTGGCAAACTCTTGAAAAGTAGGTTTACTTGTCAACAAAGAAAATGCACATGTTATAAAGTAAGTGACCTTATAATATGAAATCAAATATAAATGAACATGTACTTTTTAAATAAGAAAATATACATGTAAATGCAATAAAATAAGTGACATATCTCTAATATGAAATCGAAAAGAAAAGGCAATATGTTGATACCGTACACAGTATTAATAAAGATACAAAAAACATAAATCTGGCCAGCTATTGGTAAACTCTGGAAAAGTACTTGTCAACAAAGAAAGTGTACAGTCTTGTACATGCAATAAAGTAAGAGAACTTATGAAAATGTACTTTTTAAATAACAAGTATACACGTAAATATGCAATAAAATAATTGACATATATCTTTAATATAAAATTGAAAAGAAAAGGCAACACGTTGATTTAAATCAATGATACACTATGTTATCATCAGGTGAAAATTGCAATGTTATTCCCCCAAACACTGCTGGTTCAAATCCAACATATGGTGCATTTCCAAATAAACAAACCAAAGCCTATTAGTATCACAGTTTACATTTAAGGCACATTATGCTATTGGGTACATGTGTATCTTTTTAAATAGGTGCATTCCACTTATATTGAGATTGTCAATGCCAACTACTCCATTCACACCATCACTACCACCAACTACTCCATTTACATCACCGCCAACTACTGTTCAGAGCACATATTGAGAATTTTAAGTATTTCTAAAGATTAGGTACACAAACATAAGATTCAGAGTATCCACAGTAAAGTTAAACCACACAAAATGCACAGATAAATGATTCTGATGCATTCCTCTGCAAACAAACATTGTGAAACCATCTTGTACATTTGTCACACCCTGTCCACTCCATCACTCCCCCGGGACAATGCTCCCTATCTACCTCCTCTTTAAAACCAAGGGGACAAGGTGGTCTAGAGGCAAGGTGCTCGCCTCTCGTGCCAAGGGTCCCGGGTTCGAAACCCGGGCCGTGCAGGCATGTTGGAAGTTTGGGATTTTTCTCATATTTTCGTGTCCCTGATTCTATTGAGGGGTAGGATCGAGTACCTAGTCTTCTCGGATAAGGACGAAAAAATTCGGAGGGCCCGTGTGCACGTTGCGCACGTTAAAGATACCTTGGCAGTTGGAAATCGTAAAGAGCAGGCCGAACAGGCCGCTGCCCGGGCAAAATTAAATTAAATTCATCTCTACCAGTCCCTCCCCCCTCATCTCCCCCCCCCCCCCCCCCCCCCAAAAAAAAACAAAAAAAAAAACGCCGACCGGCGCTGCACTGTGGCGACGACGTGCCTGCTCCAGTTATAACTGGGCTGCAATGGCACAAAGGCAAAATTTCCCAAATGGGATTAAAGAGTTATACAAATACAAATACAAAACAAACATAACAGATGTTACTATTCACATTTAACTTTCTACATTTTTTAGTGCATCTCCTTGTCTTTAATTCCCTTGGCCTACCCCTTTTGCGCACAACAGGAATCTTCAAATTCATACCCCTTGCGGCACTGAAAGGTAATGACTCACCTCCTCTTGCAACAACACCTGTAACATCTTGCCCATCCCCAACTACTCCATTCACACCATCACCAACTACTCCACTCTCATCACCACCAACTACTCCATTTACATCATCACCACCAACTACTCCACTTGCATCATCACCACCAACTACTCAATTTACATCATCGCCATCAACTACCCCATTTACATCATCACCACCAACTACTCCATTCACAATCACATCATCACCACCAACTACATGTACTCCATTCACAATCACATCATCACCACCAACTACCCCATTTACATCATCATCACCAACTACTCCATTCACTATCACATCATCACCAACTACTCCATTCACAATCACATCATCACCAACTACTCCATTTACATCATCACCACCAACTACTGCAATTGCATCATCACCACTAACTACTTTATTTACATCATCACCGCCAACCACTCCATACATGTCCTCACCACCAACAACTCCACTAACATCATCACCACCAATTACTCCACCTGCATCACCAACCACTTCGTCAACCTGTTCATCATATGCACTACCAATATTAACATCCTCTTCTTCACCGACAGCTTCAAGACACATTACTCTTTTTCCTCGTTCCCAGAGAAGCAAAATCTGCATCAGAATAAAAATACGCTCCTCAAATTCTTTTGTGCCACATGCTTTCATTGCCCGGCTCAGTTGCAAAAGAACATCTTCTGTTCTGTGGTGTCGTTTCTCCGGCTCCAAAACTGTCACTAGATCCACTAGAGAGCTGGACTCAGGAGGTAATAAAACCTCATCAAATAGAAACCACTCCGGAGCCACCTATTGCTATTGTTCTCGGGTACGAGCCTTGTAAGTGGATGACTCTTGTGCAAAGTATAAAAGCACATATGGGCACGTGGCAGGTGCATCTGCAGAAAAAAAGTGCAGTGGCAGGAGATGTCACTACCTGTATCTTTAACTTTGTAAGATGCATTGCCATCTTTAATTACAGTACCCTGTGTGGTTTCAGAAATTACTGCAAGTTTATTCTGCAGTAGCGATTGATGATCAGTAGACATCATCTGTACTGCATGACCTACATAAAGTTCATACAGAGGCAGAAGCTCTTTGTACACACCTCGTGGATGAATACGCGTCATGGCTGCATTGTATCTCTCCTGGGCCATCTCACCTGCATGCAGGACAGAGTGTTCATTATAACCATGACACAGCGCTGGCTAAGTTTGAAGATGACGAAAGACCATTCTGCATGTGCTGGTGCTCAGCCTCACATTTGCTATTTCTGTCATTTGCATATGTCCTTAAATGAAGCCTCTCGTGGGCTGGCCAGCTTGTTGCGAATTCGGAGGTTAACCAGTTCTCATGTAAATATTTGTGGAAATCCTCAGAGAGCTGTTGAATCTAGGATGGGACAAGGTATAAAAGAGAGAGAGAGTGAGAGACATAAATGAAATATTGAGTATAACTGCAATAAGGGATGTCAAGATATACAATATCTGTCAGTTACAACACATGATTCGTGAATACATATAAAATAATTGACTAACAGAAAGTTTGAATGTGCCAAAAACATAGGCCTAAATCAGTACATACTGTATGTATTGCAGATGCAACACAAAGTAAATAACTAAACTGATGTAGACCTTAAATCTAAACTACCTTTTAACAGATGCCATTAAAGAGGTCCTACCTTTATCATGTCAACTAAAGCCAAGCATATGGTCACTTTCTTAACCCATGGGTTTTTTAAGTTCACTGACAATGAAAAAAAAACTGATTTCTGGTGAAAAACGGAGATTGCCTGTCCCTGCATTGAATGATTGACTTTGAAGGTTTGAAAAGGGCAACACATTAAGAAATAATTCCTTCAATTCTTATCAAAATAATTTGTGTAAAAACTATCACAATTAAAAAAATGTTAAGATCTACAGCCTGACCCCCATCATAAAAGTGAGATGTGTAGATCTAGCTCTAGCCATTCTATGATTCTAGCCCTGGTAAGACCATCACTACCATCACTTGACAATGCTAGCCTCAACTTCTAATATTGGTCTACCGTCGGCCAATTAAAAAGAAAAAAAAAGAAAAAAAAAAAGGCTTGTGAGAAAATCAAAATTACATCCATAACTCTGCAAGGTCAGTATGGCAAAATTTCCAAAGTCAATTATATGTACAATGACTGTGAGTTTACCGTTAAGGAAAACAATACAACTTGAGCAGGGGAATGAAAAATTTAAATGAAAGAAACACTTTAAATACCTTTTCCAGGTCTTGCTGGAATTGGTTTTGGCAGGTGGTTGTCACCAGGCGATATGCCAGACTGCGCAGTCCTGATTTCACATCACTTGAACCACGTATTTTGCTAATCTTTGTCCTCATGGCCTTATGAACATGGAAGTGGCACAAGAGAGAGCTTGCGTTGGGGAAGGTAGCTCGACAGGCTTCAATTTCTTCACGAGACTTGTCGGTCATAAAAATATAGGTTTTTGCAGTGCTTCCAACAAATGAAGAAAATATGTTCATCATTGATATTAATGTGGAAGTGGTCTCCTTCCTGACAAAGGCATAGAACTTAGCACGCCCTTTGCCTGAGGAATCCTCAACCATGATTTGGTATAGCGGAAATCCACTATTATTTTTTCTGTACGTACCTGTGAGAAATACATAATAGTAATAATAACATAGATGCATCATTCAAGTAAATAATAGACTGAGAGCAATGAAGTTGTTAGTAAGTCACTGACCAACTATGGACCCAATGATACAAGGTAATCTTGTCACTTGTGATGATTTGACATTAACTAAAGAAGCTTAAAAAAAAGTAGTCGAAACCTGGTATAACAGGGAATGTGGGACCAGAGCAAAATCCCTGTTATATCAGACTTCCAAGGGAAATAAGCAAAAAATGGCCTAATCCTGCGATTTTTAAATCATGGGTAGTGTACCTTGTCAAAGGCACTTCCGTTCTTGCGCAAAACTTCCCTGTGAATAGGCAGCCACAATCTTAATATTCTAAAATATCTTCTCTTTGTCTTATGATGATCGTATGAATGGATCCATACTTATGGATTTCTCAAATTTCCGACAAATCTCGGCCAGCAATGCACACGGCTGTTAACAAGCAGTAATCTAGTTGCCGAGCGGCCTGGTCCGCTCTCCGTATCGTGACCTGGTCACGACCCAGGTCAACGGGGTCAGCCACCTGTGTTCACTGGGGATTCCCTTTCCCGCGGAGCGCTTTTATTATGTTGTATTTTTCGAGTAACAAACGCAAACACTGCGCTCAAACTATTTCATCGACTACACTTTCATACATACATGCTAAATAATTGACATATCATACACGCGTGAACGAAATTATACATCTGTACCAAATACCGTCACAGAGATAAACAGCTACAAAGATGAATAGTAATTTAACAAATGCGTCAGAGGTCATAATTTTTAAACTTAAAATTTAACATAATCTCCTCCCACTAGCGAGAAGAAATGAACACACAATAATAAGAATATGTAACATTTCTTAACTTACTTGACTGCATCATTGAGAAGTTCTTCAATTCAGAGTTATGTAGGATAGAATGTAATGTTAAATTTTCCATGGGCTCAAATTTACGGCGATCCTGCACTTGACATATTGCACAAAAAAAATACAGCTGTACACTCGCTTTATGTAGAATTTATTGGTCTACTTAATTTTCCTCCGTTTAATGGGTGGTGCAGAGGCCAAGAGTTCTGGAGAGATTTGCAAATGCTGTGACTTAATGACAGTTTTCAACTGTGTTTCACAGTTTCGAATGGCTGCCACTCGTCTGTCTAATTTGGCCACAGATGCGTGGATGAGCTCCCGCAGACCTCCCCTTTCTTTCCATATTCCGAAAAAAAAAAATTTTTTTTATCAAAAAATGGGCTGGCGTCTCCAATACGCAATAGACGTCTGACCCAGGTAAGCGGACAGTCAGCTGGCCATCACTTGCTTCTAAAAGTGCCGTGTTCTGAAAACCCCGATTTTAAAAAAAAAAAATCAAACATGCTCTGGCGTATTCAATACACGGCAATAGACGTCTGACCCAGGCAAGCAGTCCTTCCCATACCACCTTCACTCCCCCACTCGCACTGGGTTATGGCACACAATCGTCATGTAACATCTCTGGTGGGCATCAAAGTGAGTAGTGTGACACTTCCCTAGACATGCCGGCGCCTACTAGTCTCGAAACTGTTCTCCGGCAAAAACCTCTGAATGGGCATTACCGCTATGCAGGTGCCCCCCACGTTACTTCCTACCCACCAACCGAGTGGGCACGTCCCCTACTGCTCAAAGAAAAATACATACAACTGTATCGGCCAAGCCGCACTATGAAAAAGCAAAATAATCAGTAATTTTTGTTGTGGTCGGCAAAAACTTGACTTAATTTTTTTTTCTCTTTTTTTCCTGGAAACGGGGAGGGCGGGGTTTTGTCATAAAAACGGGGAGACTCCCGCACGGGGAGACTTGGGAGGTCTGGCTGTTTCTAATATGCTTTTGTTTGTTTGTGCGTTCCTGTGTTCTCTTGACAACATATGAAGTAAGGTCTGTATTTGTATGCTTTCCTTTTCCGAAGTTTTTGTTAGTTCTTCCACCACATGTTCTCCACAGTTCATGAAGATATTTAATATGCAAGTCTTCTGTGTGATCTTTCATTCTGAATACTGTTATTCAGATAAAATAAAGAAAATCTACCTTCGCAATGATGTAAAAAATAGCGTGATGGCGTTTTCAGCAACACACTTGCCAATGCCGGTCAAGTTTTAAAAAATCATATAAAATCACACGTGTACTGCTCAAACGTCAAACGTGCACATTTTATTGAGTATCCATTTTCCGACTGGAATAACAAATAACTGTAGAAAACGTGGGCTGAACTGCCGAGATATTTAAATCCAAATTAAAATAATAGTGAAAACTGATTTTCGAATGAATAGAAACATACACTGAATAAATCCTTCGAAATAATTAACACATATAAACTCAGATGGGGGAAAGTTATATCGGCTTGTCGGTAAAAGGCCGGGCTTTAAAATGGCATCTCGGATGGGGGGTCTAGCATTGTTTGATCAGGAGATATCGGCATGCAAAGATATGCAGAAATTAATAGAATCGCGTTACTCAGGCAGGGCCAGTGAGCGCCTCGCCGTCACGGTAATGACCGTGGCAGACAGATATTTATTACCCCTTCACGGGGGGCCAGCGGGAGGCTACAGCAGGCAACTAAAGTAGCGCTTTCGGTGTCTTATTAACAGCCGTGTGCAGTCTTTTTGTCAATGGTCCACGTGTGATGTCAACACTAGGTGTGTAGTGTGTGGCTGAGAAGGGCTTTTTGTTTTAGAGCTTTTCACACACATCTGACTGGCCTCTTTGTTTGAATTAGTTGCCTTGACACTGGCCTTGCCTCGCATCGCCTCCTCTTTGTCTCTCCCTCTCTCCTTTTGACTGCCACCAAAGATTGTAGAAATAACCACCGGCATCACTTGCGTGATCGTGTAAGATTTTATTACAGTTAGATTTACCGAACTGCGCTCGCTGTTTGCCTACGTGACGGCTCAGAGTCAGATTCTTGCTCTCGGTATCCCTGTTATAACAGATCTGGCACTTGTAAG
Source organism: Onchidella celtica (assembly GCA_963931925.1). NCBI lineage: Eukaryota > Metazoa > Mollusca > Gastropoda > Systellommatophora > Onchidiidae > Onchidella > Onchidella celtica. Next base: position 19,054,165 of record OZ007574.1, read on the forward strand.
TCCCTGTTATTGCAGATGTATTTTACTAAAGATAAAGAGGGAGAAAAAACGGGGATTCAAAAAATCCCTGTTATACCCGGATCCCTGTTATAACAGGCCCTGTTATAAATGGTTTTGACTGTAACAATGTTTGACTTTAAGAACCTCATTGCACTCAACAACGTTCCAATAAGCAGTCTTTTCAAAGGGTTGCAGTCATTGCTGGGTATTTCCTACTGGTTTGTTATTTAAATCAAGCTTAACTGAACTGCACTAAAAGTGTCCCACTTTTATCATCAAAAGATATGCACAATATTTTGAGCCTTACTTTAATTTTTTTAATAAGCCAATGATCAAACCACACAATGTTATCTTATGTATATTTCTAGGGTCAGGCGAACAAATTAGCAACACCAAAATAAATACAAAATTTATTGTGCATTATTATTTTAAGTAGAACAGAAGAAAGTTTTAAAGGCATTGCAGGTAAAATCCACCTTTTGTCAATGGCTCATCTACCTTAATAATGTTATCATATATAAGACAACTGTTACATTCTTTACTGCATTTAACAAATGGATTTGACGTTTAATAAATGCTAAATGATTTGAATATGCATTGTTATCAGGCTATTGTAAAATTTAAAGAAATATTAATGTCGTTCATGCCTAGCATCGCACAACACACTTACCATCTACATACACAACTTCTGGATATTTTTTGTATCATGTATTAACCATGAAGTGTGTGGAAAATGCAATAATGTCTACCGCAGCATGAATGCCATCTTCCGCCAATACAATTCTAGATTGTGCTTTTGGTTGCAGCTTCTCCAGCGTGTCTATCAATTGATCTACCAGGGGTGAAGATGGCTTGGAGTCAACTTTTACTGAAAATAAAAATAAAACACAAACGTGAAAGTTTAAAGGTTTCATAATATTTATCTCTTTTGTTCCTAAGATGTCACACAGATAAACTTTTTTCTTTCTATCCAAAACGCTGAAGTTGGAATGTGAAAATACTTGCCTATAAAGTAAACTTATTTAAACTTTTAACAAAATATTACATATTATAACCATAAATAAGTAAACGAAAAAAATCAATAAATAATAAACCAGATACCCAGCCTCACTTTTTGGGGGCACAGCAGCATCTTGCTGGCCTGTTAGTTTTTGGGGACCCTGAAATAAAATGGGTATCGAGTTACGACAACAGCCCGGGCAGCCGCTTAATGGGTTTTCATCTCGCTTGACTGCACAGAGGCCAAAATTTATCTGCCAAAGTGATTTTTTTTGTAAAATGTGGGAATTGGCAACACTTGTATCAACTCTAACATATTCTGTACATATAACATGCTAGGTATTGAATAAAAATTTGAGACAAGAACTTTTGATTGGTGAAAAAAGGTCAAAAGAAGCTTTAATGGTTTTCTCTTTACAACCATTTGAAAACGACAAGCAAAATGTCTATTGAAAACATGATTTTTAATTTTCAAATTCAATTCAAATTAATTCTAAAGTTGTTTCAGCCATGTAAGCAATATCAGGTAAAAGAAGAAAAGCAGATGTAGAAAATGGTACAAGAACCAAAGTGGCAAGTATTGCCATTCTGCTACAATTAATCCTCATAACTGGCACACAACTTTTTTGGTGAAAGTAGAGTATTTGCACAGGTAACAAATTGGCCAATACAGTGATATACATAGGATTCATAAAGTGATATCACAAAACAGGTACAGGAAATTTACTCATTGTAGTAAATATAAGAACATCCTGACTCAAGACAACCTTTTAGATGTGTTAATATCATGTGTTAATATTTCAGGGAAGGAATAAAGACACATTTAAACATTAACAATATTGTTGCCTGACACTGCGGCTGCAATTACCTGGTAATAACATTAAAGATGAAAAAAAAATACAAATAAAAACAGCTTTACTAAAAAAAAAGTTATCAAAACAATAAAAGTGATGTAGCTGCAAGGACATACAGTTTACTTCTTCTTCGAGGGGAGCGCTCATAATACATGGGAGGGAGGATATTTTCAAGGCGAGGTGAGCGCCGAGGGAGTGGTGTAGAAGTGCTTATATCGGGTGCAGAACAAGAACTGGAAGAAGGACCTAAAAGTAAAGGACTATTGAATGGAACTTGCGGTGGGCTCGAGGCAGTCATTAATTCCACAGTGAAGGATAGCTCCATATCCGAGCCTAATGTCAGCTGTGAACTTTCATTCAAACTGATGTCAGCAGAACTGAACGCAGAGTCAGTCGCTGGTGCCTAGCGGAATGTGGAATCCCCCTGTGATGTCCCTGGCACACATGAAGTCTGATGCAGGGAAGCACTAAACTCCCCGCCCTCAGCATCAGGATGAGAACTGTTCTTTAATGCTCTGGCTGCCCGCATCCTTTTGTCTTTCCTGCGACCACCTTCCATTTGTTGGTAGTATCTTTGGCACACAGAACACTCAGAAATTGCTTTATTATCATCAAAATGACACCACAGCCTGTCCGTTTCAGTTATCACTTTCCTTGCTTCTTGTTGGTTTTGTAAAGTCACTGTCTGTATTTTGAAGTTTGCCATTTGCGTTTGACATCTCTTGCATATATGTTTGGAATGCCTTTCTGAGTCCTTGATGACATCAACTCCATATATCATACGAATGTCCTCTACAAATGTGGAGCACTTCATTGGCTTTCTCTTTGGTGCCTCAGCTGCAGTTTGCACTCGCTCGGCACATATCCAGCACAGCTTGTCAACCGCCACATCATGAACCACCAGAGTGTGAGCCATGACTGATGACCGTTGTTGAACTTCTTGAATTTTAAAAATCTGAAATAATAATGACATTTGGAAAGAATGTACAGGGGTTTTTGAACTAATTTAAGCAATGCTTGCTTTTATACACTTGAAAAAAAATGGCTTTCCTGCTATGAAAAAAGCAAAGGAGTATACATTACTAGATAAAATGTTTGATAAAGACAGCTAACAAAATATGATTATTGTTTTCTTTCCACGATGACAGTAATTGACAGAGTTAAATAAAGTAACAGTGTAGAACACTGAGATGAAACCCAGTTCTCAATACCGATATTCCCCAAAAAAGGACACATAGCTCTTAAACTTTAATACTTGCCAAAATGTAACAAACACCAGGTTATTGCGTGGAATCTCCTTGAACATAGGGCAAAAGCACAATGTTGGATAAACTTTAGAATTTTATTAAAGTTAATGTTTGTAAGTCAATGATTCAATTCAGTTGCCTTTAATTTGAAGGCGGTTATGTCACAATATTGAAGAAATCAGCTACTTACCTTTGTAAATGCTAGCCGAAATGAACATCAACAAAAAGAGGAAACTTGTCACTTTCAGATGGTGTCAGTTTTGCTTTGGAACGGTTGAAAATGAAGAAGATATGAACGGTACAATAGCAAAAATGCATGTGGGATTAAAGTTAAATCTAGCTAAAGGGAAAGTGTGTTCACTGAAGCGTGACGCACCCCAGCGCTCCGTGCTGGGCGTTTAATTGCCCATAAATCTGTAAACTGATATCACCAGGCGAAGTCAGCTGGCCAAAACTAAGGGGCCACATTTACAGAGGAAAGATGTTGCTGTGGGGGGGAATAAAATTTGTAGCTCATTTCAACAATTAGATCAGAGACATATAGAATACAACCATTCAACTACCAAAACTTTTAAAAACCGAATAACTGTAATAATGCAAAAAATGGGTTAAATAATCCAAGCTCTCTATCAACAACAAATGAAACGTAATACTAATAGCTGTTATAAAGCTTTCCCTAAATTAAAGTAGTTACTTGAAAACAAATTCATATTATTGGAGTGAAAGTCATCCTTGAGGCATAAAGCTTTCCCATACTTCGAGTTCATAACTTGAAGGAGGGTAGGGTTGCTTGGGTTTAGCTTGACAATTTCCTGCATTATAGAAACAGAGAAAGCCAAATGGGTTTGGGTCAATGCTAACTCGACAGTACCTTCTAAAGTATTGCCACAATAAGCACCCCATATTCTTAAACTAAATATATCTGTATCGCCAAGTAAAAAAAACAACGTATACTTGCACACGCAATATAATTCTTATTGTTTGTGGTAGGATTATGAAGGCTAAAATTTTCACCACTGTAAGGCATTGAAATGGGGTTTATTATTGTCCCTTACTATTGCAAAAGAAACTTTTTTAACATGCAGAGAAGCCAACTGACCAGCCCCAAAAATCCTGACCTTTTTCCTTATCAGGAGCCAAGCAGCGGCCGGGCCATGCCAAATATATAGTTTTATTTTCTACAAAGAATTATCATTCACACTTCAGGGCATTAGAAAATAATGAACAAGACATACACCTTTATAATGCATAAAAGATAAGTCAAATTAGTCTACCAACACTAGTCTTGTTGCCATTATAAAAAAAAATTAAAAAATAAATTTTATAATGGAGTTATGGAGTGAAAAAATCCATAATCCGGAGATTCTGAAAAGCAATGATTTTATAAAACAAATGATTATACATGTACCTTACAGTCACACTAAAGTCTAAAAGGCCTTAGAATATAATGAATGAGACAGGCATGTTTATGCATAAAAGTAAAGAGGAAAATGTAGTCAACAAACCCTTTTTGCCTATAAAAACTTTTTTTATTTTTAATGGCCGATTATGTAGGGCCTATACTCAATGTTGGCTTTATCATATCAGTAAAATTATTTCCCACATTTGAACCAATACACGAGCTTTACCTTTAAAGATTCACATTGATCAGATGTGAGTCTCTTAACTTTCAACTCTCTTGAGTATAGGCCTACTGCAGCACTGCACTTATGGTTATGGTCAAAGGCACCTTTAATAACCTTCAAACTGTTCTTCCATTCATCATATGATATGACAAAGTAGGCACCACAGCCAAATTTGGTGGAACTGAAAAGTAAAGACAAGATGAGTGATGATATGAAAGTTTGGAGGGGTCTATGACTATATCTAGATATGGGAATCTTCCGTCTCGCTATAAACCCCGGAAATGTCACCTTCAGCTACTGATTTGAACTTGCACCCTTCTGACCCGAAGCTCCATTTTTAAAGTTAACTTGACTAGATCTAACTCAGTAACTGGCGCCAAAGTAGCCTAGAGTCTAGACCTAGATCTACATTTTAGATTTAAGTTAGGGTGAAAGATCAGAGTCTAAATTGATTGTAACAGCTGAGGTTGTTCTAGCACGTTATAGTAGGGGGGAGTTAGTTGATCTAACTACAACCCTTTAGAAAACGAAACTATTACAGCTGTAAAATAAATAAACACGAGATCCGACGATAGATTAAATAATACTAAAGTTTAATAACTGTATAGTGAACAATAAATTACTAGGAAGACGCCAGCGAAACTAAATATCTACGCCACACAAAAGGAAACTCACTTACTCACCCCACCAACCACTCACACAGGTCTATATATATAAACATTCCTACAGAAAGTTCCCGAAATAAACGTTACCTTTGCCCTCGCACAAACTAACCAATCACGCATCAATACGTCATCAGGTTACATCACCCAAGGCCAAATCTGGCGTAAACATTCTTATCCACAGTGTTATCGAATGTTCAGGAACATACTAATATTTACTGAACGAGTCAAAACACCTGACAACAAGCGGGCGAGGAAAAAACTACTCACTAGGAGAAGAAGGTCAGGTCACGGAGTACAGTACACTCTGGCGGTCGTCAACAAGAAATGAACACATGCTCACCAGTGTAACAAGAAACGGGGGAGGGCAAGGGATAGCTTGCAGATGCTACATTGATAATGAATTCAGTACGGTTTGACTTCTAGATTGCATTTAGAGTCAAGTCTAGTCTATGATACTGACAGGGCGGATTTAGGTTCTAAATTACTATAGATTTTGATCTCTTTATTAATTTTCAGAAGGCTTTATTATAATTTTTATATTAATATAAACTAAACTAAAAAGCCTAGACTGTTACAAACACAAACAATGAAACAGTCATACTCATAAGGGGCATCTAAATCTAGCAGCCATACTCATAGACATAGGGTATCAGTATGATAGGCTATCTTAATAATCTATAGATTCTCATTCTAGGCCTAGGCTAACGTGTACTCACCGTGTTTTCTTTGTTTTTCCTGCTGAGGTGCTAGTTCGTGTTTGGCCAGAGTGATAGCATGTATACTTAGCTCGAGCGATTTTCATTTTGCTACAAATTCGATCCTCGAGTTTTCTCTTTCTGGATTTGTTTTTTCCTTCAACTTCAAGCGTTTCGGAATTTGTCTTGAGATTGAAAAACAAGTGTATGTTGACTCTTCAAAGTCTTTCAACGCTCGTGAGAAGTCGTCAAAACTTGCAAACGAAGTTCCAACCTCCATTATAACAAAACTGGTGAAATTTCAAGTTTTAAAATTAAGTATGCTGCCGTTCGCAAATGGATCAGTGAAGATTGACGACTCTGTGAAAGCCAAGGCTCCTTTGTATACCAGCGGGCGGAAGTGAAGAATAGTCACAACAATGCGTTTGCGCATGCGGAAATAGCGGTGTGAAAAAACGCTGGTTTTTATACACCGCTAAGAAGCGGTGCAAAAGGACACGGCGTTTTGTAAATATCTTTGGCATTTATATGATGAAAAACCCCTTTGTTGATGATAAGGCAATTTTGACCTTGACTTTGACATGAGTCTCATTTTTCCCTCAGTTGTAAGAAAGAGTACGTGTGCAATGTATAACTATTAGCCTACATGTATTATTGTAATATTACGGGGGTTGGGGGGGGGTGGGAGAGAAGCAAATGTAAGAAAACTGTAAGAAAGGGCGGCCCGGTCAAAAAGTCCAAAAGTCCAAAAAAAGGTGTAAGATTATATTTGAACGTCCCCTGAGGAGTTACAATTTTTTTAAGTTACTGTGTTATCTAATGCATTAAAGGAAAAAAAACATCATGTGGTACTTTTTAGATTTTTCTTCTTAGAGACTGCAGTCTGAACAAACTGAACTAATTTTACTCTAAATTTTTGTCACTGCACAGATTCCTGAGACACTTTAATTGTATCATTTTTTCATCGAGTTGATCAAACTTCAAATAAGATCTAGATCTAGATTATACAATAAAAGCTGCCAAGAAGAAGCACTCTTCTCAGAATGCTTCGCTGTCCACTTAATATAGATTTATTATTTTATAATATTACTCAAATAATGAAGATACACATAAAATTATATTCACACGTAGATCTATTTGTACCACTAGTGACTAGATCTAGATCTGTTAACTAATCTCAAACCTTCCTGTTGGCAAATAAGAGACAATCTCGAACAACAATGGCATTAAAACTATAAAAAAAAAAAAGTCATTTTCTCCCATGGCAGTCCTTAGCATGATGATAATTAAGAAAAAAAGCCCTAACCCTCAAATTTGCCCCGCACAGCATGCTATCAAATAAGGAGGACAACCAAGTGAAACTAAGTGCAAGACCGATAACTCTATATTTAATCTTTTTTTGTCATCAAGGGAAGTAAGTAAGCGTTTTTTGTTATAAACAAAGAGAGATTTAAATTTAAACGCACTGTGCTAGTATGCAACTTTAAAATATTCCGGAAAAAATACAAATTATAGAGAAAGTCACAATCTACAATACACCACGAAATTGTATGCTTTAAAATATTTAAAATAGAGATTCAAATATTAATCGTTCATAAATTTTTGCACTAATGAATTGGCAAAGATGACTGCCAAAAAAAGATTGACACTTCCTTACATCTCCACTCGCTCACTTTACTCGTGACATTGTATATCAATTGTCTAATTTCCTTTTTTGGCCTGGCGTGAGCCACGCTATACATACAGTAAAAACCAGGGTAACTAGATCGCGCATTAAATGTGACGGTCGCGTGTCAGTGTGTAAAACCGGCTGCTTTGTTTTCAAGCCATGTCCCTGGCTAAGCGAGCGGCAGGCAGTGCCACATCTGTTCTTATTTTGTTACATCATGCTATGCTGGTTGGCGTTACAAGTTACGATACAGCTACAGCCTCGGCAAAATAAACTGCAAACAGTATAATCTAAACAAATAACAAAAAAACTTGAAAGTGATCACCTGTAGATCATAGCACTTAGCAGGCATAAGTGAAACACCTTGTTCAAAGAAAAAGACGAAAAAAAAGGGGGTAGGCAATGGAACAGCTTCACCCTTCGAGTTCATGATCACTACAGTTCTATCGGATAGTTATGGCAGACATTCCAAAATAATCAGTACACTTGATTAAAATTATGAAGGCTGCAGCAGTTTATTGCTCACCTTAATATAGCCGAGTTCCCGGCCCTGCCCGGGATAAATCGATAAATTTATCAGCTTCAGTTCTGGGTGATTATTATGGACCTGCTTCATTTTGCCTGTTCCTTTAGCTTTATTTTATTTTTGTTTGTTTGTTTTTACTGCTCTCCCTTTGCGCGTTGACGTCCTGCGCGTCCCGCCTGCACCCGTCACCACAGACGAGGGATTTTTGTTTGTTAATGAACACATCGCAGGAAGTGATAACGTCCTGTGTTAATGGAAAAGAAATATTATAATATTTTTCTAGGCATATTGAAAACACAAACCTGTACTTTTGGCCCTGCAGCGTCAATCTCCCAATTCCAGACCCTTTCTTTTTCCTAGTCTAGGCACATTCAGAACACACTAATGTAGCCATAGTGGTATGTTTGTCTTATTGTCCACCCCAATTTGTTTCTGATTTGAGGTCTTTATTTTAGGAGGTTCGCTGCCCTTGGCATTTACACCTCACTTTACTTGTTTTATTATTTCTTGTTCTGGCGGGGGGGGGGGGGGGGGGGGGAGATGATATGGATAAATTTTAATCTATTAATTTCAATTTTGCCCGGGCAGCGGCCTTTCGGCCTGCTCTTTACGATTTCCAACTGCCAAGGTATCTTTAACGTGCGCAACGTGCACACGGGCCCTCCGAATTTTTTCGTCCTTATCCGAGAAGACTAGGTACTCGATCCTACCCCCCAATAGGAGACCCATTTTGTTTCTCTCATGCGCTGACCTAATTATATTGGCGACGTGGTTATAATATGTAAATTACATCTAAATTTCTTTGTCTCCACCTGGGCTGTGTACTATCCCTTTGTTAGTCCCAAACAGAGACGCTGCACGTGGACTATGCCCACGCTGGCATCGGTACCTTCTTTGTTTGGGCGATGCATTCCCTCCGCGGGTCAGCTGGCGCGAATATAAGTTTGTCCAATCTGACCACTTAGTCATATTGGGGCCAATTAACAGCACTATGCTGAGGCCCCCGAGAAACAAAAGAACTTAGTCATATTCCTATCTGACGGCGAGGGGCACAGACATATTGAAAGCTAGTAGTAGTTAAAGTTCCATTTCACATATTGGGTAAGTTGGCATAAGGATTCTATAGGTAGTACTTAGTAATTTTATGTGCTTTTCATTGTTGTAGTTTAAGTTGAGATATTGTTTTAATGTCATATGTGTAGATGCTGTACTAAATTAATTTTGTGGCCTTGTGCACTGATCACAGAGTGGAAGTATCGTGTAATTCCGGTAAAGGCCTATTGTGTGTCCGCGTATATTTACCATTAATAATTTTATAATGCGTTTCAATTTAGTATTCTTAGCCAGGCCTAGCTTTATTTTAGTGCCATGCATTCCTTCCAGTCCAGTTAAGCTACAATGCTGTTCTGTGATAGTGTGCAGGTTTTATCATCTGTATCTGTTTGCGTGCACGTGGCGTGCCATGCGCTCTTTTATAAAATGCATTTCAAACTAGCGTCATACCAAAGTGATTGTCCAGTTGCCTGGTACATAGTAATTGCCTAATTTAGCCAGCTTTAAGCCTAGGTCCATACTGTGTAATACTATTGGATTGCAGTCCCCATAAATAAGCTTTCATTACTGTATGATGTGTTCCCATTTAATATATTCTGGACACTGTTCATACCCTTGGACCCGCTTTGATCTAGTCACTAGATCCACGTGATTACCCCTTTGTTTAGGTTAAGCTGCAGCTATGGTCTGCTTGGCATCATCATTGGGTTTGGCCATGTACTAGCTTCCTAGATTCTACGTAACCCCTAGGGTGGGATGGTTGTCCACCCTGTTTAGTACCTGTAAGGCCCGTGCTTCGATTATTATTTATCGATTGTTGTAGGCTATCAAGCGGGCCTAGCCGCCTTAATTGCTTCGTATGGTTTGGTTCTGCGCTCTAGGGCTGTATGTACATGTATATATTAATTTACAATTATTTATGCACATGTGTTTGGTGGTTTTTATGTATGCTTTTACAGTAATTATGGTCAAGCTGTTGGATTTAGCTATATCGACCACGTGGCAATGGCATTGTTGCCATGGTGTTGGGGTATCCAGCTTATAATACATACATTAGTCGTGTTGGAGTTCGGATCCAATGCCTCTGGCTTGAGATCTATGGGCCTCCACTATGATCATAGATTCTTCGGTGTATTTTCTTACAATCTGAGTAAATTCTTGCATTTATTGATTATATTCTAGTTCTGGAACCTTGTATTGATTTTGATGATTAACGATGGGCTTATAGATTCTTATATGGTCACCAGCCTAGCTGTTTATATGATTAAGAAGGTTTCAGATGACACTTCCAGGGGGACTTATGAATTATCATATGGTGGTCATCCTTGTGTGGTCCACGTAAAATAGTAATGCTTGTAAATAATATTGGCTATGGCCTAATCTATAGCTTGGGTCGTGCTTAATTGCCATGAGGCCTGTTAAGTATTACTTTAGAACAGTCCCTGTGTTTTGGTTGATAATCTAAGCAGTAATATATATGCTTCTAGGGGCAGTTCCCTGTGCATATTGTGTCGGGATAGCACTTGGTTGGAATTTGTCATCGGGCCGTAATGGGCGCCCTGATACTTGTTTAGGACGCCGGGGAAACTACTGCTGGGTTACGTTCCCTTGCTATTTGTCATTTTTATTCTTATTAAGCCTTGGGTGTTCATTATTTTCTGTATGCAATGTGTTCATGCTGTAGATATATAGTATTATGACGTGTGCTTATGATGCTTTATTCTTTTTGTCCCTACAGCCTGAGCCCCTGTGTTGGTTTGCTTGGGTTCTTGGTTTTGTTTGGTTTCTGTTCCCCTTTTTTTTCTGTGCTCTGAAATAAACGATCATACGTTTACGACCCATTATATATATAGCAGAGTGAGTTATTTTGATTTTGTCCCGACGACCACCCCCCCCCCCCCCCCAACCCATCATCGTCGTCTGCTAACACAAAGTTTCATACATAATAGTCTAACTCAATCTCACAATTCAAACCAGTCCTAACCGGAAGTTGTTTTGTGAGTGTGATACAGATACCGGAACCAATCTCAATTATATTTGCCGAAAAAATAGATCGAACGCCAATGTGTCGCAACCTAGAAACTAATGCAAACGTTCTGCGAGTTATTAATTATTGTTTTATTTTTTTGTGCCGGCGACACAACGACAGTCTATACTAAGCGCTGTATAAAATCTGAGGGCCACTCATAGATATAATATACATCACACCACTGAACTATATTCCACGCGAGGCTTCGCCAGCCGTCTCTTTCCCTGCTTCCCGGCGCTAGCCGGAATGGTCCGCATTGAAACCCCCTCTCAACATCGCAGTGTGGACTGAGCGCTCGATGCTGACCTAACCCAGCCTAGGTAATGGGTTGAAAAATAGCGGTGATTGTGATTGATTTTACAAATTTGATTTGATTGTGATTGATTTTTGTAACTTTAATTTGTTTGTAGGTCACTCACATACCTTTTCCGTACACTATGACATAAAATTGAATAAAATTCCTCGAAGAAAAAAACAACCATACCGACTGGTTCAACCGACACAACTCACCACAACCACAATGTAAAGCCAATGGTGTTAATGTATATGACACGGCGGTAGAGGGTGGGGTAAGCCAAGAGAGAAGACAACGGGCGATGAAAATAGATAGATAGATAGATAGATAGATAGATAGAGAGAAAGAGAGAGAGATAGACAGATAGAGAGACAAAATAGAGAGACACAGAGAGAGAGAGAGAAAGAGAGAGAGAGAGAGACAGATAGTGAAAGACAGAGAGAGAGACAGATAAAGATAGCTAGATAGATAAGATAGATACATGTAGAATAGATAGATAGATAAATAGAATAGATAGATGAATACATAGATAGAGAAGATAGAATAGACAGATAGATAAATTAATAGAATAAGTAGATCGAGAGATAGATCGAATAAATAGATGAATAGATAGATAGATAAATAGACAGACAGCCAGACAGACAGATAGATGGTTTTTTCGTTTCATTAAATAACCTTTTGAGTTTATTCCTTTCTATTACATTTTTCTTACAGTTAAAAAGATCCACAATAAGATCCCTGAAATTATGCTCTGCTGCGGGACTAGTCTTGGTGCCGCCAGGCTCCCTGGCGGCACCAAGAACTAAAGACCAAAATTCAAAAACTCTAGAGCCCTGCTAGGTCCTAATATCTTATTACTTGTTTTAACTGGGGCTCCAGAAGAAAACAGTCAATTAGTGACATGTTATATTGGCTATAAAGGGATCAAACTCCTGAAAGGGACAGTGTCCTAGAACTGCTTCTCTACCTTCCCCTTTTTCCTGTCTTGTCCTTGCCCTTGCCTTGGCGCATCCCAAAAATTAATAAATATAAAATACCACGAAGAATGAAGACAACAACAGAAAGAAAGAAAAAAAGAACAACAACAAGAAAGACCAAAGAGAGAGAAAATCAAGAACAGGGGGCCAACAGCACTATGCTGAGGCCCCCGAGAAACAAAAGAACTCATCCGCAGACAGATAGATAGATAGATAAGATAGATAGAATAGATAGATAGCTAAATAGAATAGATAGATAGATAGATAGAATATATATATATGGCCTTTAGCGTCTTTACAGACGGTCTTAGCAGCTAGAATATTCACTTTCACTTTGACTGACAGCTTCTCTCGTGGCTTATTCTACCAATGTTTGACCCGAGAGTGCGATGGCATTGATTGCAGGTCAGTCTTTTGGGTTCACTTTGGCGAGTGTTTTCATTCCGCCTCTGTCGTTTTGTCAGGTATGTTTCTTTTGCCTTGAAGTCTCTTGCGAGCGTGCCACTGCGCAATTTTTGTCTCCATCTGCTTCGATCATTTGCAAGGTTCTCCCATTCATTGGGGTCGATGTTGAATGCTTTCATCGTGACCTTGCAAGTGTCTTTGAATCGCAGATGTGGCCTACCTCTGGGTCGGTTGCCAGTAGCAAGTTCCCCGTAGAGAATTTGTCTGGGGATGCGATCATTTTCCATACGGTGGAGATGTCCAAGCCACCGCAGTCTTTTTTTTGCCTAGGAGAGCCTGAGTTGATGGAATGTTGGCTCGGCTCAGAACTTCGATATTTGAGATCCTGTCTTGCCACTTGATCTTGAGAATTTTGCGTAGGCAGCGCAGGTGGAAGGAGTTGAGGGATCTTTCATGTTTGGAGTAGGTGGTCCATGTCTCTGAGCCATACAGCAGGGTGCTTAGGACGCAAGTTTGGTACACGAGTACCTTTGTTTTGATGGTCAGCTTGCTATTGTTCCACACCCTTTTTGAGAGTTTGCCAAAAGCTGTGGCCGCCTTTCCTATTCTGGCATTTATTTCAGTTGTTATGTCTGTGCTACCACTGATGGTTGAGCCTAGGTAGCAGAATTTTCCCACTTGCTCCAGAGGACAGCCATTCAGCATGATTGGGTTGGGGTTTCTCAAGCCTTGTGTCAAAACTACAGTTTTTGAGACACTGATCTTTAGCATGAATTTGTCACAGGCTTTGGCAAGGCTATTGATGAGAGCCTGGAGCGTGGTTTCATCGTGGGCCACGATTGCAGCATCATCTGCGAAGAGGAGCTCTTGTAACATAATATGCTCTGTACGAGATTTTGCTTTTAGTCTGGCAACATTAAAAATGGAGCCGTCCACTCTGGTGTTAATAAGTACTCCACCTGAACATTGACCAAAGGCATTCTTGAGTAGGGCTGCAAAATATATACCAAATAAGGTAGGAGCAAGAACACATCCCTGCTTCACACCGCTGTTTACAGCAAATGAATTGGATGTGCAGCCCTCAAAGTTGACATATGCCCTCATGTCAGTGTGGAAGGATGCAATAAGTTTTAGCAATGTTGGTGGACAGCCTGTGGATTTAAGGACTGCATACAGGCCAGATCGGCTTACGGTGTCGAAAGCCTTTGTTAGGTTCACAAAGCATGTTATAAGCGGCCTGTTTTGTTCTTTACATTTTTCTTGGATTTGCCGAAGTGCAAATATCATGTCAATAGTTGATCGTTTGCTTCGAAAGCCACATTGTGTTTCTGGTAAGACTTTTTCCGCCAGTTGTTGAAGGCGGCAGAGGATGACGCGAGCAAAAGCCTTTCCAGTAATGCTGAGGAGGGATATGCCTCGATAGTTGTTGCAGTCGCCTTTGTCTCCTTTGTTCTTGTAAACTGTGACAATTTTGGCGTCTCTCATATCATGTGGTATCACGCCTTCTTTCCAACACTGCAGTAACAGATTATACAGGTGTGGTAATAGTGGGCCATTTAGGTCTTTTAATACCTCTGCAGGAATGTTGACACTTCCTGTGGCTTTTCCAGCAGACAGGTGGTCGATTGCATTGGAAAGCTCGACTAAGGAAGGTTCAGCGTCAAGTTCGGCCATTATTGGCAGTTTTTGGAGGTGTTCCTCAAAATCTGGTGGAATATTTTTCTCAGTTGAATACATCAGAGAGTAATGCTCTACCCACCTATTCAGTTGTTCATTTTTATCTGTGATGGGTTCACCATTTACAGACTTAAGTGGGGCGCTTTTGGTGATGATTGGCCCAAGAGCTACTTTCATCTGACTAAAGGCGGTTTTCATATCTCCCTTTTCATTTGCCTCTTGTATGCTGTTACACAAGTCTGTCCAGTATTTGTTGGCGCAACGTCTTACCTCCAGCTGAAGTTTAGCTTTTGCATTTTTCAAACTATCAAAGATAGATCGAATAGATAGGTAGATAAATAGATAGATCGATCGAATAGATAGATCGATAAATAGATAGATAGATAAACCTTCTCATAGTCAAATGCCCAAACGCTGCTCCATTTACAAACACGATGACTCAAATAATGAGTCGCGGCCCGTCCTTTGATGGCCGCCAGCGCCTTCTAACAATCCCATTCAACCCGTGGAGTGTCTGGGCATTGGGGCCACCGAATCAGCATTAACAGAGGAGTAGCGAAAGGCGTGCTGCGATTGTCGTAAGGTTTCACTTTTATTAATATAGATATAGTATAATTTCATTGCCATTCTAGAAGACATATTCCATTCTGCCACATATATAATACTTATAGCCTATCATACACGACAGATAATAAAAGCAATACTAATAATTATAATAATACACAGCATTTACACAGTGCTTTCTCCCGTTAAGAACTAGGCTCTAACTTCTAAGGGCTTTACAACATTTATATCATATAAATCACACACACAATACACAGGCATACTTACAGAAAAAAACAAAACATAACTAGGCGTAGATGGACATTTAAAGTGTGTAAAAAAGATGACTCGTCAGCTGATGTTTAAAATTTAAAAGTCATAAATTTTCAGCCTTTCTCAAAGAGGGGAATTCCAAATCTGACGCCCTTGAAAAGAAAAAGATTTTTCACCCATCTTAGGAATTTTAAACCTTTTAGTGCCTGCAGATGATCTAAGATGTCATGATGGCACATAAAGAGCCACACATCCGTTAAATAAGTTGGTGCGTTTTTGTACATGTATACGTTTGTGCCACAAAGGTAGGCAGCTTACACATTGTTCGTTTTTCTACAGGTAGCCAGTGCAAGCATTATGTCGCGAATGTGGTTTATAGCAAACGATTGCAATTCAAGAGGAAAACACACACCCGGCGAACACACTAATCTTTCGTACTGGAATTAATTAAACAACTCAAATGAAATAGTTTTGTCAGGCCTGTAGGGCCACAATAATGTATTGAGTTAGCTAAATAAAGATAACATATATATGTAATGACTATCAAGGTAACTGCACAAAAAAATACAATTTTAGAATGGACCAAAAGATCCCAGTACTGGATCAAATATAACTAATGACTCATAGGATATTTAATACAAATTATTGTCTTCGCTGTCTCAGCACACGCCAACTCAATTGCAATGGCTCAAGTCATATATTATAATACTGGCACTGCCTGGCTGTGACTCTAGGAGTAGACTCCCACACTGCTGGTAACATCTGAATTCTGACATACAATTACAATGCATACCATTTTTCCCTGGCTACCAAGAACCAGGGAATATCAACAAGAGCGTTGGATGGTGGACAAAGTCCGGATAGCTATCAGCTGGAGCTCGTCATTTCTAGGCTCCTCATATAGATGGACTGCTCTGCTGCGTCTCTGTTTCGATCTGGCTCGAAATTAGCCGACCACTCCGCAGTGGATACTTTTCTGCATGTGATAATGGATGTCGCGACGTGGGTTACATGGGGATATTTCGACTGACACTCTTTCGAGGTCCGCTCCCACAATCGACTGTTGGATGAACTACGAGTGGCTAATGTGGTTACTGCGTGGGTTCAATAGTAACTCCCTTAAGGATACACAGGATTAACAAACACAGGGTTCTGCTGGCAATCTTATTTATTCAAAAAGCCCAACAACGGTATCACTACCAAACAAGAAAAGCCCAACCAGCCATAAGCTGGAACAAGAGAAAAAGACGAAAATATGATTAGGATATAATGACAACATTAATCAGGCAATCAATGGTGGGCATACATAGTAATAGTATTAAGTATTAAATCAAACAACAACAACATAATATAGAATTTAAGCAATAACCAACTGGATATGTATGCATGGAATAAAATAGCGCTAAGGTTAATGAACAACAACTACAAGTGGCTATATCATATACACAAGGAGTTTCCTAGTACACTGGCAACATAAACTAATTAATGTACTAATCAAAGTATGAAGGACATAACAAATGAAGGGGCAAGAACACAATAGTTTCGCTCCACTGAGCCGGTGTACAACACATCCAGAGTGGCCATTCCATAAAATAATAACGCAGTGGCCAACATGGCCCACTGACCGTCCATAACACAGACGCTGCATCCCAATGCAGGCCATCCTCATAGGCCCACTCCCATTATTAGTACTAACCCGCCCCAGGGCTATTGTATTGGTTACCTCCCTTCCCAATCGATACTGAAGGGTCATGCCCTTTGACCTTAGCCGCGGAGCTATGCCGCCAGGCTAACATGTGTATGACACACCACTAGATACATAAAGTAATGTGTACATTCCTTAAAATGAAACTGTCCTTCACACACTTACGAAACTCATAGAAGCATAATACATCTGGATAACTATAATACATGCACATGATATATATATATATGTCGGCGAGACTCATTGCAACATGTGTAGACTCATTGAAACATTGTTCATCCACCGCCGCACATAGAACAATCCTGGGGCTCACCCATGTGAGGCCCAACTAATATTATACATCTCCAATACATGTAATTACTTACACATCTTAAACACTAAACACGCAATCACAATCACACTGCTCTCTATAGCATAGTGGCACTGGCAAGGTACACAAATACCCGTAATACAATCAAGTGTAGAGTGCCGCTCGCTATAACATAAGCCGTCCACATTAACATGTCAGGAAATCCTCACTGCCTACCACAACAAGGCAATGCTACACATACACTATATATATGCACACAAGCAAATCGTGATAGCTTGGTTAGCGAGCCATCATTATCATCTAGCACCGCAAACGTTAACTTTGACAATAAAGTCACAATATCAAGACACTGTACTGCAAAGCGCATCTTACACGAATAATGACAATGGCAATTACCGTTGAGCCGGACTCATAATGGTCTCTGTAGATCAGCATTCTCTACGCGGCATCCAAGAAAGGGGGGGGGGGGTGCGCAAATTAAAGTCACTTCTAATATAATAGTCTCCAACTTACCCAAAGTTTCTCTGCTACTGGCGCAACTGGACTAGGCCATGTTTTGGGCGAGGCGCGCCACGGCAGGCCGCCGCCGGCCTAGGTTCACTGTGCTGTCGGCTCTTGTCTCTGCGTCTTTGATGGAGTGTGTTGACCACGCGAACTCGCATCTTATTTATGAGCCCGCGCGGACGTCCGGGAGAGCTATTACGTAGCCCGTGTTGCACAAGTGAAAGGCTCGGACATGGAGTCCAGCCCGACAACATAACCGGTTAGGGTCCTAACACAATCGAATTTACAGTACGGTTAAAGGGGTGCACACAAAAGTCAATTAGGTATCCCAGTAAACTGCAGAAATTACCCTAACGACCCCTCCAGCAATAATTGAATAAATTTGACCCAGGTTGGATTTATCGGGGATAACATGCGTCTAACTCATAGTTTGCTTTAAATCCGAGACCCTCTTATTAATTATTTCAATAGGACCTGTGCATCAAAGCACAACGAAATTAGTACCATTATAAAGTAGAAACTTGCTGCTACAATTCTAACTGACTACTTATACCAGAAACCCGGTAATAGTTTTAATATAAATTTTCAAAGTGTCAGGACTAACAACATTCGACAATTTTGTGCGGGATACTTTCGTCCATTAATACGACGTATCTCCATTGATAACAAACGTTATCATGAGTACCTATTTTGTACCGATAGGGTATTGTCTACTCTCAAAAATGAATTCGGGTTCCCGTCTTTCTGTCGGTGGATAACAACGAGTGAGCGAGTTGTAAGAAACTCAAAGCCATGATATAAGAGTTGGAAGCCCGGTACATTTCCAACTGACCAATCAAAATGCGCGCTTTTCACCGTGATGTGAATAACGGGTCCCGCGCTAGTATTACAAGGGAAATAATCCAATTAATGGTACTCGGCCAAGTGTCCCTAAACTACTATGAGTGGCCGTCCCTCACTCACGCACTAGAGCTACCATGAAAGCACATTAAAAATAAAAAGTCGTTCATCCTCTCACACGACGAACACACAAAAATAAATACTTGCACTCTAGAAACTAAATAAATCAATTGCTTTCAATTTTAGCAGAACTGTAGAGCAGTTTAATTACAGGAATTAATGTAACAAATATAATTATAAATATATATATCAATTCAAAGGCAACTGAATCTAACTAATGGAACTACAGCTTTTATAAAGACTAACGAATTCAATCTAACTACTTGCAGGTCATATGAGTTATATGGCAAATAGAATCCGCGCACGTGGCGACGGATATAACAGTTTAAATTCTATTAATTCAATGAGACATGTTATGATGTGGACATTTCCTCTAGACACGCCATGGAGAATGCTTGTACAACCATGCGTTGTCTGGCGGTAGCTCTGAAACTGTCTTCAAAAGTAAGTAGAACGGTTCACTTTCATCATTACAAATTAGTATAGACTCTCACCATGCGGCCCTCACTGGGAGTGAGAGCGCTGGATGTAAACGCTGTGGGTTTATATCAAACCAAGTAGCTTAGGCTCTGGAGCTTTAAATCAGGCCCCTCACAATGGACTGCTCAACTGCGTCTCCATGTCCCTCATCTGGCTGAGGACTATCGCCGTCCACCTCGTAAATGGATTTTCTACATGTGGCCCAGAACTAGGTTCTGTATGGCCTTAAATACTGGACTGCATCTGCAGCTTACCGTCTAATTCCTGGATTGTGATTGGTGCAACCACTTCTAGCTCAGCTGCCGAACTGAGTTATTTTAAGTAACAGCCCTACGCAACGACCTTGGGTCGACATCAAAGGTCGAATTACTTCAATACAATATAATATAAATTTTATAGCAATAAATTCTTAACATGTTCAAAACCCCGAGCTTTTACTCTGGATCACGGTTTTTCTGTACGTCAACAGACGTCTCAATAACATTTAATTCCTACTCACCCCTTCCCTCTTTACTAACCCTAGTTCAAAACACGAGATACAACAAGTGCTCAGTCATGCACACCTACGCTGTCCCTCTATCCTTCCCCACCTTCTGTCTATCTATCAGGGAAAAAACTGTTCAAAACACCTTGTCCACGAGACCAGCTCAAGGCCAAGTTATGCTGGCTCGTACAATAATTACGTTTCTAAAAATTACTTACTGCTCTCGCAAAAATTTACTCTTATGAATTAAATCTGGTCTTGACACATCCCCCACCCCAGTGAAAACTTAGGGTTTGAACGACACAATGTGTACTAAAGTCATTAAGTCAGAATACATTTGGAAGCCATATGGAAAAACTATAGCGTTAACTGAAAGTCATGAAAAAAATTGTTGAGAACGTGCATTCTGAAGGACATATGCGACGTTCTATAATATATGTGGTAATAGTGTATAGTGTAATATATGTAATGTAACAATATCGTTACAATTAAAGTGATAACCTATTTCACAAAGACATACTGTAAAGACTTAAAATATTGAGCATCTAGCTCATAGCTTCACTGAGCGTAATTATGACATATATAACATGTACAAACAATGGTTAATCTAACGTAATGGTATCCTGGCAGCAGTAGGTCTGGTCCCTTGGTTTGCCATTTCCTCATCTCATTGACCCGCAGACAAAGGCGTCAAGGTTGTCTGGAACTCAGGTCTTGGTCAGAATGGACGCTAGTGGATAAAGGAATCACATAAATTTTGAGAAAGTATGCCCATAACTTGTAGGACAAATAATGTGAAACCATCCACGGTCTCCGAATAAGGTGAAAAATGCTCAACCTCAATGTTTACAGACTATATAATGATACTAAATTAACCGGGACAACACATCGGCTTGTAGATTATCATTCCCAGGTATAGCTCTAATGGTAAATTTGTATTCCTGGAGCGCAAGGCTCCATCGGGTAAGTCGCGCATTTCTCGCTCTGTTCGACTTGAGGAATAGTAATGGACGATGATCCGTTTCAATTATAAATTCGGACATTAATAAGTATCGAGAAAATGCATCGACCGCGTAAACAATCGCGAGACACTCACGTTCGATAATCGCATATCGAGTCTCTCTATCAAGTAGCTTCCGGCTTGCGTAAAAGCACGGACGTAAGGAACCTTCATGCTCTTGGAGCAACACGGCGCCGATACCTTTATCCGACGCATCTGTACGGACGACGAAGGTCTGGCGAATATCTGGTAAAACAAGCAGGGGGAAAGTAGAAAATAAATTCTGAATAGTCTGAAGGGCATCAGCGCACTGAGGCGTCCAGACGACTTTATTTGGAAAATTCTTCCTCGTTAGATCAGATAACGGGGCTGAAAGGGAAGAAAAGTTTGGTATGAACTTCCTGTAGTAATTCAAAAGTCCCAACAAGCTACGGACTTGTTTTTTAGTTTTAGGGGGTTGAAGTTTCAAAATAGTGGATATTTTGCGATTGTCTGGAGTCTGAACCCCGCGGGTTATGGTATGACCCAAGAAGTTTATGTGGGAATAGCCCAAGAAGACCTTACTGGGCCTCGCGGTAAGGCCAGCTCGGCGAAGAGTGGCAAAGACTTCACGAAGGGCCATCAAGTGGCCAGCCCAATCGGTCTGAAAAATACATATATCATCGAAGTAGGATAACACGCAGCGCAGTTCATTTAATAAGATGTTCATCATGCGCGCGAAAGTTGCTGGTGCAGTAACCAGTCCAAAAGGCATATATTTCCATTGCATTAAACCCAAAGGGGTTTGAAAGGCTGTATACTGTTTACTATCCTCTTCGAGAGGAATCTGCCAATATCCTTTGGATAAGTCTATTTTAGAGAAGATAGTGGCGCTAGATAACCGCGCGAAAAGGTCCTCCTGATTGGGAATGGGTTCCGCATCATAGATGGTAATAGCATTGAGCTTTCTATAGTCAATGCAGAAGCGCACGGTATCGTCTTTCTTCTTGACTAACACAATGGGCGAGCAATAAGGGCTTGTAGACCGCTCTATTACGCCTAATTGTAACATTGCACGTACCTCGGTGATTATTGTTTCGTGAGCGTGCAGCGGGCGCGGGTACGGTTTTACAAAAACAGGCACGTCTGTCTGGAGACGGATTACATGTTGGACTAAAAACGTACAACCGGGCAGGTCAGTGAACACTGTCGCAAATTCTTGGAGCAGGTCCGTAAGGTCCTGTTTTTGAGACGGCGTAAGCTCATCACTGATATTAATATCACTGATGCTCTCGGAGGCTTGTAATATGGGCAAGGATCTGTCGATACTTAACGGGTCCTCGTCGTCGACAGTAACTAAAGCCGCGTTGGCCCTTGCGATGACATGAACGGAGTCGCCTCGACGACGATCATCGCTAGGCAGGTACTTTTTGAGCATATTAATATGGAATACTTTTTGCTGCCCGCGGATGTCTATCAAGTAATTGACTCTGGAGAGTCTCTTTTGGACTCTATATGGTCCCTTCCACGTTAGAAGGAGTTTATTTTGCGTTTGAGGCAAAAGTACAAGTGTCAGATCTCCGACGGTTAAGGCGCGCATTTGGGCGCCCTGATCGCGATAAAATTTTGAAGAACTCGCTCTAGCGCATGCAAATTGCAGAGCGGTTTTGCATGCATTAATAATTCGTTGTCGGAGATCGACAACATATTGATACGCGGAGCGCGTATCATAATCATCGGTTTCCGAACCGGTGAACAATTGACTAAGAATGGCCATCGGGCCACGTGGTTTACGTCCGTATAATAGTTCAAATGGGGAGAAACCCGTGGACGCGTGTGGGAGTTCCCTATAGGCGAAAAGAATAGCGGGGAGCTGACGGTCCCAGTCTCCTGGTCTATCGGCAGATACGCTTGCTAACATTGCCTTCAAGCTCGCGTTCCACCGCTCGCAACAACCGTTTGATTGCGGATGATAGGGGGACGTTAATTTCTGCCTAATGCCCGCTAACTCCAGCACCTTTTTGTATAGTTCAGAGGTGAATTGTGGACCTCTGTCGGAAAGAATCTCGCCGGGAAATCCGACTCGCGAGAAAATAGTCATAAGCGCTTCAGCGATATGGTCAGCCGTAATGTCTTTCAAGGGAATAGCCTCAGGCCAGCGCGTCGCGTAGTCGATGACCGAAAGAATAAAACGGTGGCCCCTATCTGATTTAGTAAGAGGGCCCACCAAGTCAATCGCGACCCGCTGAAATGGGATTGAGACTGGAGGCATTTCCTGTAGGGGCGCGCGCGATGCCTTACCTTTGGGTGTACGTTTTTGACACACATCGCAGCGCGCCACAAAACGGTTGACGTCCGCGTATACTCCAGGCCAAAAAAAATGTGCCAATATTCGTGACTTGGTTCTGGCTGAACCTTGGTGGCCTGAAAAGGAAGTGTCGTGCGCGAGACGCAAAATATCACGACGGAACGACTTAGGAACTACCAGCTGTTCGACGGTGTCGCGTTTATTTCTGAAATTTCTATAAAGTAATTTATTCTTAATAAGGAATGGAGAGGCATTTCCATTCTGAGGTTGAACCCTCGCAAACAGCGGTTGAAGTGAAGAGTCGTTTTGTTGTTCTCTGTAAAAAATGGAAGGCGTGACATTGAAATCAAAAACGGGGGTCGCTAAATTACTATCCGGTGGACGCTTTGACTGTTGTCGGGTGATTACACACGCAACTTCTTCTGTCCAGATGTTCAAGTCGCCGTCAGGTGTATCGTTCACCTGTGGTAAGTTACCAATTATTAAATCGGCAACCGGATTCGGTAAAACACACGCCGTTACGACACCGGTAATAAATGGCGTGGCGACGTAGACCTCCGCGAGTCGGAAACGCTCGACGGAGCCCCCAAAAGTAATACATGTTGTCTCTTGTTCAATAAGTTGGGTCGGTCGAACCAAAGACTTCCGGACACCTATGGTGGTGCATCCTGTATCCCGTAACACGGACGCGGGTATGGCATATACATGACCTTTATATAATGTCAATGACCCGTGCCGATGAAGGGCCGACATCACCGGGACGGCGCCCGTCATGGGCGACGTGAGTTCGACGGGGCTGACATTCTGTGCAGCCGGAACTACGACAGTGCAAGCATTCGCAGCCTCGAATTTTACTTTACAATCCTTTGATATATGCCCAGGTCTATTGCACCGATAGCACCTGATAATATTCACGTTACGTTGGGGTGGCATTGGAGGCGCGTTATATGGAGTAGTAAAATATGCCCAAGGAGGTGGGCATGGTGGGCCTTGATACTGGAAGCCCTTGCAATTATCCCGACGCGGTGGACCAGAAAAATTTTGCGCTTGTGGTCCAGTGGGTGGTCCAGCACGTCGCGGAAAACCGCGCGATCGATTCGGTGGCGGTTGGGAGTATGCCCTCGGAGACGGTGTCTGGCGATTAGTAGGACGGGAATTTCTACTTCCCGCAGGTGGAGCACCACTGACTCCGGCATAAAAGGGTTCGCTTGTTTTTGGTTTCGCCAGCGAACGATTGGGATGGGCAGAAGCGTACTGCTCCGCCAACGACGTGGTTTCTATTAATGTTTTCGGTGCCCACTCTTTAAGGTGGGACACCAGATCAGGGTGACACGCGTTATAAATTTGGTCCTTTAATATTAGCTCGTACAGCCCTTGAAAGCTACCGTCAGCGATGCCGGCTAACTGAATCCAGCGGTCGAGGTAGTGCTTTAATCGATCAACGTACGTAGAGAAGTTTTCGGATGGGTCCGGTTTACACGTCCGGAATCGTTGGTGAAACCCGTCCTCTGTATGTTGAAATCTTTTGAGAAGAGCCTTTTTAAGGACATCATAGTTTTTAGAATCTTCAATATTGAGGCCATGAAATACCTCAAGCGCACGACCAGTCAATAAATTTGCAAGGCACGAAGTCCATTCCGTGCGGTCCCAACCGGCGGCTACAGCGTGGAGCTCAAAGCGATGGATGTAAGAATCGATGTGGTCGATCTTATCATTGTAGGTCGGTAGCTTCGGCTTAGTTTTAACATTATTCGCGGATGCTAGAGGAGCCGCGGTGGGCTGGATGGCCTGCAATTCTAGTTTCTTTAGAAAAATTTCATGCTCTCTTTGAGCCGCGTTCTCAGCTCTTTCTCGTTCTTCTTTTTCTCTTTCTCGTTCTTCTTTTTCTCTTTCTCGTTCTTCTTTTTCTCTTTCGTGTCGTTCTTTTTCTCTTTCTCGTTCGCGTTCCTCGGCCTTCTCGGCTCGTTCTGCGGCGCGCTCCTCTCGAGCCAGCTCTTGGTCTTCCTTTTGTTTCCTTTCGCACCAAGCGGGTAGCTGATCATCGGGGACGCCCAACAGCTTGGCCGCGTTAATATAGGCAGAGTAATCAGTCATTATGGTTAAGACTCCGAATAGGTCTCTATATGAGATCTAGTATTGATAAAGGTCAGGTATCCGGATCCTTCACGCGATAACCTGCGTACAGTGAACTATGTTAGCACTGTATTCTTTACGATTATCCGATTAAAATAATCTTAATTATTAACCTGAAGTTAATTATCCCTGAGGCCAATTGACCTCGTCGGGTGGCCGCTACTAAGAACGACGAATTACCAACACTGTTCCTTCGTTATACAACTTGCAGTGTCCTTACTGTTATCACTGCGTAACTAATGTTTATGACGTATAAATCAACGACAATTTTATTTCGTTGATTAAAATTACAGCTATCTTTATATAGCTATCGTATATTTTAAATTCCGAGGTAAATTCTATTACCTGAAGTTCTTTTTAAGAACTACTATTTCAGTACTTAGTTACTGAAGATTCAAGGCAGGTGCACAACTGCGCTTGAATGGGGAATCTCTATTCCCAACAATATATTTAACTTCCGGCCTATGAGCCTTACTCGTCACAACAACCAGAGAATATAATCAATGCGTCAACATTGACGCATGATTCACACAGGCAATATATTTAAGAAAAGGAATGTATAATTACAATGTACGTAAGGTGTAATAAAAAAAAACAACACGAAACTCGACGCTAGACTAACAAGAAAAGACGGACAATAACAAACTCTACAGTCTGAACATATTTACAGATAGGATTAAGAAGAGGACAAGAGAGACGTCTTCCTAAAACAACGAGGAAGATAGAAACGCTACAATCTAAACAAAATGTACAGATCCCTATCAAAGTCTATTCTCACGAATGCGAATCCTCACTGTTTTAATCACCACTGGTTGTTGCGAGACCGCAGACGTTGTCGTCGAAACGGCAAAATCGGCGACCAAGCCACCACTTTGGCACAGAGGACACGCACACGTAAGAACGCCCTCGCCACCGCCCGTGGGTTCCTAAACACAGAGAAAAAGTAAAATGAGCCTGTAAAACAGAAGGAGGAACACTCAACTCCTTAACGCAGACGATATTAAGGATGGAATCACTTAACTCAAGGAACTGGTGGAGATTCCTTTAGCCCTTGCGTACACCACAGTCAGTACGTTTGTCTTTCTTCGTTTAGTTATGTTGAAGTCTCCTTGGCCTCGATCCTCGGGTCAATGGGAGAGCCGGAAATATGTGGAACAAATAATGAAAGAAAGCAATATACAAAACTAAATACAATGAAGTAATTAAAGTAGCTCAACGTGAAGACCACGTGAGCACTGAAACTGAAAAAAAAAACAAAAGTTAATCAAAGAGAAAACCGATATTATACTCCAATCTAAATAACCTATAAACTAAACAATGTCCCCTCCAGTGTCGCGACGTGGGTTACATGGGGATATTTCGACTGACACTCTTTCGAGGTCCGCTCCCACAATCGACGAACACACAAAAATAAATACTTGCACTCTAGAAACTAAATAAATCAATTGCTTTCAATTTTAGCAGAACTGTAGAGCAGTTTAATTACAGGAATTAATGTAACAAATATAATTATAAATATATATATCAATTCAAAGGCAACTGAATCTAACTAATGGAACTACAGCTTTTATAAAGACTAACGAATTCAATCTAACTACTTGCAGGTCATATGAGTTATATGGCAAATAGAATCCGCGCACGTGGCGACGGATATAACAGTTTAAATTCTATTAATTCAATGAGACATGTTATGATGTGGACATTTCCTCTAGACACGCCATGGAGAATGCTTGTACAACCATGCGTTGTCTGGCGGTAGCTCTGAAACTGTCTTCAAAAGTAAGTAGAACGGTTCACTTTCATCATTACAAATTAGTATAGACTCTCACCATGCGGCCCTCACTGGGAGTGAGAGCGCTGGATGTAAACGCTGTGGGTTTATATCAAACCAAGTAGCTTAGGCTCTGGAGCTTTAAATCAGGCCCCTCACAATGGACTGCTCAACTGCGTCTCCATGTCCCTCATCTGGCTGAGGACTATCGCCGTCCACCTCGTAAATGGATTTTCTACATGTGGCCCAGAACTAGGTTCTGTATGGCCTTAAATACTGGACTGCATCTGCAGCTTACCGTCTAATTCCTGGATTGTGATTGGTGCAACCACTTCTAGCTCAGCTGCCGAACTGAGTTATTTTAAGTAACAGCCCTACGCAACGACCTTGGGTCGACATCAAAGGTCGAATTACTTCAATACAATATAATATAAATTTTATAGCAATAAATTCTTAACATGTTCAAAACCCCGAGCTTTTACTCTGGATCACGGTTTTTCTGTACGTCAACAGACGTCTCAATAACATTTAATTCCTACTCACCCCTTCCCTCTTTACTAACCCTAGTTCAAAACACGAGATACAACAAGTGCTCAGTCATGCACACCTACGCTGTCCCTCTATCCTTCCCCACCTTCTGTCTATCTATCAGGGAAAAAACTGTTCAAAACACCTTGTCCACGAGACCAGCTCAAGGCCAAGTTATGCTGGCTCGTACAATAATTACGTTTCTAAAAATTACTTACTGCTCTCGCAAAAATTTACTCTTATGAATTAAATCTGGTCTTGACACATCCCCCACCCCAGTGAAAACTTAGGGTTTGAACGACACAATGTGTACTAAAGTCATTAAGTCAGAATACATTTGGAAGCCATATGGAAAAACTATAGCGTTAACTGAAAGTCATGAAAAAAATTGTTGAGAACGTGCATTCTGAAGGACATATGCGACGTTCTATAATATATGTGGTAATAGTGTATAGTGTAATATATGTAATGTAACAATATCGTTACAATTAAAGTGATAACCTATTTCACAAAGACATACTGTAAAGACTTAAAATATTGAGCATCTAGCTCATAGCTTCACTGAGCGTAATTATGACATATATAACATGTACAAACAATGGTTAATCTAACGTAATGGTATCCTGGCAGCAGTAGGTCTGGTCCCTTGGTTTGCCATTTCCTCATCTCATTGACCCGCAGACAAAGGCGTCAAGGTTGTCTGGAACTCAGGTCTTGGTCAGAATGGACGCTAGTGGATAAAGGAATCACATAAATTTTGAGAAAGTATGCCCATAACTTGTAGGACAAATAATGTGAAACCATCCACGGTCTCCGAATAAGGTGAAAAATGCTCAACCTCAATGTTTACAGACTATATAATGATACTAAATTAACCGGGACAACACATCGGCTTGTAGATTATCATTCCCAGGTATAGCTCTAATGGTAAATTTGTATTCCTGGAGCGCAAGGCTCCATCGGGTAAGTCGCGCATTTCTCGCTCTGTTCGACTTGAGGAATAGTAATGGACGATGATCCGTTTCAATTATAAATTCGGACATTAATAAGTATCGAGAAAATGCATCGACCGCGTAAACAATCGCGAGACACTCACGTTCGATAATCGCATATCGAGTCTCTCTATCAAGTAGCTTCCGGCTTGCGTAAAAGCACGGACGTAAGGAACCTTCATGCTCTTGGAGCAACACGGCGCCGATACCTTTATCCGACGCATCTGTACGGACGACGAAGGTCTGGCGAATATCTGGTAAAACAAGCAGGGGGAAAGTAGAAAATAAATTCTGAATAGTCTGAAGGGCATCAGCGCACTGAGGCGTCCAGACGACTTTATTTGGAAAATTCTTCCTCGTTAGATCAGATAACGGGGCTGAAAGGGAAGAAAAGTTTGGTATGAACTTCCTGTAGTAATTCAAAAGTCCCAACAAGCTACGGACTTGTTTTTTAGTTTTAGGGGGTTGAAGTTTCAAAATAGTGGATATTTTGCGATTGTCTGGAGTCTGAACCCCGCGGGTTATGGTATGACCCAAGAAGTTTATGTGGGAATAGCCCAAGAAGACCTTACTGGGCCTCGCGGTAAGGCCAGCTCGGCGAAGAGTGGCAAAGACTTCACGAAGGGCCATCAAGTGGCCAGCCCAATCGGTCTGAAAAATACATATATCATCGAAGTAGGATAACACGCAGCGCAGTTCATTTAATAAGATGTTCATCATGCGCGCGAAAGTTGCTGGTGCAGTAACCAGTCCAAAAGGCATATATTTCCATTGCATTAAACCCAAAGGGGTTTGAAAGGCTGTATACTGTTTACTATCCTCTTCGAGAGGAATCTGCCAATATCCTTTGGATAAGTCTATTTTAGAGAAGATAGTGGCGCTAGATAACCGCGCGAAAAGGTCCTCCTGATTGGGAATGGGTTCCGCATCATAGATGGTAATAGCATTGAGCTTTCTATAGTCAATGCAGAAGCGCACGGTATCGTCTTTCTTCTTGACTAACACAATGGGCGAGCAATAAGGGCTTGTAGACCGCTCTATTACGCCTAATTGTAACATTGCACGTACCTCGGTGATTATTGTTTCGTGAGCGTGCAGCGGGCGCGGGTACGGTTTTACAAAAACAGGCACGTCTGTCTGGAGACGGATTACATGTTGGACTAAAAACGTACAACCGGGCAGGTCAGTGAACACTGTCGCAAATTCTTGGAGCAGGTCCGTAAGGTCCTGTTTTTGAGACGGCGTAAGCTCATCACTGATATTAATATCACTGATGCTCTCGGAGGCTTGTAATATGGGCAAGGATCTGTCGATACTTAACGGGTCCTCGTCGTCGACAGTAACTAAAGCCGCGTTGGCCCTTGCGATGACATGAACGGAGTCGCCTCGACGACGATCATCGCTAGGCAGGTACTTTTTGAGCATATTAATATGGAATACTTTTTGCTGCCCGCGGATGTCTATCAAGTAATTGACTCTGGAGAGTCTCTTTTGGACTCTATATGGTCCCTTCCACGTTAGAAGGAGTTTATTTTGCGTTTGAGGCAAAAGTACAAGTGTCAGATCTCCGACGGTTAAGGCGCGCATTTGGGCGCCCTGATCGCGATAAAATTTTGAAGAACTCGCTCTAGCGCATGCAAATTGCAGAGCGGTTTTGCATGCATTAATAATTCGTTGTCGGAGATCGACAACATATTGATACGCGGAGCGCGTATCATAATCATCGGTTTCCGAACCGGTGAACAATTGACTAAGAATGGCCATCGGGCCACGTGGTTTACGTCCGTATAATAGTTCAAATGGGGAGAAACCCGTGGACGCGTGTGGGAGTTCCCTATAGGCGAAAAGAATAGCGGGGAGCTGACGGTCCCAGTCTCCTGGTCTATCGGCAGATACGCTTGCTAACATTGCCTTCAAGCTCGCGTTCCACCGCTCGCAACAACCGTTTGATTGCGGATGATAGGGGGACGTTAATTTCTGCCTAATGCCCGCTAACTCCAGCACCTTTTTGTATAGTTCAGAGGTGAATTGTGGACCTCTGTCGGAAAGAATCTCGCCGGGAAATCCGACTCGCGAGAAAATAGTCATAAGCGCTTCAGCGATATGGTCAGCCGTAATGTCTTTCAAGGGAATAGCCTCAGGCCAGCGCGTCGCGTAGTCGATGACCGAAAGAATAAAACGGTGGCCCCTATCTGATTTAGTAAGAGGGCCCACCAAGTCAATCGCGACCCGCTGAAATGGGATTGAGACTGGAGGCATTTCCTGTAGGGGCGCGCGCGATGCCTTACCTTTGGGTGTACGTTTTTGACACACATCGCAGCGCGCCACAAAACGGTTGACGTCCGCGTATACTCCAGGCCAAAAAAAATGTGCCAATATTCGTGACTTGGTTCTGGCTGAACCTTGGTGGCCTGAAAAGGAAGTGTCGTGCGCGAGACGCAAAATATCACGACGGAACGACTTAGGAACTACCAGCTGTTCGACGGTGTCGCGTTTATTTCTGAAATTTCTATAAAGTAATTTATTCTTAATAAGGAATGGAGAGGCATTTCCATTCTGAGGTTGAACCCTCGCAAACAGCGGTTGAAGTGAAGAGTCGTTTTGTTGTTCTCTGTAAAAAATGGAAGGCGTGACATTGAAATCAAAAACGGGGGTCGCTAAATTACTATCCGGTGGACGCTTTGACTGTTGTCGGGTGATTACACACGCAACTTCTTCTGTCCAGATGTTCAAGTCGCCGTCAGGTGTATCGTTCACCTGTGGTAAGTTACCAATTATTAAATCGGCAACCGGATTCGGTAAAACACACGCCGTTACGACACCGGTAATAAATGGCGTGGCGACGTAGACCTCCGCGAGTCGGAAACGCTCGACGGAGCCCCCAAAAGTAATACATGTTGTCTCTTGTTCAATAAGTTGGGTCGGTCGAACCAAAGACTTCCGGACACCTATGGTGGTGCATCCTGTATCCCGTAACACGGACGCGGGTATGGCATATACATGACCTTTATATAATGTCAATGACCCGTGCCGATGAAGGGCCGACATCACCGGGACGGCGCCCGTCATGGGCGACGTGAGTTCGACGGGGCTGACATTCTGTGCAGCCGGAACTACGACAGTGCAAGCATTCGCAGCCTCGAATTTTACTTTACAATCCTTTGATATATGCCCAGGTCTATTGCACCGATAGCACCTGATAATATTCACGTTACGTTGGGGTGGCATTGGAGGCGCGTTATATGGAGTAGTAAAATATGCCCAAGGAGGTGGGCATGGTGGGCCTTGATACTGGAAGCCCTTGCAATTATCCCGACGCGGTGGACCAGAAAAATTTTGCGCTTGTGGTCCAGTGGGTGGTCCAGCACGTCGCGGAAAACCGCGCGATCGATTCGGTGGCGGTTGGGAGTATGCCCTCGGAGACGGTGTCTGGCGATTAGTAGGACGGGAATTTCTACTTCCCGCAGGTGGAGCACCACTGACTCCGGCATAAAAGGGTTCGCTTGTTTTTGGTTTCGCCAGCGAACGATTGGGATGGGCAGAAGCGTACTGCTCCGCCAACGACGTGGTTTCTATTAATGTTTTCGGTGCCCACTCTTTAAGGTGGGACACCAGATCAGGGTGACACGCGTTATAAATTTGGTCCTTTAATATTAGCTCGTACAGCCCTTGAAAGCTACCGTCAGCGATGCCGGCTAACTGAATCCAGCGGTCGAGGTAGTGCTTTAATCGATCAACGTACGTAGAGAAGTTTTCGGATGGGTCCGGTTTACACGTCCGGAATCGTTGGTGAAACCCGTCCTCTGTATGTTGAAATCTTTTGAGAAGAGCCTTTTTAAGGACATCATAGTTTTTAGAATCTTCAATATTGAGGCCATGAAATACCTCAAGCGCACGACCAGTCAATAAATTTGCAAGGCACGAAGTCCATTCCGTGCGGTCCCAACCGGCGGCTACAGCGTGGAGCTCAAAGCGATGGATGTAAGAATCGATGTGGTCGATCTTATCATTGTAGGTCGGTAGCTTCGGCTTAGTTTTAACATTATTCGCGGATGCTAGAGGAGCCGCGGTGGGCTGGATGGCCTGCAATTCTAGTTTCTTTAGAAAAATTTCATGCTCTCTTTGAGCCGCGTTCTCAGCTCTTTCTCGTTCTTCTTTTTCTCTTTCTCGTTCTTCTTTTTCTCTTTCTCGTTCTTCTTTTTCTCTTTCGTGTCGTTCTTTTTCTCTTTCTCGTTCGCGTTCCTCGGCCTTCTCGGCTCGTTCTGCGGCGCGCTCCTCTCGAGCCAGCTCTTGGTCTTCCTTTTGTTTCCTTTCGCACCAAGCGGGTAGCTGATCATCGGGGACGCCCAACAGCTTGGCCGCGTTAATATAGGCAGAGTAATCAGTCATTATGGTTAAGACTCCGAATAGGTCTCTATATGAGATCTAGTATTGATAAAGGTCAGGTATCCGGATCCTTCACGCGATAACCTGCGTACAGTGAACTATGTTAGCACTGTATTCTTTACGATTATCCGATTAAAATAATCTTAATTATTAACCTGAAGTTAATTATCCCTGAGGCCAATTGACCTCGTCGGGTGGCCGCTACT
This sequence comes from Onchidella celtica, assembly GCA_963931925.1. Lineage (NCBI taxonomy): Eukaryota > Metazoa > Mollusca > Gastropoda > Systellommatophora > Onchidiidae > Onchidella > Onchidella celtica. The sequence goes on from OZ007574.1 coordinate 19,087,443, forward strand.
AAGAACGACGAATTACCAACACTGTTCCTTCGTTATACAACTTGCAGTGTCCTTACTGTTATCACTGCGTAACTAATGTTTATGACGTATAAATCAACGACAATTTTATTTCGTTGATTAAAATTACAGCTATCTTTATATAGCTATCGTATATTTTAAATTCCGAGGTAAATTCTATTACCTGAAGTTCTTTTTAAGAACTACTATTTCAGTACTTAGTTACTGAAGATTCAAGGCAGGTGCACAACTGCGCTTGAATGGGGAATCTCTATTCCCAACAATATATTTAACTTCCGGCCTATGAGCCTTACTCGTCACAACAACCAGAGAATATAATCAATGCGTCAACATTGACGCATGATTCACACAGGCAATATATTTAAGAAAAGGAATGTATAATTACAATGTACGTAAGGTGTAATAAAAAAAAACAACACGAAACTCGACGCTAGACTAACAAGAAAAGACGGACAATAACAAACTCTACAGTCTGAACATATTTACAGATAGGATTAAGAAGAGGACAAGAGAGACGTCTTCCTAAAACAACGAGGAAGATAGAAACGCTACAATCTAAACAAAATGTACAGATCCCTATCAAAGTCTATTCTCACGAATGCGAATCCTCACTGTTTTAATCACCACTGGTTGTTGCGAGACCGCAGACGTTGTCGTCGAAACGGCAAAATCGGCGACCAAGCCACCACTTTGGCACAGAGGACACGCACACGTAAGAACGCCCTCGCCACCGCCCGTGGGTTCCTAAACACAGAGAAAAAGTAAAATGAGCCTGTAAAACAGAAGGAGGAACACTCAACTCCTTAACGCAGACGATATTAAGGATGGAATCACTTAACTCAAGGAACTGGTGGAGATTCCTTTAGCCCTTGCGTACACCACAGTCAGTACGTTTGTCTTTCTTCGTTTAGTTATGTTGAAGTCTCCTTGGCCTCGATCCTCGGGTCAATGGGAGAGCCGGAAATATGTGGAACAAATAATGAAAGAAAGCAATATACAAAACTAAATACAATGAAGTAATTAAAGTAGCTCAACGTGAAGACCACGTGAGCACTGAAACTGAAAAAAAAAACAAAAGTTAATCAAAGAGAAAACCGATATTATACTCCAATCTAAATAACCTATAAACTAAACAATGTCCCCTCCAGTGTCGCGACGTGGGTTACATGGGGATATTTCGACTGACACTCTTTCGAGGTCCGCTCCCACAATCGACGAACACACAAAAATAAATACTTGCACTCTAGAAACTAAATAAATCAATTGCTTTCAATTTTAGCAGAACTGTAGAGCAGTTTAATTACAGGAATTAATGTAACAAATATAATTATAAATATATATATCAATTCAAAGGCAACTGAATCTAACTAATGGAACTACAGCTTTTATAAAGACTAACGAATTCAATCTAACTACTTGCAGGTCATATGAGTTATATGGCAAATAGAATCCGCGCACGTGGCGACGGATATAACAGTTTAAATTCTATTAATTCAATGAGACATGTTATGATGTGGACATTTCCTCTAGACACGCCATGGAGAATGCTTGTACAACCATGCGTTGTCTGGCGGTAGCTCTGAAACTGTCTTCAAAAGTAAGTAGAACGGTTCACTTTCATCATTACAAATTAGTATAGACTCTCACCATGCGGCCCTCACTGGGAGTGAGAGCGCTGGATGTAAACGCTGTGGGTTTATATCAAACCAAGTAGCTTAGGCTCTGGAGCTTTAAATCAGGCCCCTCACAATGGACTGCTCAACTGCGTCTCCATGTCCCTCATCTGGCTGAGGACTATCGCCGTCCACCTCGTAAATGGATTTTCTACATGTGGCCCAGAACTAGGTTCTGTATGGCCTTAAATACTGGACTGCATCTGCAGCTTACCGTCTAATTCCTGGATTGTGATTGGTGCAACCACTTCTAGCTCAGCTGCCGAACTGAGTTATTTTAAGTAACAGCCCTACGCAACGACCTTGGGTCGACATCAAAGGTCGAATTACTTCAATACAATATAATATAAATTTTATAGCAATAAATTCTTAACATGTTCAAAACCCCGAGCTTTTACTCTGGATCACGGTTTTTCTGTACGTCAACAGACGTCTCAATAACATTTAATTCCTACTCACCCCTTCCCTCTTTACTAACCCTAGTTCAAAACACGAGATACAACAAGTGCTCAGTCATGCACACCTACGCTGTCCCTCTATCCTTCCCCACCTTCTGTCTATCTATCAGGGAAAAAACTGTTCAAAACACCTTGTCCACGAGACCAGCTCAAGGCCAAGTTATGCTGGCTCGTACAATAATTACGTTTCTAAAAATTACTTACTGCTCTCGCAAAAATTTACTCTTATGAATTAAATCTGGTCTTGACAATGGACATAGGTATGGGCTGACTTTTATAATGTCTAGCCACCTGCAAACTACCGTCCAAATCCCTAGATTTGATTGGTGCAGCCATGCGAGCTCATCTCGCAGTATTAATACATTCTATGTGTGAGTCGGTTACGGCCTTGCACTGAGACAGACAAGGTCGTCTTCTAAATAGGTTAATAACAATTAAATCCAAAAATCTTATTAAATTGACTCAGCACGAATAATTAACAACTCGTGCTTTCACGAACCACTGAATCATCATCATCATTGCCTTTCTCACCCTGGATCAGGGTATAGGCCACCAACAAACACTTTCCACCCCTCTCTATCATGGGCCAGCCTCTTTACATTATTCCAAGTCTTTCCGCTTCGTTGCACATCATTTTCTCTGGCTCTTCTCCACGTTCCGCGCGGCCTTCCTCTTGATCTCTTGCCCTGGGGATTCCAATCCAATACCTTCTTCGTGATGCTGTTTCCTGGCCTCCTAAGAGTGTGGCCGATCCATCTCCATCGCCTCCTACCAATTTCCTCTCTGACTGGGCTCTGTTTTGTTCTTTTCCATACAATTTCAATGCTGACCTTGTCTGTCCATCTGATCTTAAGTAGCTTCCTCAAACATCTGTTGATGAAAACTTGGATTCTCTTTATGCAGGCCTGGGACGCATTCCAAGTCTCACATCCATACAACAGGACTGACTTCACGTTCGAGTTGAATATCCTCAGCTTTGTTTTTAGAGATATATCCTTGGTTCTCCAAATCTTGCTCAAGGACATGAAAGCTGCCTGTGCCTTTCCAATTCGTGCTTTGACTTCTGCCTCTGTTCCTCCCTTATTGTCAATGATACTACCAAGATAGCAGAAGGACTCTACATCTTCCAGTGGTTGATCTCCTACTCTGACTTGTGCGCTTGGGGGTGCAACAATTTTTAGGACCTTCGACTTCGCAGGATGTATCCTCAATCCAATAGATTCTGAAATTTTGTTTAGAGCTGTAGTCTTTGCTTGCACCTGGTCGTGTGTGTGCGACAATAGTGCCAAGTCATCTGCAAAATCTAGATCGCCCAGCTGTGTCCATGGGGGTCCATTGTATGCCATTTCTTCCTCCACTGGTGGTTTCTTTCATAAGCCAATCAATCACCAGGACAAACAGAAATGGGGACAGCAAACAACCCTGCCTAACACCAGTCTTGATATCAAAGCTGTCAGTAAGCTCGCCATCGTGTACGACTCTGCAACTTGTCCTCTCGTACATGCTCTTGATAAGGTTCACCATCTTCTCTGGGATTCCATAATGTCTCAATATTCTCCACAGTGTTTCTCTATCGATGCTATCAAAGGCCTTCTCGTAGTCAAGGAAGTTCACTATCAGTTGGGAGTTCCACTCTAGCGACTGCTCTACTATGATTCTCAGCGTGGCGATCTGGTCGGTGGTTGATCGATTACTCCTGAAACCAGCTTGCTCCTCACGAAGTTTTGGGTCTGTTGCATTCTGTATTCGCTTGAGAATAATCCGATTGAAAACCTTTCCTGGGATGGAGAGAAGTGTGATTCCTCTGTAATTACTACAATTGCTGAGGTCGCCTTTTTTTTGGAAGCTTCACGAGGTGTCCTTCCTTCCAGTCCTTTGGAAACTTGCCTCCGGTCCAAATCCTCGAGAATAGTGAGTGCAGACCCTCTGCAGCCCCAGCAGCATCTGCCTTCAGCGCCTCTGGTGGGATCTGATCTGGTCCAGCTGCCTTGCCTCGATTTAACTGCTTTATGGCATCATTAATCTCTGCTTTAGTCGGAGGGTCGCAACTGATCGGTAAATCATTTCTTGCGGGTAGAATGTCGGGTGGGTTGCTTGGTGGAGGTCTGTTCAAGAGGCTGTTAAAATGTTCTATCCATCTTTTTGCCTGAGCTTCCTTTCCAAAAATAGCCTTCCTGTTGTAATCCTTGACAGGAACTTCAGGTTTTCCATATTTTCCAGCAAGAGTCTTTGTAGTCTGGTAGAGGATCCTCATGTGTCCTCCTGTTGCTGCCTTCTCTGCTAATGTGAGAGGATGAACGACTTTCTATTTTTAATGTGCTTTCATGGTAACTCTGATGCGTGAGTGAGGGACGGCCACTCATAGTAGTTTATGGACACTTGGCCGAGTACCATTAATTGGATTATTTCCCTTGTAATAGTAGCGCGGGACCCGTTATTCACATCACGGTGAAAAGCGCGCATTTTGATTGGTCAGTTGGAAATGTTGACCACCGGGCTTCCAACTCTTATATCATGGCTTTAAGTTTCTTACAACTCGCTCCTTCGTTGTTATCCACCGACAGAAAGACGGGAACCCGAATTCATTTTTGAGAGTAGACAATACCCTATCGGTACAAAATAGGTACTCATGATAACGTTTGTTATCAATGGAGATACGTCGTATTAATGGACGAAAGTATCCCGCACAAAAGTGTCGAATGTTGTTAGTCCTGACACTTTGAAAATTTATATTAAAACTATTACCGGGTTTCTGGTATAAGTAGTCAGTTAGAATTTTAGCAGCAAGTTTCTACTTTATAATGGTACCAATTTCGTTGTACTTTGATGCACGTGTCCTATTGAAATGATTAATAAGAGGATCTCGGATCTAGAGTAAACCACGAGTTAGACGCATGTTATCCCCGATAAATCCAACCTGGGTCAAATTTATTCAATTGTTGCTGGAGGGGACGTTAGAGTAATTTCTGCAGTTTACTGGGATACCTAATTGACTTTTGTGTGCACCCTTTTAACCGTACTGTAAATTCGATTGTGTTAGGACCCTAACCGGTTATGTTGTTCGGCTGGACTCAATGTCCGAGCCTTTCACTTGTCCAAAACGAGACTATGTAATAGCTCTCTCGGACGTCCGCGCGGGCTCATAAATAAGATGCGAGTTCGAGTGGTCAGCACACTCCATCAAAGACGCAGAGACAAGAGCCGACAGCACAGTGAACCTAGACCGGCGGCGGCCTGCCGTGGCGCGCCTCGCCCAAAACATGGCCTAGTCCAGTTGCGCCAGTAGCAGAGAGACTTTGGGTAAGTTGGAGACTATTATATTAGAAGTGACTTTAATTTGCGCACCCACCCCCCCCCCCCTTCTTGGATGCCGCGTAGAGAATGCTGATCTACAGAGACTATTATGAGTCCGGCTCAACGGTAATTGCCATTGTCATTAGACGTGTAAGATGCGCGAGGCAGTGCAGTGTCTTGATATTGTGACTTTATTGTCAAAGTTAACGTTTGCGGTGCTAGATGATAATGATGGCTCGCTAACCAAGCTGTCACGATTTGCTTGTGTGCAAATATATAGTGTATGTGTAGCATTGCTTTGTTGTGGTAGGCAGTGAGGATTTCCTGACATGTTAATGTGGATGGCTTATGTTATAGCGAGCGGCACTACACACTTGATTGTATTACGGGTATTTGTGTACCTTGCCAGTACCACTATGCTATAGAGAGCAGTGTGATTGTGATTGCGTGTTTAGTGTTTAAGATGTGTAAGTAATTACATGTATTGGAGATGTATAATATTAGTTGGGCCTCACATGGGTGAGCCCCAGGATTGTTCTATGTGCGGCGGTGGATGAACAATGTTTCAGTGAGTCTACACATGTTGCAATGAGTCTCGCCGACATATATATATATATCATGTGCATGTATTATAGTTATCCAGATGTATTATGCTTCTATGAGTTCGTAGGTTGTGTGAAGGACATAGTTTCGAATGTACACACTACTTTATGTATCTAGTGGTGTGTCATACACATGTTAGCCTGGCGGCATAGCTCCGCGGCTAAGGTCGAAGGGCATGACCCTTCAGTATCGATTGGGAAGGGAAGTAACCAATACAATAGCCCTGGGGCGGGTTAGTACTAATAATGGGAGTGAGCCTACGAGGATGGCCTGCATTGGGATGCAGCGTCTGTGTTATGGACGGTCAGTGGGCCATGTTGGCCACTGCGTTATTATTTTATGGAATGGCCACTCTGGATGTGCTGTACACCGGCTCAGTGGAGCGAAACTATTGTGTTCTTGCCCCTTCATTTGTTATGTCCTTCATACTTTGATTAGTACATTAATTAGTTTATGTTGCCAGTGTACAAGGAGACTCCTTGTGTATATGATATAGCCACTTGTAGTTGTTGTTCATTAACCTTAGCGCTATTTTATTCCATGCATACATATCCAGTTGGTTATTGCTTAAATTCTATATTATGTTGTTGTTGTTTGATTTAATACTTAATACTATTACTATGTATGTCCACCATTGATTGCCTGATTAATGTTGTCATTATATCCTAATCATATTTTCGTCTTTTTCTCTTGTTCCAGCTTATGGCTGGTTGGGCTTCTTTTTTTGGGCTTCTTCTTTTCTGGGTTTCTCTTCTTTTTGTTTGGGCTTCTCTTCCCTTTCTTGATAGGGTTTTCTCCTATGCCTTTTTGTTTGGTAGTGATACCTTTGTTAGGCTTTTTGAATAAATAAGATTGCCAGCAGAACCCTGTGTTTGTTAATCCTGTGTATCCTTAAGGGAGTTACTATTGAACCCACGCAGTAACCACATTAGCCACACGTAGTTCATCCAACACTAACATTCCTATGAACTCCTCTTTGTCTTTTTTAATTGATTTTTTGACCTCTTTAGCTGATGCTCGGTACTCTTCCTGGTTACCAACTCTTGAGCTTCTTGTACGACTTGCATTTACCTGTTCTTTTAGGTCTCTTCTTATCCTTATCAAGTCCAGTGATTTTTGGCTGATCCATTCCTTGTGTTCCACTTTCTTTTCCCCAAGAACATCCTGACATGTCGATGTAAGTACTCCTTTTACCTTAGCCCAGTGAGTCTCCAAATCTACTGTCTCTTCGAGGTCAACAAGGGGTTTGAATCTATTCCTCAGTGTCAGCTGGAACTCTTCCTTCTTGTCTCCATCCAGAAGGCTCACTTGAAACTTTCTCCTCTTTGTTCCTGCTCTGGTACCTTGTTTCTTGAGGTGGAGTTTGAGTCTTGCCAGCAGCATGTGATGGTCAGATCCAACATCAGCTCCTCTATGTACTATGACATCCTCCAGTGAGCGTCTGAATCGTCGGGTGATGCAAAAGTGGTCAATCTGGTTTTCAGTTACTCCATCCGGTGAAATCCAAGTGGCCTTACGGATCCTCTTGTGTGGGAATACTGAACCTCCAATCACATAGCTGTTAAATGCGCAGAAACTTGCAAACCGCTCTCCATTCTCATTCATTTGTCCCAAACCATTGCACCCCATAATGTCCTCATACCCTGTATTGTCCTGTCCTATCTTGGCATTGGCGTCTCCCATTATAATGTTCACATCTTTTCTTGGCAATGTGTCAACTATTTCCTGAAGCTGGTTGTAGAAATCGTCCTTGTCCTCATCGGTTGCTTCATTTGTTGGGGCGTACATCTGCACAATGTTGATGTTCTTGTTCTTTGTAGTAAATGATGCCAATATAATTCTCCTTCCGTAGGGTTCCCATCCCCTCAGTGACCTCTGGGCGTGCTTGCTCAAGATGATCGCTACTCTTTCTGTATGCTTTTTGTCCTCCCTTCCAGAATACAAAATCTTTTCCCCAGAATTAAGTTGTTTCAGTCCGGACTGTATCCAGCGGGTCTCGCTAACTCCAAGTATGTGCAGTCTGTATCGCCTCATCTCCATTGTAACCTGGGCACTCTTTCCTGCTTCATACATGGAGCGGACATTCCACGACGCAATCCGGAGTGACTTGTTTGATGAAGGAGCAGTCAGGCCAGTGGAGTCCTTTCGGCTTTGTCCATTGTCCTTCATTGAATCTACAGGTGCAGATGCTCCCCCTTCTCCCAAGATAAAAGACTGATTTAAAGTATTTGCTTGTGTTTCTGTAACTGGTTTATTTTTACAGGGTGGGTAGTTGGCCCACCGCCAACTGGCTCTTCTCGGGAGACCAGGACCTTTGCACCTTTAGTCGCCTCTTACGACACGCAGTATCACGTCAGATGTATTCTTTGCTATCCCTCTTCTGCAAGAGGGCCCCGCATCTGCACGGGCGCCTTAAGTCCTCGCATGTAACTTATTTGCATCATTATCATCATCAGAATATAGTAGATTTATCATCACAATTACAAATCCTTATAATTCAACCTACCAGTCTTCACTGGAATACATCAAACTCACGACTGCCTCTCACACGTCTGTTCTCTTGAACTTCTGAGCTTGCAGTGACTTTTCATTACCCAGACGCTACCTCAATAACTCCAACACTTTTCTCGTGTCATTGCACGCTTTCAAGTTAACTGTCTGCCTCAACTATCCCGTGAGTTAATCTTACAACTCTAAACCCACTTTACAGCAATCCTTTTAATCGCGCTCACTCCACTTGTGACACAGTGCTTCAGTTTGTGAAAGCAAAACCGTACAGCAAATTTTCATTTGTACCTTGAAAGTCTTCAACACCTTACGCCATGGATTTTCGCTCTAGACCATATACATTATGCACGCAATCGGCCCATTCACTTGCGAGACATATGTGCATTGAAGGAAATGCATCCACAGATCTACAAAGAGTTTGTGGAGGGGACATTTGTTGGGCAGAAGACAGAGCGATTTTTCTCCTGTCTCGCTCTTGACCAAATGCATGAGCAGCTCATTTGCACAGTAAAAAGGTGATGGTGGTGTTATTGGAGTCAATGAAGACCCTGAACTCTTAGACGGTTTATGATTGCAGGACTCGAGCTTGCACGAATAACAGAAGAATTTGAGCAGGCTCCACCGTCCTTAAAAAACAAACATCATGAGCAGTACAAAAAAGTCCAAGAAACTTTCAAAGAAGACACAAACTCGTTGATTAATGCATTTTCTGAATTAGATGATCCTTTTTTAGAAGATACCGGTGATCTGGTCTCACTAGAAACATCTCAAGTCATGGGCCACAATATTGTTAGCACAGTGATGTCTATCACTGAAACTGGAAGCAAGAAGTTTGATGAATTTTTTTTCACAGCGAATACAAAAAGCTCCAATTCCATGGTCAGCAAAGATTCACCTCAACAAATTTGCCAGTTTTCAATAAAATTTCCACAAAGCAACGAAAATTCTGACATTGCATCTTTCAAAGAGGAAAGATCTCAAGTAGTGCATGTCACGAGCAGAGTTAATGTTTTGGGGATGTAGTGACTGCACGAGAGGCAGCCAACTCACACTCGGACACAGACACACAAGAATTTATTAAATAACAAAAGTATAGATTTCTCAGGCCGGCCGGGCCATATGTAATAAATATTAATTAAAAAGACGATAGAGGTATATTGAAAAAGCAAAAGCTTCCACTTATTAACTTAATGTAGCATAGTTATGTGACTATATTTCTATCAATTGTACTGCACTCAATATCCACATGGTATATTATAAGAAAAATAAGATATCAATCTATATAGTAGTTGAGTCGCCACTGGCCAGTCGCCAGACAACTCTCCAGAAATAATATGGGTTCTCAAGGTACACTGAAGGCTAGGAAAGCCCAGTCCATTCAAAGCCTACAGAAGCACGATTTCGGCTTGCAGGTATTAAGAAGCTCGTGCATATAATTCTATCCAGCTAATGACTCTAACATTCATATCAATTATCAGTGAGCTCGTGCCGTAATGAGACACAAGCTAACAATACACTCGTTCGTCGAGTCCAAGCTGTGGGTTTCTCAGACTTCCTACGAGGCTGTGGGTTTCCTCCCTATCTCTGGACTTCTATCAATTACTAGTGAAAAAGATGAGTTACCGTTGGTCACGCCTAGCTAGTAGGCGCGAACATCATACGAGCGCAGCGTGGACTCTTAAGGTCAGTCCAACCAAAACCTTTCTTTTTATGAGCTTTCTCTCTCTCTAGGCTCCTTCAGTCCGATGACAATGGACTAGTCTTCGTGCCACTCAGTTCAGGTACTGGCCAACCGGAGATACGTCACGACACGATGCTTCTGCTCGTCTGTATTCAATGAATTTCAGCGTTACACGATCTTTTATATGGCCAAATACCCAGCAGGGTTAATCCGCTGGCAAAATTAGTTCAGCAATCGCATTGGCCGAAAACTCCCACCATTTTGAATGTAGGAATACGTCTGCACTGTTCTACCAGCCAGTTCACGTGCAAAACTTGTCTAGTCATACTTAATAATGTCAAACATCCCCACCTTTCCTCACCCTCACTGCCTTACTTTTAATCACGAACACCCAAAACCCAAAAGCGTGAATCTAACAGTTTAATTTTGCAATTTCTTACTCACCAACAATAATTCGCGAGGACCGCTCAAGGCCACTAGCCAATTTCTCATGGCCCTGGTAAAAAAAACAACTCACGGCTCTGCGTGAGACTTAATAACACTTGACTCATGACAGTGCACATGATACTTTCAGGACATGCAGGAAGGGAAATCTTTTCTCACGAGAATAGTGAAATTCCACCAAGCCTTTCTTCAGCAGGCCAGATGCACAAAGGAACCAAATCAGAAATCATAAAATGCTTGGAATCAGAGATAGAATTTTCAGCTTCGACTCCCACTGCTGATGTTATGATTCTCGATGGAGCTTTTGTTGTACAGTCATTAAGGCCGGGTCTTGTGTTTCAAGGAATTCAAAGAATTCGCTGACCATGTTTTTGTACCTTACATTCTTTCTTGCCTTCAAAATGTTTCTCGACTAGATGTTGTATGGGACATAATAATACAAACCTGACAGCCTGAAGGTTGGTACTCGGCAAAGACGAGGTGAAGGCGTTCGGTGACGTATGACATTATCTTCCAGAATGCCGGGAAACTGGCAGACTTTTTTTGCGTGTTGATGCAAACAAAACAGAGTTGTTTTCTATGTTAGCAGAACAAATTCAGATTATGTGTAGAAGGCAAAGAAATTGTTTCTACATTTGGAGAAAATGTGCTCAGTTCTATCAGATCAACATCACAAGGGCTTGCTCCCTGTACACACGAAGAAGCAGATGCCCGCATTTTCATCCATGTTGCCACGCTTCACGATTTCAAACGGATCATAATTCGTTCCAGTGACAGTGATGCTGTGGTTATTGCTGTCTCATGTGTTCAAGATCTCTGTCTTGATGAGTTGTGGATTTCCTTTGGATCTGGTAAGGCGCACAAGTACATTCCTACTCAACGTATTGCACAACACCTGGGCCCAGCAAGTCTCGAGCTTTGTCAGCATTTCACTCCCTGACAAGGTGCGACACCACTTTAGCATTTTGCGAGAAGGGGAAGAAAACAGCTTGGAATGTGTGGCAAGAATTTCCAGACCTAACTCCAGCCCCGCTCCATTTATCAACATTTCCACAATGGATTGATGATGATATCATGTCCTACATAGAGGCATTTGATGTATGACTCTACGGCAATTCCTCAGAAATCACATCTGTCAACGCTACTCGCCTTGAACTTTTCATTTACAAAGGCAAAGACTTTAAACATATGCCCCACCCCCCCCCCCTCAAAATATGCTCTCTTTCAACACACTCTCCGGCTGCATATCAAGCAGGTCATATAGAGGGACAAACTTTGATCAATTGTCCTGCTATGCCTGATCCTTCAAAATGGGGTTGGATGAAGGAAAGTGATACCAATAGATGGCAGCCTCTATGGTTAACCAAATCATTGATTTCCAAAACTCAAACTCTTATTACTTGCCATTGCAAGAAGATTTGCGAACCACCTTGTAAATGATGTGCAGCCAAGGTAAAATGCAGCACATTGTGTGCTTGTCGGGGAACTTGTTACAATCCAGTCAAGTAAATCGTTCATAGCAAATTATGTATTATTGAAGACACAGTTGTGTAAAACAAGAATAATCAACAGAATATTTAATGCATAATTTTTAAGTGAGTAATTACTACCCATGGCTTAACGGCTACAGACTGTTCTGCTGACATGAACTAAGGTCACATCGTATGCATAGAATGAAAACCGTATAACTCCAAAATTTGCGATTTTTGTTTTTTTTAATAAAATAAATCTGCAAAGAACGATCTACATTTTGGTACCGGTCTCATTACTGTATGTTGATAAATGGTAGAGATATCGATACTTTTACGATTTCACTTATATCACATTTTGAGGATGAACATCGTGTATTTAACGATGCACGGTGTCATCGCACGGGCATTCGCTCTTTCCACTTGATCAAAGAGAATGAAAAGCGTGCAAGTCAAGATGTATGATGTTCATCTTACGGGCAGCCGAGCTTTCCACATGATCACAGAGAATGAATATCGTGCAAATAAAGATGTATGATGTTCATCTTATGGGCACCCGCAGTTTCCACCGGATCACGAAGGATGAACAACGTGTAACTCACCATGTACGGTGTTCATTCTTTCGGATCTGATAGCTGGGAGAATTTTTTTCAGAATGAGAACCATGTATCTGCATATACTTCATTTAACAGTTTTTCCCATTGTTGGGCGGCAAACTTTTACATGAACAACGGATAAAGCACTTTGAAATTCAAATACTGGGATAAATAAATTAATGCTTACAACACTTTCTTTAAGTCATTCTTCGGGATTTCATATGTATAAATAAGGAATTTCACAACACACAGTTAATCGGAACTGGCGCTTCTGTATGAAACACTGGCCGCTTTAGAAGTGCAGTTTGGGGGTGGGGGGTGCAATGTAAGTACTTGCGAAGTGGCTGACGAGCCCTGACCTTCGTCGGCGAGTCTTTGTCGCGTTTTCACATTTCGATACGACCCGCCGATCAGAGGGAAATCAAACGATGAGCAATCCGTTTGATCTTGTTCGGCAGTGGCTCGCAATATAAGCTCCTCCCATTTTTAGGAAGCCTTTGTCTGGGCATACTTATTGCCCAGGTCAAGCCAACGTAATGATGATTGGTTGTGGTTGGTTATAGCCAAATCTTTGTCTCGGCCGAATGACTGGCTTCGTTGGTAAACTGCTTATGAATACACGTGGGTCAATGGCAATAGCCATAGGCTGAGACCGAGGCGTTCTCACAACGTTGAGACCCTCGAGAGACAAAGATCTTACTTCTTAGCCTTTGCTTATGAATGCTGCAGTGAACTGAGGACCTTGCAAGATAGGAGCATGTACATGTATTTAACTGAGGCTCTGTCGGTAACTGTACTACAGAATCTGCATTGTCACTGTGAACAAGAATGCAACCAAACTGTCATTTCAGTAAATAGTTATTTGATAATAGTGAGGGAAGGGGAAAATCTCATGCTTTCTATAATCTGTGCTGATTCAGGGTGAGTGTTGGAACTTAAAAAAAATAAAATAAATAATAGCGATAAGATCTATAAAATGAACGTCCCATTCGGCAGGAAAAAAAAGGTATGCCAATGGGTTTGGTCTTAAACACCCTCTACACATACATTATATATATATATATATATTATATATATTATATATACATATATATATATATGGGATACTGTCACCAAGGGTATTTGAGAGATACAGGATAACATTGAATCTTACTGAATCTGATGCAGCTGTGATAATGATATTGATACACTTGGACTGCACGCCAAGAACAATGCTGGATATAAAACCTATGTTTTACTTTTTAAAAGAGGTCCTGCTAAGCTTGTGGTAATGCTTGGCTTGCTGAAAAGTAGCCCTATGAGTAAAGCTCCTGTGAGTAAATCTGCACATGTAGAGCAAAGGATGTATTTTGTAACCCCCTTATTATTTCATTTACCTTACATTTCCCATGAAACATTTTAAATATTCACCCTTTGTGTACAGCTCTGCCTTTGGGCTCAGTGCCTGGGAGCAAGATTATGTAAAATAGGTTAGATGGTCAGTGTTCAAAAACTTAACAGTCTTGATATATAAAATGGAAAAAAAAATGGAAAAAGATAGAGCTGGAACAGTTAATAAACAGGCATAAGTGGACGGAAGGCAATTAGGTTGCTTCGGTTTTTTTTTCACTTTTCATCTTCACAGGATTTGCGTGTCTTAAAGAAGCACAGTCACTCATGATGCAGCTAGCTACACAATGATGAATGGAAAGCAGTTAAGCACAGTAATTAGACAATGCCAAGAAAGGGCAATCAGAATCAGAATCAGATTTAACAACTACATGTATCATCATCACCAAGGGTCTTGTCTGGAGCAGGCATTGACGGTTATGGTTCTCCATCCCACTCTTTCTCTCGAGGCCCTCATGAATGAGTTGTTGTTCATTGTGTTGTTGGTTGCCCATGTGTTCAGGCTATTTATGAATGTCGCAATGGTTAAAATAGACAAGAAAAATGGAGAGTGTCAGTTTCCATTTCTTTTCACCAAACCACAGAATGGCATTTAAACATAAAAATTAATACTTGAAGACGTTATGGTGTACGAAAGCCTTCAAATTGGGCCATTAACACTTTGTTATCAAACTGACTTTATTGTCTTGAAGCAGCAATCGTAAAGTTCAGAATAACGATGATTCGCACCAGCAACAACCAAACAAAGTGATCAGTGCTCTGGCGATTTCGAAATAATGAAATATTGTAGGAGCAGGAGGAACTTTTGGGAAAGAAAGGAAAAAAAAATATTCGCATAAAAACACATGTAGATATTTGTTTTTATAAACATAAAATATTCTCAATAAACCACAAAAATCTGTGGGGTCGTGGCAAGGCTTCAAACTAAGTAAAACTGTGGCAATAGAAAAAATTATACTGCAAATTATATTTTTATTCCTTTTCCTTTGTGTTCTCTTATAGTAGTCCAAACTGCCCTGCTAAAGGGCTGAAATCCCATTTTGGCATAATTTTAGGCCAACATTACAAGGCTACCACTGCCGTGTGTTTATGTAAAGCGGCATGCATCCTACATCAAAACAAAGTTCAATTCACATTTTATTTATAAAAACAAAACAGAGGAAAAAAGTTCAGATTTAATAACATAAGAAGAAGGTAAGATAGGAATCATTTATTATCCCATGTGGGAAATTCTCTTTCACAGAGCGTTTAAGATCACATAAATGTGATATTCATATATATCTCAAGCACCATTAAATAAACGTGAGAAAATGAAAAAACTTAATGAATGAAGAGGGAAATACTATTGTCTAAAATACTTAATCTGAAAGCAGCAGACAAAATTGCTAGTTCTGCATGTGTGGCTCTAATCATGTTTTCAGAGGTCTTTTCATTTTTACCAATTAATTGTGAATGACGAAAAAGCCAGTGAGAGGATAACTTGAATTCACTGCATCTTAGAAATACTAGCATGTTTCAAAATTAAATTTTTAAAAAATGCATTTATTTAGTGGCCGTAAAGAAAAAAACTATATCTAAAATCTATCTGGCACATATTATCATAAAGCATTACATCCTGACTAAGCATACTTTAAGACTAAGCCTTCAAATCTTGGAAATGAATTTTCAAACATGATTATCGAATGTCTTTTAATTTTAAATGCAACTATCACTGAGCCTTATGTACCAGTAAGTGACATGATTTTGTAAAATGTTATAAACGCTGTATCACCCAGAACATGTAACATTTGTATAAAAAATTTGGAAAAAGGAATTACAAAAATAATCCTACTATTTGCCATGATAAACTCCCTGTAACCAACACCAGAAAAAAACCTACTGACCATTAAAACACCTGCATATGTAAAATGCATGAAATCAAATTATATTCAATTCCCAGTGAACATCAAATCATTGCGGGGGTGGAGCCACAGGTCTTGGTTGGTTGGGTGGCAGGTTCCGCATCTTAAAATAGCCTGACACTTGCTTGGGAATCTCAGCCAAAACATGACGAGCAAGTTCTGCTGGATGAGTCTGAAGGAGACATGAATACAGAGTTTGTGATGTGATGAAATGGTGTATAAAATGCACTTATTGCCCCATCAACACAGTATGGCATACCATAAATCAAAGCTGTTTGGTAAACTATTGGAACTCCAATTTACAGATTTTTCTCAAAAAATACGTGAAAAAAGATATTTTTAAAAAGTTATTTCATAACCATTGGTTTGCAGAATTTAACCCCCAACATTGCAACAAACCTTGCACACCGTCTAGGGCTGCAAGCATGCCAAATATCTCAATTCTTTAAAAAAGTCGTTACCATAGCTAACCACACCGCTCGTGAAATTAAAGAAATGTTTATATTACAGTGCCTTCAGACAAAATATGAAGGGACAGCACAGCATCGGTAACATGTCATAGCTGCCCAATGGCATTTTAAGCAAATCAAGCAAAATGATGGTTGGTGGTCGAGTATGTTTTCAAATTGTACCAATTTAAATTATTATGTCAGCTGTTTTTTTTTGTTAAAAGGATGGTAAATTTTTATCCAAGCCTTCATTTTGCTTGATTTTCTCAAATTCATCAGCTGCAACATAATCAATTTTGTGCCCTTCCTTCACAAATAAATGTAGTCTGTGCTACAATAAATAAAACCGTTCAACAAAACTTTACTCAAATAAGATTTCTTCACAAATAGGCCAGGTTGTCCACACTCATTAACTCACTGACGCCCGTTCCCGCACAAGTTGCGGGATACCTAAATCGACGCATAAGCCCAATCCCGCACCTCCTGCGGGGTACATGAATAAAATTTCTAACCCCTGCACTGTTCCTGCAACGCTTACAGGATTGGTTCTCTGCGGCAGTTTAACATCTTGATTTGTTCGTTGAAAGTTTCACCGGGTTCGGCTGGCAACTTTTTTTTAAAACGATTTTTTAAAAACTATCACTCTATGCCGGGTCCAAATAAGAACTTCTGTCATTTGCGCGATCTGTCACAGCTGATCGCTAGATCTAGTCAAGACAATGGCTTCAAAACGCAAGAAAACGAACATTTTCCAGCTGTTTGAAGACACCAGAGATGAATCTGGGGTAGATGTAGCCTATAATTCAGATCTAGATCTTGAATTCGTGCCTGGGAAGGGAAATTCTGACTCAGATTCTAGATCTAGTCCTACCAGTACTAGCGATCGTGCTAAGGCTAAGGCCAGTGCACTGAGTAAGGGCAAGGGGGAAGGCAAAGCCAGTAGTAGGTCTAGTTCTTGTTGACTAAGGTGAATAATAACATTACTTTCAAACACTTGTGACACTTTCATACAATTTTTTTGACATTTTTATTAGGTCGTCAGTACAATACACAAAGGCCAGAAATTTTTGCGAAACAAAGAAACTTGCCAAATTTTGAAAATTCATAAAACTCGCTGAATAAATTTATTCAAGTTTTGTTTTTTGCATTGTTCAATTTAAAACCTGTTATGTGTCAAAATATGGAATGGATTGGTGAATAAATGTGGTTGTGGGAATTTTTTGAAATACCCCCCAAAACCCCTGGTCTTTAAGAGTTGTTCCGCCGTGGCAGGCTGGTCTTCAGTGAGTTAAGCCTTATACAGTATTCATTTCCTTTAAGCATATGACATCAACTATGACAACATGTGAACCTCTCCATTGGAAAGTGTCAATTTTTTCAAAATTGAGTTAAAGATACTGTGAAAGTACAAACTGTCCTGAGCAGAATGCATTTTATTTCATGTAAAAATGTTGAAAATTGACCAAGTTATGGCTTTTTCATGGTGGCAAGGTACAAATAGTCATTTCTGAGAAAAACGTGAGTCTACGTAAATTTAGAAAGGCCAGTAAATTGGATCTGGAAAAATGGAAAAAAAAACAACATTTATTCATCAAAATCCTTTTGCCCAGAAATAAAGAAATGATTGAGGAATCTACTTATGGTGAAAACTGATCTAGGACTGGGAAGTCCCTATCCACCTATTTTTTGCCCTATCTCGAAGTGCCGAGTGCGGCATGTGAACCATTTCCCTAGAGCGCCTCACATATAGTCTGCAATGCTAACTAAATATTAATTTCATAGTTGTTCCAGAATGTTTGTTGTAACAAAGTTGTAAACATGAAGTACTTTCACAAGATCTAAATTTCAGATTTAAAAAAGTAGTCGAGCAAGACAACCTACATGCTTGAAATCCCTGAAAGGCACAAACTGAACAATGTCTCGCTTTACAGGGATGCCTTTGGTTGACTTCAAAACACCATCGTCTCCATCCAACTTGTTCATATCAGAAAAATCTGCCTGGCCCACGCCCACAATGATAAGGGACATGGGGAGTCCTGAGGCATTGACAAGGGCATCTCCCACATCTCCCATGTCAGACAGAACACCATCTGTCAGAAGCAACAAGATGAAGTAGGCCTGCAATAGAGTATAGATTGATAATATTTAAATAGATTCGAGTAAACAAAGACTATTTCATATGGCAGTATGCATCAATAATACAATATGCCTTATTTCACTTCTTTTTAATTTTAAGTGTATTTTTTAGGGTTATGAATAAAAAAAATTTTTTAAAGAAAAGCAAGCATGCACGGCAGCTATATTGCACACATTTCCCAGAGTGTTTGCTGCTTGCTTTTAAAAAAAAATTCCTACTGGGGTGGAGGTTGGAGGGTGCCATTCCCCAGTTTTGGGAGGTGGGAGATTGGAGTAGCAGCAGGTTAATCTGAAAGACTAACAAGGTAGAGTCAATTTATTTATTTTGATATCCTAAATACTGAAATGGTGTGAAGAATGAGAGTTGAGACAAATTAGCTCTGACCAGCTTAAATGCCCTAGATGCCAGGAAAGACAAAATTTTTTGTACCAGAATTTGAGGTAATCTCACATAATTAACTGCTTCATGAAGGAAGTTTTTTTTCAAGTTTTGATCAAACTAGGATGAACTGTTTTTGCAGATTCTTAGAAAATCAATAGAAAAAGTAAGTTCACTGCAACCGACATGCTCCAAGCAAATTTAATGCAACTTTTATTGTTGTGACTCGGTATCAAGTCAGGTAACGTCTCCTCAAAACTAAGGAGTGGAAATTAAAATTTCATGTACACATAAATTGCATCAATCCTTGATTGAGCTGGTAAATTCAGTTCTGGACATTTTGTGCCTCCCTTCATCGACTTAGACTGGTGAAAAGGTCAGCAATATTTCATTCTTTGACAGTTTGTATCTACACAAAACCAATTATTTTCTATGCGGGATTGCAACTTTTTTTTTTCCACAATGTGGAATAAATCTATTTACATTTGACATCTCTATAACAATTTATTTATCACTGTTCTTATTTTCTATGGAATTCGCTTTCATCCAAAACCTTCCTATTGCTGGAAGACCATTCCTCCTAGACTTAGATGCAAACTACAACATAAAAGTAACATGTTGACTACTCGCAAAACTGTAGAAATAAAAAAAGCATGGAATAGCAGACGTCAGATCTAGATCTAAACGCACTACATGTAACTCGTCGCCATGCTGGAAATCACTAAAAACTCAGCTTATTTTATAATTTACAATTTTTACAAAGTGTGCAAGACTTTACATTTTGAAGAATTGTAGAATAAAATGGAATCGTTCGTGCTCAAGCCATAGTTCCTTTGTACAGTGCTAAATGTAGGCTGTAGTTGCCCCCGAAGTCATGAGTCATACTTAGCCTAAGCTATCTAGTATATCCGGCCCATACTCCCGTTTCCTGTTCAGTGATGTGCATTGTATGGCAGACTGGGCCTTGCCACTGAGTTTAAAAGCCCTCCTTTTCTTAACCAATATTTGAGAAAATCTTCTCTTGCAACTAAATGAGAAATGAATTTAAACAATCTTACTGCAGCACCCTTGCCTTGGGATTCTCCATTCTGAGCATCAGCAGCAAACCTAGCAACATGGTTGATGATTGGGGCCACATTGGTGGGGCCATACAGCTCAATTGCCTGAATACAACTGACATAGGCATCTAAAACTCCCTGTATTCCTGTAAAGGCACATTTAAAATATTGCATCATCAAATTATTTTTATATATATCACTGTAAGGTATCACTGTTCTCACATGTTGAAATTGAACTAACATATTGCAAAATTATGAATTTGAAAAAAAAAAAAGTGAAGGAAAACCCGCTGTAATACAGCATTTTCTTTTCCTCTCAGAAACATCCCTCTGTGATCATGTCAATAAGAGCATGAAAATGACAGCTGATGAATTAGCACCAAAAAGAAAGCTTCAGGGCCAGCTTTACTGTCACTGTCAAGTCATTCACATTCCTTCATAGTCACACTTTTATTCATATTCCTACATAGTGAACTTCACTTCAATCTCTTTACTTCTAATGAACTTATTTTTCATAGTCATGGTTGCCGGAGAAAATAATAATAATAAAGTATACTATACACTGCACTTTTTCTGAGGCTCAAAGTGCTTTACAGGCAGAAAAACAAAATACTGTGAGCATGGAAAACTTGAACTTCGAGGTGGCTACATCTAGTTCGAGTTTGCAGAATACCAAAAGCATTAATTATGAAGTATTATTGTTGTATATGCTAGGAAAATAATATAGTTAATGCAGCTGACAACATGTACCACAGATTACCTCCCTTAATCTCCCCCCCCCCCCCCTTCCTGTGGTCAGTTGAAAGAGAAGCAAATATCAAACTGACTTAGGGTGGCGACAGTAATATGATGATGATATAATGCATGCGCACAGCGGCATGCGACCTTGTGCCAGAACGCTTTTTTTCTCTTCTGGAAGTGCTTCAGTAATGCCAGTTTCTAAGTCAAGCCTAAGAGTGATAAAGTAAACTGAAAGGTGAACACAACTCACCATTTTTCTCTGTTTGGCTCTTCTACCGTTCGTACAGCACCGCTTCCTTATTATTATTTTTTTCTGTTAACGTATGAGCGCGGGACAAAGCAAAAAAACAAAGGTTATTTCCTGTCTCAGGTGTTTTTGTCGCTGTGTTTATTGGGTGGGGGGAGAGACTATACTCACTATCCTGCCACCCCTAGGCTATGCTAAGGCTAACTGAATAAAGTTCTGGCATTTATTTTTTTTTTCTCTTTCTAGGCTACTTGGATCACACTCGCAGCAGGAAAACTGGTTCGACGAATCCGTGTCCAACTCGAGGTTCACATGAAATAACTACTAAGAATATTGAGAAATAAATTCAGGACCTAGGCTAGGTCTTTGTTCATGGGATCCATGATTTTGACTTAGGTGTGTTCGAGTTTCATGTGCTCGACTGCAATAATCCACTCATATGCATGAATGCATTAAAAACACAACCACACATGTACATGACTGGGTTCCCACATGCACAGACACAACACACATCCCATTTAGACAAGGTACGGAAATTCCATCAACAGTCAAAACCCTTTTTAAATAAATGGGTTTTGAAATATTTTTAAACCTGGCAATGGATGCGAACTCCTTGATGTGTGATGGAAGCTCATTCCAGACAACAGGCACTGATTCATAAACTATTTTCATAAGGTGCGAGTGAAAAAATTATTTTATGTTTCTGTTCCATCCATGCTACAAATTCCAAAATGGTGTGTTTTGCGATCAAGTGTACAACATAATTCCCTAAACTGCTCTACCATGAACTTTCATGTCCTCACCTGCACAAAATGGATTTTGTGGTTGAAAATTCAGTGGGAACTCAAATGACAGTTGGTTAGCGGGGGGGATCCTTGCTCCAAACCCCAAAGCAGGAAACATTTTGTCTCTGCAAAATATGCACAATATAGCCATACATGCAAAATCAATGTAGGCATCACAGGGAAAAAATATTGTAGAACTAATGTTGATATAGAAGATCATTTCTAGTCACAACAGTTTCCAGTTTATTAAACAGTAGTTTCTTCTGAATATCTGGAAGATCACGGGGGTTAAAGGCTTCTGTATGTGCTAACAGGGAATTTACCAACAGTCAGACCAGACTGCAGTTTTTGTTGATAATAATGGTTAAGTGAGTGGGAATGCAACAACAATAACATAGCCCAGCAAACAAACATCACGTTATAATGAAAAAAGGCGACATTGTAGTTTAACACTGATCAACAGTTTTACACACCACTAATTTCATACCAAGACAGCTATTAGTCAAAAGTTAATGCAGAAAAGACTTATAAGGTAATGAAACCAGTAAATTCTTATAATCTGTAAAATCAACAGAATGTCCAGTCTGAAGAAGTACAAAAAAAAAAGATTTGAAAAGTAAATCCCAGAATAAAGCAGATCTCATGCACTCATGCAGTGAATATTTTCTGTGAAATCTCCAACAGAGTAGCTGGGAGTCTCGATGGTATTCTAAAAACTGTCGTATGAACTCATACAGTCTGGCCAATTCCATGTTCAGGTATTTTTATATACAAATATCCTAAGCACTGGTATTCTTCTTCCTGGCATAGTTCTAGTATGTGAATTTTCTATGACCACCTAAACAATTTCTTCATTTGATGCCAGATTATGGAAAAAGTGTAATATATACGCTTCCACATCAATCGGTATTTGACAAGTTTAAATGGATGAAAAATGGACAACCGTATATTGAGCACACTGCCAATTGTGAATTAGTTATTATAGGCATTTAAATATCAAACTTTCAATCTTGGGAAAATATTGCTACAAAAAACTGCAAACAATAGTCAATGCTAAAGACTACGACCTTACGTATCATAATCTTGCAATACACTACCCACGGCAGTGATAGCCTGCATATACTCATTGGGGTGCTGGTAGTCAATATAGTGGAGGGAGCCAGGACTCCTAATGTTCCCATTGGAAGCAGTGAAATCTACTCCAATCTGAATTTAAAAGTACATAAAAACTGCAATGATAAATTCAATTCAAACATCTTTCCTTCAAGTAATAAATATTAATACACTGCAGTACGTAATTACAGGACTATTCATGAAATCTTTCATTAGAATTCTCAAACTTTAAACCTATTTTTACCAATAGCTTATCTTATCAATTTGAAGCATTTAAGTGGGAAAATGAGTGCTCAATATATCTAGGAAAAAAAAATAATCAACAACATTCATCACAGGGTACAGATTGTTTACCCAAATGTTTCCTGGTGACCAATGCAAAGGAATTTAATCCTTTCTGTTACAGTATAACAAAGTTTGGTGCATTCTATTCTCTCTCATTCTACATAAAGTAAACTTTACCACATAAATTCTTTTTTAATCACAAATTTTATTTTCCATTGTAAATCTAGTCTGGACCACCTTAACTTTGCTCGTAACTTTAAGTAAATCAGTACTGCACATAAGTCTTTGTTGTGCTCCGATTTTATAAAATTAATGAAATTCGCCACAATGAGAAAAGCAGAGTTCAGTCTTAACCCTTTGAACCCTGACTGCCTGATTTTCCCTACACCATACCCCTGGCTTCCTGAGCTCAGGTAACCAATTTTTGGTAGAGCACTCTGCACTGGTCTGCCAGTGAAGAGAGACACAGACAGTGTAATCTGTTACTGATGTAATTATTCACGTGACAAAAAAAAACAACTCATACATATCATTTGACATTCAGCAGAAGCAAAACAGACCTCAGCATTCTGAATCTCAGCTGTTTACACCACAGTCCTGATCTCCATTTCCACTAATCATGTCAAAGTCTAGGGATGCCAGGCATATTCCTTATCAGCCTCAGTCAAAAACACCATTATACAATATCAAGCATTGTATTACGCAAGCCAAATATACTTACTGTCAGATTTATCTGCAGTCCACCAAAAATGTAGTCCAAAAAGGTGTATTCTTTCTGAATCTGAAACAATGGAATGTATTTGATGACACTTTTGCATGAAACAGAAGCGGTAACATTTACATAGTATGTATCATCAAAAACTTTACAAACTCAGGTGTCTAATTGGACAAACTAAATAAATAATTTACTGATGGAGGGATAGAGCTCAAGTTCAAGTTTGCGTTTATTGTAGGCCTGATGGCCAAAGAAAGACTCCACCATAGATTAACATTGCAGTGACACAGCCACCCTACAAAACCAAACCTGCAAATTTGCTTAATCAGTCTGCTGATGAAATTGATAAATAAATTATAAAAGTAATAAAAGTAATGGAAGTTTAAACCTGCGAACATGAATATTTTTTAAATGAAATTTGAACATGCAATCTGCCCCACTCCCCGGTCTGTTTCCCATCCATAGCAAAAAATAAAAACAATTCTGACAGTTCTCCAATGAGCAGAAAGAAATCTTTTTGAATATGTTATAACTGTTATTTTGTAACTCCTAGCAAACTGTAGGAGAACCCTCCAAAGCTTCTTTCACATGCTGTCTAATGCATATGATCCGAGGGCTTGTGCATTCCAAAGGGACCCCAATACAAGCACACAGACAAACGAAGCATACTATGCTGATATCTCCCCACTACCCACCTTTCAACTTAAAAAGAACACAAGACCTTCCTGGTTGACAAATGAAAGGCAGGATGAACTGATAAAACAAAACTTGGTTCCATTCACAACAGGGTATAAATCTGATCAGGTAAGAAACTTAAATTCCAAACATTTACAAATACTGATCAATCAGATTTATAAAACAAATATGGCCTAATGACATCTGAGACACAAGTCCAGATATCATTTTCACCACCACTTAACATTCTTACAAAATGCCTGGCATGACCATCGTATGTGAGTTTTCTCAAGACATAGGCCTACTGTGGGGACAATCAAAATTGACATTAAAATAAGGCAGATTATAAAACTGTCCACTTTGACTTTGAGCTCCTGAAATTAATTCAGTTTTCATTCATGTTTTTCATGCCTTATGATTCATAATTAATTCATTTAGAGCAGTAACTATTTTTCTTTTTGTTTTCATTCAACATTTGTGAAAACATCGTAGCTGTCCCTGATCAGAGTGATTTACAAATTTATGGCTTTGAATTTGATGGCAATAACATTTCATCAATATAAATACCACTTTCTCACTTCATGAGAACTGCAAAGCCCAAACTTACATAGTTCAAGATTTTAACCTTGAGCTGAATCTGTCACATTAAAACCATTGTGTGTTTCTAGACTATCAATACTTGCATTGTTTCAGATGACACAAAAGTGAAATTATTTTTATCACACATAGGACTTGACAGTTGACCTGACCCAGAAGATAAATGACATTCTCTACTTATCTGCAAGTGACATTCTCTACTTATCTGCAAAGGACATTCAGCTAAAGGAAACTTCCTAGTAGGATTCAACAATGACACATACTTGTATTCATGCACAGCAGAACAATGATATCTGCCAACAATATGTTGGCCAAAGATAATAACAGATACGGAAGCTAATGCCTACACTACGACAGTGGAGTCCATCTAGAGTGAACTCGCTTTAATGAAAATTTGACCTAAATGAACATATAATTTGGTCCCTGTTTTCCTTTCTTTGCCATCAATGATAAATACTGGATTATAAATTTTAACTGATCAGAATGTATGCTTACATAAAATGAACTCCACAGCTGTGCTGTAGAAGTTCACAGTGTCAGATTCATGTGGACTTAATGGAAACAAACACACAAAAATAAGCACACCAACCTAAAACACACACACTGACACATAAAACTTAGCTGCTCTTAAATGTCAGTGGATCACATTCTGTTTCATAGTATATATATATTCAAGGAAGATAAATCAGTGATATACATGATATAATACATCCCTATCATGATAACTAACCCTGAAAGTGGTTAAAGTGAACCTCTCTTAAAATGACCAAATGTTATAAAAAAAACAGCAGATAATCTTGTGGGTCACATCAAGGCTTGAAGCAAAGTCAAAATATCAAAAAGAAAAAGAAAATGTTATATGCAGCAAAAGCCTCACGTGAGAAATAATATAGAAACAATGCAATAAAATGCAAAGGATTTGTCTTCCCTTTTCCTTTGTGTTTTATTGTATCCTTTCTGTTTTATTTCTTATGCGAGGCTTTGCTACATACAACTTTTTCCATTTGCCATATTTTGCCTCTCTTAAAGTGAACAGACTTCTCTGGTCCCTTGAAGTTCAATTTAAGCAGACTTCACTGTTTAACACTGTGATCATTAGGCACAATATGTCAGATTTCCAGACACCCTGAATGGAAACCTCTGCAGGATAGATATGCGGTAACTTTAAACCAAGCCTTACCTTGAGTGAATAGAGATACACAGTGCCTGAATCCTTGTAGCTTTTCTTTTTAGCTTTCTTCACTTCATTAATACACGGCCAGGCGATCTTGTGAGATAAATTTATATTGCATAGGCTACATTAGGAGTATGAAATACATTTACTGCACTTTTTTTTTGTTTGTTTCGTTTTGAAAATATTCATGCTTGTACACATGCTAAATGCTGAAGATTTAAATAGAGATTTTAATAGTGCAAAGTGAATTTCTCAAAGGTAAAGCCAGCAAAGGACTCAGTTGTGAATCTTACGTTCCTGGTAAAATATTTACCACAGAACAGAAAATGCTGGGCTATAAACCCAGAGATGTGGACAGATCAAAAGAAGACTGGTGTTTAATAAGGCTGTTGCATTGATAGATAGATAATACTATTACGAGGTCTAGCTGATGCAGCATTTTCTTCCAAAAGTTTGTATGATGCATATATGTGTGTTTACTTTCCACAATTGCAAAATTACATTTCAATCACCAATACTACTAATAATACTTGAGTAACATTTATATAGCGCTTCATCTTGTGAAATGCAAGCTCAAGGCTTTCAAAGTCATTCTTCTGCTCACATTCACCATTACAAAGAATATAATACTAAACAGAACAGAGATACCATGAATGTTCTTCAATATTATTTTGCAACACCATTTGTAAGATGAGAGATGATATATACTGATCTTGTTGGACAAACCTCTCTGTCAACTGCTTTGCTCAGATCCTCAAAAGTTGTTGTAAAGCTGCCAATGAGATCGTGAGAACCATCACTGTCCCAGTCAAAAACATCAAACTGAAAGTGACAAAATAAAATCTCTTCGATTTTCATGATGTATCACCTGGAAAAATTGTTTATCATAAGCAAAAAAAAATGGTAGGTTATTTCTTACACACTGCTTTTGTCGTCAGATGAGAACAGTGCTACTCTGTCAATCTGTGTGACTTTGAATGTTTCCTTCAGACACAGAGGATCGTTTTCAGTCCATAATTTACCTCAAAAGAGCATTGTGGCTAGGTGTGTGCCGTAGTTTATTAAGGTTCCATGCCACTTTACTTCATGTGTTATGCCTGTTATTGAGATATGATATGTTCATGTAATGATGCGTAAGATGTGTGTATCATGTGCATGCTCTTAAACATTCTGTGAAAGAGTATTTCTCTCATGGGATATAATAAAGTGGTTCTTATCCTTTCTTATCTAATCCTGTCCCTTATCAAAATTGCAAAATGCACACTGCCAAAACTGGATAATTCCAAGTTTGTATATGGGCATGAGCATAGTAAAGGCTCATTTATTTACCATATATTATGAAAATAAAATTGGAGCAAAAACAACAGGAGCAAATATATTGAATTACTTGGGTGTAACTTGGCAAATCAACTTTCCCCTACTGCAGTTTATCCAAATAAGACTAATCTGGAGTGCAGCGGCCACAATGAATGACTTATTCATTATTCAGTTGTCTTACTGACACTGTTGTTATATGCCATTTTGTGTCATCAGGAAAGCAAATTTGTTAATGTCATCAAGAAAATGAGACATTCCTCATTCAGAAATGAGTCCCATCTCTGCTATCGGGCCATCCATAAAGTATGTAAGCTCAGAAGCGGGGCTTTGCCCCTGGCATTTGAAAAGTGTACTTTGAGGAAGGGGATTTTCTGAGTAGCGTATGTGTCCTTTTCAATTGTGTATCAATAAGCTGATTTCATTTCCATTTTTTTTTTCAGCAAATGAAGATGTTGGGTTGTATAAAAATCATGTTTTCTCATCAGACAGTCTATGTAAAATGCCACAAACTTAAAATTTCCAACATCAAGGCCATATCATTGACATTCACCATTCTAATTGCCAAACGTTCACATAAGAAAAAAAAAGGGGGGAGGAGGCAACGGAGGAGGGGATGGTAAAAACTGCCAAAATCCAGTACTTTATGTATTATCACTAAGTCTAAATTCTTGTATAAAAATGTGATATAAAAATACTACAGCTAAAATATTATTCAGGTGGCCAAGTGAGTGCCACACATATCCTGCACAGAAAAACACAAAGATCATTTATCAAACTTACTTGTCAGGTAGGCCTATCACAACAACTACATATGATGTGAAAATATTATCATAAAGAAAGACATAATCAAATCTAGGGATCAACAAACAAGCATAGAAAACTGATAACAAGTACGATAAAACATGAATTTCATACCTTAATTGGTCTTGTCCTGTCCCCACCACACAAGGAAGCTATCCTAATGCTAAATGGCCGCCAGTCAGGACTCAGGTCATTTTTAACAACTTCGGTTTTATGCAGAACTTGCCATGACCCATCTGGTTGGGCACGTGATACTTGCAGGTAGGGATCTGATTTACCCATGAAATCCTGAGAAGTGCAGATGACATTAAATCTAAATAACCACGGCTCTAGGCTAATGGCATAAGTCATTTTTGACACTTTTGACATTTTTGAGAAATTAAGAAAAAACTTTTCTCTCTTGTCACTTGGTGACTTATGCCATTATGATGCTATTGGATTATTACATTTTCCTTTTGGTGCAATTCTTTTTCTATAATATATATGATAGTCCCCATGCTCAGGAATGCAATGAACTGTCAGTTGCCTTTCGGCATAAGTCTGACATATGCCATTATCGTAGAGCAGTGACGAAATGCTACAAAGTCATGTACAATACAGGAAAACTCACATACAAAAGACAACCTGACAGGAGATTTTATATCACTGCTGGTCATGAGCACTTCTAAACATTTTTAAGCTTTGTCAGTATGATAACAATGGAGTTGACTTTTGCCCCTTGTTTCATAGTCAGTCTCTTAGTGCATTTCATTTTTTTCTACATCTTTTTCCTCATGAAACTGAATTCTATTGACTAGAAAACTAACATTTCCTAATACGTGATCTGAACAATTTATATACATATATATATATATATATTCAAAGAGAGAAACTTCGCAATATTATAGTATGACTTTCTAACATTTACAGCCCCTGTATAACTTTCACACTTTATACACTCCCCACTGACAGCAGTTTTCAGAATGTCATTGCCTTAAATTCATGCCGATTTGAAAATGCTCATTTCAATGCAATCTTTATTTTCCACTAATGACATTCATTAGAAATAGACATCCAAAGCTTCACTGAATTCTGTGGAATATGAAATACAATTGTAGGCCTACTGACCAACAGGACTAACTGACTAACCTTATTTTCTAACTTTTTTGCTCCAAAACGCATCAGTGCTAGTTCACTGCCTTCCTTAATCTCCTCTGCAGTAATCTGTGAGAGTGTAATATACATAGGTGGATAAAATCTCTGGCGACGTTCATGTAAATAAAAATAACATTATATTGATACATGAACAGTCATTTTACTTTACATACAGAAGAAGTTGACACACACCCTTAGAATTCACTCCTGTGAAATTATGAGACAAATATCTCACCAACCTGACAGCTCTTGCATGTCAAACACTTATACAATGTATAGCTTACTCTCCCATTTTTCCACACTGTCATATAGAAACCTGCCAAAAACAAGTGTACAAAATGTGCTAAAGGGCTGTCAAAATAGAAATTCAAGCAAATGAGAAAAACCATTCAACATACTTTTTCAGATACATCAAGGCTTTTACAAAAACAAGCACCAGACATTAGTTTCTGATGACAGAATTCAAAATTTGAGTGATTAACATATTTCATTTGACCGTCACTTACAGTAATGTAGCAGTTCATAACGGCCTGCCCTTTCTTTGTGTAGAGAGGCTGTGTGTAGGGACTTTTGGAAACAATCTGAGGAAGGATGAGAATTTATCATCACGGGTATTAATAATTATTTTGTAAACTGTTTTATTCACATACACAAACAAAAGACTGAAAGCATTTAGATCAGGAATAGGCAACCCTTCATATATAATGGCAATGAAAAAAGTGAGGATACAGAGGGCCCTATACTCTCACCTCATTAAAGCCATTCTTATTCTAGAAATGACATAATTTGCACACACGTTAGGATAACATAAAACTCAACTGAATCTGTCTTTGTGTGTGGAGTGAGGTGTTTGGAACATATGTTCAACTTCCAAGATCAAAGATTTAATGAAATGATTTTCCTGGTTGTTTTCTTGGTGTTTTCTTTTCATAGCTCAGTGACCAGTGTATAAAGTAATTTTCAATCAACCTCAGGCCACCCAAAATTACATGTCTGATTCAGATCATGTTACTCCACTTGTTCTTTGAGTAAAATCTGAGGCACACCTCTAATCTGACACTTACAAATCTGTATAACTGTGGCCAATACATATGTTAGAAATGTTAAAAACTGTATAGATATTTTCCATGATTCCTATGATTATTCTACCTGTCCAAGTGTGGCCTCCATTTGTCCTAGGAAGTCATCATCACTCAGCTTCTCTGTTGAATTATCAACATCATAGATACGAATCCTCACATGCTGGACACTCTCAAAGTGATAGTCTGTAGCAAAAGGCTTGGTGAAATTTGGATGCAGGGTATTCTTCACATTTTCTGTCCTGCTGGACTTTAAAAATTAAACATTCTATGAACTTTACACTTGTAAACAAGACATAATAACAGAAAGTATCTGAATACATTTTATTCCAGACTTTTGTACCTGCCTTCACAGAAGAAAATGTTACTTTTACTGTAAATTATTTAGTGACGTTAGACTGGCATACAGAATTAGAAGATTTCCTTTCACATCTCTTATCCCATATAAATTTACATATTTTCAATATACATGCAATATTCATTTCCCACCATCAAAGATGGCTGAATAAAAGCAAAACCAGCTCCCAACAATCCAGCCATGCTTCCGATTATATGAGCATCAAATAGTGACAGCTTCTGTCTATAAGCCTGGTACATGAAAATTTTATTACAAATACTAATCAATGAAAAAAAGTTGTTTGACTTTAAAAGGCCCCAAATACACCTGTCTGGTCAGTATTTAATACAAACTGGCATGTTCAGCACAGTTTAAACATTAACTGTATGGTGTCCAGTGTCTTGGCATTACTGGTAGGAACTCACTTTGTTTCACTTTTTCACTCAGTCTTTTCGACATTTGAGACATGTTTGTTATGTCACATAAATTTATCCAAATTTTTAACAATATTATTGTTCTCCACTTCTTGCACAAGCTATACTTTTGAGAATTTCGCAATTAGTCTTTGACTTTGAATTGTTCCATCTTTGTACTTATGACAACATAAATTTAATTACTCAGTCCTCTCAGTTTAATGAAGTGCATACTTCAAACTAATATAATAATATTATGATGAATTAAAAAGGGATAAAGAGCAGTTTGCCAATAGTGCATTAAATCTGAGTGCATGCAAGCTATTCAAATTAACATTCAGGTCTTGTGAGTAAA
Organism: Onchidella celtica; assembly: GCA_963931925.1. Taxonomy (NCBI): domain Eukaryota; kingdom Metazoa; phylum Mollusca; class Gastropoda; order Systellommatophora; family Onchidiidae; genus Onchidella; species Onchidella celtica. Next base: position 19,119,267 of record OZ007574.1, read on the forward strand.
ACATCTCCCATAGCACTTACATGAGATTAAACTGGTGTAATTTTATTCCTCCACCTGTTGTATACAACAGGTAGACAGGTGGTGAATGTGCACACAGTAAAATAATATCCTTTTTGAGCAACGTATGTGACTGTCACTATACAGTGTCATTTTTCACCTTACCTCATGATATTTGTCACCACTCTTGAAGTACAGGACAGCACATGGATCTGACAGGGAGCCCACATCGCGGTTTGGAAGATTTTTGCAAGAAACTCGAAGTTCAACTTTCTGTACCATTTGATTCACAGGACCATAGGCAGGGTACACATTCTGGGGGGCTGCCATAATGAACCACAACCAATCTCCTTGAAGAATAATCTAAGACCAAAAGGAACAAAGGACTTAAATTGACTGATTGCGACTAGAAAGTCTCTGAAGCAATAATGAACATTTCAGCACACTGAGTACAGTTGGCCCACTGCCATCTTACCTGCCAGTTAACAATTATGTGGGAATCTACTTCCTGCTCTGTGAAGGAAACCTAACAGGACATGTTTCTGAGCACTAAATTTATCCCATTATTACACAGTTCTGATCACACAGTCATTTCAGCTCCATATTGTTATCACTAAACATGTTCAAGAGGATTTACACAATCCGAGCGCCAAAACATTTACAAGTGCTTTCACTCTCATGTATTGTAAACCTAAAATTCCTATGAAAAATAAATCACACAGCAAAGGGCAAGTTCACCCAACATAATAGTTATGCTTGTTGTAGTTTTTTCTTTTTTTATATATGATATAGTTCAGGATAAAGGAAAACTGAATAGGGGTTGTAGGACCAAGTATGCTGATGTTCCACAGCAGAGTTTGAAATTTAACTGATAGTGGCATGATTTGCATTATTTTTAAAATGAGTGCATGCATACCAACAATGTCAATCCAAACAAAATGAAGGAAATCAAATACCCACTTAACTAATGTAGTTAATCTGTCCTTGAGCTAACCTTGACTCCTAACTGGACTTTTAGTTTTCTCGGCGCTCTAATCGCACTTTAACTCGTAAATCGTGACTAGATGGGTGCCCGAGACAGTGCTGACACCTGAGCATTCCCGAATTCACCACGGACAATCTGTACATGATATTATCAGCAGATAATGGCAATAGAATGCGAGGGATGCCACCGTCAGTGGCGGACACACTTGGTAGTGGAGGTAGAATTTTATTGGCCCATTTGTACTCGCTGTCAACACTATAAATCCCACTGTTCATACAAAATATTTTGTATTTCTATCTTCAGTACATGCTCTTCATATTACTGAAAACCCCGTTCTCTGTGATCAGTACTTTCCTAGCTGTGATCTGTTAAAGACAGCGTGTCCATTTTTCAGTTAATGCTCTTTTTCATTGTGAAAAATTGATTTAAAAATTCATATCTCGGCTCTCAAACAACGGACTTAAAATTTTGATCTGGAATTGTATTCTGCGGTGCGTCTAGATTTCATGGTGCATCACTAATTCTCTCTTCAATTACCATTTGGACGCCAGACCCTGATTTTACTGGCACGTTTCTGCGCCTCTGCCTGTGAATATTTATTCTCTAATCAAATAGAAGTTTGACAATTAGCATGACTCTGTTTTTAATTGTGGAGCATACGATAGAGGCGCCCGTGCAGATGCGGGGCCCTCTTGCAGAAGAGGGACAGCAAAGAATACATCTGACGTGATACTGCGTGTCGTAAGAGGCGACTAAAGGTGCAAAGGTCCTGGTCTCCCGAGAAGAGCCAGTTGGCGGTGGGCCAACTACCCACCCTGTAAAAATAAACCAGTTACAGAAACACAAGCAAATACTTTAAATCAGTCTTTTATCTTGGGAGAAGGGGGAGCATCTGCACCTGTAGATTCAATGAAGGACAATGGACAAAGCCGAAAGGACTCCACTGGCCCGACTGCTCCTTCATCAAACAAGTCACTCCGGATTGCGTCGTGGAATGTCCGCTCCATGTATGAAGCAGGAAAGAGTGCCCAGGTTACAATGGAGATGAGGCGATACAGACTGCACATACTTGGAGTTAGCGAGACCCGCTGGATACAGTCCGGACTGAAACAACTTAATTCTGGGGAAAAGATTTTGTATTCTGGAAGGGAGGACAAAAAGCATACAGAAGGGGTAGCGATCATCTTGAGCAAGCACGCCCAGAGGTCACTGAGGGGATGGGAACCCTACGGAAGGAGAATTATATTGGCATCATTTACTACAAAGAACAAGAACATCAACATGAACATTGTGCAGATATACGCCCCAACAAATGAAGCAACCGATGAGGACAAGGACGATTTCTACAACCAGCTTCAGGAAATAGTTGACACATTGCCAAGAAAAGATGTGAACATTATAATGGGAGACGCCAATGCCAAGATAGGACAGGACAATACAGGGTATGAGGACATTATGGGGTGCAATGGTTTGGGACAAATGAATGAGAATGGAGAGCGGTTTGCAAGTTTCTGCGCATTTAACAGCTATGTGATTGGAGGTTCAGTATTCCCACACAAGAGGATCCATAAGGCCACTTGGATTTCACCGGATGGAGTAACTGAAAACCAGATTGACCACTTTTGCATCACCCGACGATTCAGACGCTCACTGGAGGATGTCATAGTACAGAGAGGAGCTGATGTTGGATCTGACCATCACATGCTGCTGGCAAGACTCAAACTCCGCCTCAAGAAACAAGGTACCAGAGCAGGAACAAAGAGGAGAAAGTTTCAAGTGAGCCTTCTGGATGGAGACAAGAAGGAAGAGTTCCAGCTGACACTGAGGAATAGATTCAAACCCCTTGTTGACCTCGAAGAGACAGTAGATTTGGAGACTCACTGGGCTAAGGTAAAAGGAGTATTTACATCGACATGTCAGGATGTTCTTGGGGAAAAGAAAGTGGAACACAAGGAATGGATCAGTCAAAAATCACTGGACTTGATAAGGATAAGAAGAGACCTAAAAGAACAGGTAAATGCAAGTCGTACAAGAAGCTCAAGAGTTGGTAACCAGGAAGAGTACCGAGCATCAGCTAAAGAGGTCAAAAAATCAATTAAAAAAGACAAAGAGGAGTTCATAGGAATGTTAGCAGAGAAAGCAGAGAAGGCAGCAACAGGAGGACACACGAGGATCCTCTACCAGACTACAAAGACTCTTGCTGGAAAATATGGAAAACCGGAAGTTCCTGTCAAGGATTGCAACAGGAAGGCTATTTTTGGAAAGGAAGCTCAGGCAAAAAGATGGATAGAACATTTTAGTAGCCTCTTGAACAGACCTCCACCAAGCAACCCACCCGACATTCTACCCGCAAGAAATGATTTACCGATCAGTTGCGACCCTCCGACTAAAGCAGAGATTAATGATGCCATAAAGCAGTTAAATCGAGGCAAGGCAGCTGGACCAGATCAGATCCCACCAGAGGCGCTGAAGGCAGATGCTGCTGGGGCTGCAGAGGATCTGCACTCACTATTCTCGAGGATTTGGATCGGAGGCAAGTTTCCAAAGGACTGGAAGGAAGGACACCTCGTGAAGCTTCCAAAAAAAGGGGACCTCAGCAATTGTAGTAACTACAGAGGAATCACACTTCTCTCCATCCCAGGAAAGGTTTTCAATCGGATTATTCTCAAGCGAATACAGAATGCAACAGACCCAAAACTTCGTGAGGAGCAAGCTGGTTTCAGGAGTAATCGATCAACCACCGACCAGATCGCCACGCTGAGAATTATAGTAGAGCAGTCGCTAGAGTGGAACTCCCAACTGATAGTGAACTTCCTTGACTACGAGAAGGCCTTTGATAGCATCGATAGAGAAACGCTGTGGAGAATATTGAGACATTATGGAATCCCAGAGAAGATGGTGAATCTTATCAAGAGCATGTATGAGGGGACAAGTTGCAGAGTCGTACACGATGGTGAGCTTACTGACAGCTTTGATATCAAAACTGGTGTTAGGCAGGGTTGTTTGCTGTCCCCATTTCTGTTTATTCTGGTGATTGATTGGCTTATGAAAGAAACCACCAATGGAGAAGAAATGGCATACAATGGACCCCATGGACACAGCTGGACGATCTAGATTTTGCAGATGACTTGGCACTATTGTCGCACACACACGACCAGATGCAAGCAAAGACTACAGCTCTAAACAAAATTTCAGAATCTATTGGATTGAGGATACACCCTGCGAAGTCAAAGGTCCTAAAAATTGTTGCACCCCCAAGCGAACAAGTCAAAGTAGGAGATCAACCACTGGAAGATGTAGAGTCCTTCTGCTATCTTGGTAGTATCATTGACAATAAGGGAGGAACAGAGGCAGAAGTCAAAGCACGAATTGGAAAGGCACAGGCAGCTTTCACGTCCTTAAGCAAGATTTGGAGAACCAAGGATATATCTCTAAAAACAAAGCTGAGGATATTCAACTCGAACGTGAAGTCAGTCCTGTTGTATGGATGTGAGACTTGGAATGCGTCCCAGGCCTGCATAAAGAGAATCCAAGTTTTCATCAACAGATGTTTGAGGAAGCTACTTAAGATCAGATGGACAGACAAGGTCAGCAATGAAATTGTTTGGAAAAGAACAAGACAGAGCCCAGTCAGAGAGGAAATTGGTAGGAGGCGATGGAGATGGATCGGCCACACTCTCAGGAGGCCAGGAAACAGCATCGCGAAGAAGGTATTGGATTGGAATCCCCAGGGCAAGAGATCAAGAGGAAGGCCGCGCGGAACGTGGAGAAGAGCCAGAGAAAATGATGTGCAACGAAGCGGAAAGACTTGGAATAATGTAAAGAGGCTGGCCCATGATAGAGAGGGATGGAAAGTGTTTGTTGGTGGCCTATACCCTGATCCAGGGTGAGAAAGGCAATGATGATGATGATACGATAGAGGGGCACATGACTCTTTCAGGCTTAATTATCCTGTCTAATTCTGGCCTGAAGTGAACTCTGACGATGTTGTGGCAAGGCACATGTAACCACAAAATGAAAGTCGGTTCTAAAAAGCCAGATTTATGCGTGAAACATACGAATGACATTATAGACCATCTTCTGTCAGAATTCTGATAAGCAGTTTGGTATATGAGACAAATTTGGAGCAGACCATATCATGAAGTTTGTAATAGCTTGGCACAGAAAACTGAAGAGAAGATCAGACTTGGTAAACTGTTTTATGTATCTTTCTAGACTTCACTAACAAAGTTTCAGACCGTACTAACGTTGGAGATTAATTAATTCATCCTCAAACAAAAGACCTCATTAGAAGCTGAAAATCCCAACACTGACTGAATTTTGACCCCTCTAGTTTTGTTCCTATGGCAGCTACAATATTCAAATTTACATGTAAGTAGAGGCGAATTCTTTCTGTTTGTGAATTTTTATAAGTACTAGCAGAGGTCCCCAGCCCTGCCTGGGTTAAATCTGTTTCTTCAGTTTCAGTTCTGGATTATTATTATAATAATGGACATAAGGAACCACTTCAGACATAAAAGAATCAGCATGAAAAGTTAGGTTCTGTAATGGATAAAAGAAAGTAGGCCTAATGTTTCCAAGGCTATGAAAATGTTTCCAAGGCTATGAAAATGACTATCTTCTATTTTCTAATTTTAGTTGCTAGTGCATTATTTACATACTGGATTCTGATCGGATGTGCTAATGATCACTACCGGAGGTTGGGTTTTTGTGTGGGTGTGCGTCTCCTGAGCTCATTTACAAAACAGAATCTAAGTGCTGAGGTGTGAACATTTGTAGTAAAGCCGAATAGAGAAAACCAGTGAGTTGTGTTCCCTCCTCACTAACACACTTCAAGAAAAAAAAAACGTTTGAGCATAATGACCTCTTTGCTAATTCAAATTAACTGGTAGTGACTGATGACCTCATGGAGTCATGCATTTATAAAAAGGAAGGATTGTGGGACGAAATTACTGACACAAAGCAAACTCAAAAAAATTATTGATTTTGTCAAAAAAGAAAAAGGGAACACGTATTTGTATTTGACGGCAAAAGCGATTAATCTAAAGTGTTTTTTATTTTTGTGCAAAATTTCAGCAACTTACGTTGCCAAATAAAGTCTGCAGGCTTGACTAAAGTTTGTATGGCGCTAGTTTTTTTATATTGTAATTGATAACACTGAGGTAGGAAAATATCAGACCCAATGGGTTATTTTAAATCAGTAGAATTACTAAAATGATGCTGACACGGGTCTTGACCACTGACCGTAATGAAGCAAATTACCACTGTAACCACTGCTACCAGGTCCGCCCAGTGAGTCAGTCATGCATGAACTAAAAGTGATGCATGGGAATGCCATGTTACGCTTTATCTTGCTAGATCATATTTAATTAACTTACAAATTGCCAGTTTGCCAATAGGTTGAAAAAAAATGATACTTTTCAGCTTATGTAGACTTTCTGACAAATTATCACCATTGTACAGCTTGCAAATAACAATTATATGAACTGGATCAAGGGCCTTCGGGCTGCTGAATGGAAAAGGCTGTAAATTATCTAACTAGCTCTATCATCCACATGCTGATTTATACAGTGTTATGACTGTTAGTTTCTGAGTTCAGGCTATGCAGACCTCGGGTAAGCATGAAAACAGCTAGAATCCTTCCATGGAAACTATTTTAACTATCATTTTTATTGAGTACAAAATAATATGGTTTTAAATCCTTTCAATATTTGAGACATATATTAATATGTGTGTATTCTCATAGAACAAACACTATCTCATTGTTATCAACACTAACAACACTTTGGTTTACAGTGGCTTTCATAACTAATAACATCTTTTTTATAATATATCCCCTACAGAATGTCAGCAATTACTTTTAAATGACCAATTATAAAGTGATCAGATGCTAAGTTACATCATTGGTAGAGCAGATAGCTTGACTCATTGTGAGCCTCTCTTGCTGAGTTCTTAGGGACATATTATTAACTCAGTAAGCCTTGCAGCATGCTCCTATAAGTGATAAAGCTTTATATGAATAACGGGAACTGTAACATGTATCACAAATATCATTGATTTCTGGATAGGGAAAACCAGAAAACAAAGTGACCTAGGAATTTTGAGTGAAATCAACAATCTTGTAAAAATATAGACCACAACTACCCAAACACAACGCAGATGACAGGAAAAAACCAAGTGTTACAAAGAAAATTCAGTTTTAGGAAAGCCACACCTATTTAAAGATTTTCTCGTCCGTGAATTTTTGGCTTTTTTTGGTTGTTTTTTTTATGTGATTGTGTATACTGGATTGATCAGTAAACAAACACACAGTGATGAGTTAGATCATGACGAATACTTCAGGATCTAATCCAAACCATATTTCTTGGACTAACCCAGCCAGCAGCCCTATGTAATTCAGACACAGATCTGTGTAGTATTGGTAGGATTACTGCAGGGAAGGGTTCTCTACATCAAAGTGACGTTCGTGCCATGTCATAACCAGCAGATCGACGTAGGAACCACATCATTTTTATGTGCAAACTTCATGTCAATCCCACCATTGGATTTTCATAGGGTTGCTGGGAAGGTTCCTGCTGAATATGGTCTGCACCTGAAACTCTTCTTAATGCTCACCCTGCGCGTGACGGCTTAAAGCTTGCTGTCCAGTTCAGTGACCTTACTCACGGAGAATCTTATCTGGGTCGCACTGACCCTTGCTGATCTACAATGACCACACTACCGCTGTCCATGTGGTTCGGTTTCTATTTGATCGGTATGAAAACATTCGCTGTTATGGATGCCTTAAATCACACTTGATAATGAACTAACCAGTGAAATCTTTGTCTCTAATCAATGATCTGACTTATGATACCAAACTGACAGCTGTAGTTTCCGTGACAATGAAGCATTATAACTAGCCACGCCCTCCCAAGCCCTAAGCAAATGGTTTCATCCTCATTGACAGATCTACTAATAAACCAATGTGAGCGTTTGGGGCAAAGCAAAAATCATTTCAGAGCTTGTTTCTCATTTCTGATTGGTTCTTAGATACAGACAACTCCAAATGGTGGTCAGCTTGTGAGAAAATCAGACAATATTGCACAGTTCGCATGTTGATGTTACATCCTTTGATAGTGGGGGAGAGCCTTTGAAAGCTCAAAGTCTTTGTGATTCCGACCAGTGGTCCACTGGTTAACAATAACATATCCTTGTGTCACAGTGCCTTTGATTTAGAAGAGATACAGTGAGCAATAAGATGGTAGTTACGTCTCAAAAAAAGATCAGTGACCCGACGTGTGAAAATACTGCTTGCGCGCAGCGTGGACAGCTTGACGATGCCATATTGGTACGCCCGTGCAGAGTATGCATGGAAAGTCGATGCCATATAGGTACGCCCATCGCAGGGTGAGGATTAAAGTGTAACATCATTTTTGCATTATATATTATATCCTTACCACTACCAGATTGAATCTTAGTAGCTTACTCTCTTTCTTCTGCATACTCCATCAAGCTGCCTTGCTGTCCAGCTTACTTGTCAAGTCTAGGACAAAAACTCATGCTGACACTGTCACACTGATAGGGAGGACTTCCGAATGCGTTCCATAACCCGACAAGTGCATAGGCATTGTCAGATTTATATGTAACGATGTGAGGGTCTAGTCAGTTTGTATCATCGAGGACGTAGGCCGATGTTCGTCTGGGCAGTAGATCTAGTCAGATTGACATATCAGGGAAAGCCGCCAGGGTAGCCATGCACTGTTTTCACTCGGGCTATGGAACGCATTCGGAAGTCCTTCCCACTGATAGATCCAAGCCTGACCCCCTTGTAGTTTTACTGTCCTGGACTTGAAAATTTCAGCACTAAAAGAACTATTCTCTCACCATGTTTTCATCTCGTCAGAAATCCCTCCCTGCATCCACACACGAATTAATGACGACAGACCACACTGGCGGTTGACAACGTTCGCACCGCTGATGGATGTGAATAATACCAATGTTATTCAGGGTGCGCAATGATTAAGATTGGGGATACCCGTATTCTGTGGTGAATCAATCACCATGGGGATGCCAAATTCTTGTCTCTCTCTGAGTTCGACTCACTTATTTAAACCAAATTACATGCCCCCTTGATCTTAAGATTAACTCCAGATCAATATATTACATATGTACAAATTCCCTGCTTCTATTCAACATCATAATCCGAGAGCCATGCTGGAGGCCGCCTTAGCCGTCTCGGGTTCCGCCGTTGTTCATCAGGCTGGTCACGCACTAGCTCCTCGTTTTCAGCTTCAGATCCTTGTGGTCCATCGTTGTTCTCTTCAACTCGATCGGCTTCTGTTTCTTGTTCTTGTTCTATCACTCTCCTAATGTCAAGGATGTGCCGAGGCGTACCGTCTACCACCACATTGTTCACAGAGTTAATTCCAGTCACCGTTCCCTTCTTCCACTGTGTTGTGCAACGATTGTTAGGTGGTTTGACCCATACCTCATCACCAATCTTAACGCATCCACTTTTCACGAGAGATTCATCCTCCTGTTCAATGCGGGCGGGATTACCCCAATCATATTGGTAAACTGCTTGGAACGGCACGGAATTTGAATCAGTCCCATACCTTGGAGTAGAGTTATACCAAAAGACCGCCTCTTGTGGAGAAATGGAACATCGTTCTGCAACAGCTTTGATAAACCGGTGATTCCGCTCAATGATCCCGTTCCCGCTTGGCCGATAAGCCGCCCTAAACAACCCAACAACGTTCCATCTGTTCAACAGGTTTGTCACAACTTCAGAGTGAAACGCCAGTCCGTTATCCATAAGAACCTCCAACACCGGTCCTCTCTCCAGAAACACTTCTTCCATGATTTCTGCTACGGCCTCACCAGTCTCACGGTTCAATTTTCGCCATATTGCAAACCTTCCGGGGCCACAATCTATGATTGAGAGATACGGAATTCCATGATAATGTGTAACATCAATCGCCAGTCTTCTCCAATTTTCATAAATACTCAATTGACCTCTTTCGTGAACACGTGGAGCAGGATCTATTGATTGGCACCTTGAGCAGCTTCTCACGACATTTTTCACAGCCTCTCGACTTACGTTTGGCATTGACTTTCTTGCCAGGAACAGAGTGCGATCGACGCCCATATGGTGCATCTCATGAAGCGTACGCAGGTTTACATATCCTGCCGCACAAATACTTGAATCATCTTGGCTCATCTTACTAATTGGTCTGTTAATCCATTCCTTCTTCACTCTTGTAAGAACATCGGCCTTATTCTTGGAAGTTGAGACCAACGTCACGGTAACGCTGATGTTGAACTCATCAATCAGACTCTCCAAAACTCTCAACCGTCGCTTCACTAGCAACTCAGCGGCCCCTTTGGTGTGAACCCGTCTCTCAGCGGTGAGAATAGTTTTTATCCATGCGCTAACTGTGGCGGAGTCTGTTACAATCTCGATTTCCGTTAGTCCCCATTTTATAGCCATATTTACGCCTTTCATCACAGCTTCCAGTTCTGCAACATTGATATGGCTAACATCGGAAGGTTTTCGGAGCCACGCTGCATCTTCCACAACACTGTTGCCAATTTCCAAACATGCTCCAAGTGCAATGTTGCTCGCATCACACCATACAATCCCTTTCACTTTCTCATGAACCTGCCATATTCCGGTCACCGGGTCATTCTCTTTCACCCTTTTCAGGACATCTTGTAACATACAAATAACATCTTCAGCCACCTGCTCCTCCCATCCTATACAACCTGCCTTTCTCTTGATGTAACTTGCTGCCACTCTCAGCCATCCAGCCACAGGATAATGCCCAACGAGCTTTCCGCAGATCGAAAATAGTTCTCTCTTGGTAAGACACGTCACCTCTTCAGGCAGTTCGTTCCCTCTGGTAAAAACCAGGACGCCACAGTCATTGGTTTTCAATCGCAATCCAAGAGCCGCGCCGCCCTCCAGTGATTCAGGGGGTTTTGTCACAAGTCCATATCTGTTAAGATGACTGATCAGCTCATCGGGTGTCACCTGGTTCTCATCAACCAATATGTCGTCAATATATGATTTCGTCCCAGCCTTCACCTTTTCTGATTTTGCGAGAACCGTCTTCAATATTTTCGACATTATACGTGGCGCTGAATTTAACCCAAAGCCAAGTCTTGTTAAACAGTAGGTCTTGCCCTTGTAATTTACGAGCTGATACTTCCAAAGCTCCTTATCCATGTGGATTTGTAAGTAAGCGGACTTCAAATCAACAATTGTTCCGGCGTCTGTTTGTCTCCATTCCCGCAGAGTTTCACTGCACACGTCTGTTACATCGTCGCCTGTATGACAACTTATATGCAAGTTGAGTTCTCGAAAGTCAAGAACCGGTCGCACTTTGTTCTTTGTAGGTTGTTGCACGGCCATCAGTGGGATAATGCCACTCTTAACAGTCTCTCCCCATGGTACCAAAATTCCCTCATCAATCCACCGCTGAACTTCGTTATGAAAGCCATCCCCCACTTCACCCTGAAGATTTCTGTCGTAACAGCCTACTCTGTTCATTAACACCGGAGGAGATGATTTCCACTTCCACTTAACAATCCACTTTTCTCCATCAAACTCAGCTGTAAAATCGACATCTTCAATTGAACTGCATGATCCATCTTTAACTCTATGTCCCATCCCACTAACAGACTTGTCTTCCATGTAGGTTGGTTTCTCACCCAAATTCTCATCACTGCCCGGTGCCTCTTTCGCCACAGAACAACTCTCAAAACCAAACCTAACAGTTCCATTTCGGACAGTGACGCCTTTCATTTTCTCAATCAAATCCATTCCCAAGACGATAGTTATATCTCCAAAGACTGAATCCGATACTATGGCATGACTCTCTACTTCAATTCCCCGTACCTCTATCCGGAGCAATTGCTTTCCCTGGCACCTTACTTTTGATCCATCAAAGGCCACCATGAAGGTCTCACCATCACAGCTTCCGACAGCCTTCGAGCTAACAACAGTAGTATCGCAGCCGGTATCTACTAACGCCTTCACCACTCGTCCCCCCAACACAACATCTATCACGGGTAACAACTGCGCCATCATTCCTGTTGAAGAGTGGCTGCTGGCGCACCAGCCACCCGTCGCTCGTTTCCCTGATTCTGATTGCATTGGCTTGCAATGTGTCCGACCTGGTCGCAGCGATAGCAGATTATATCTCTGCGTTTCATTCTGGTATTGCAGTACTTTGCCATGTGCGGTCCTCCACATCGGTAGCATGATCCCTTGAACTGCCGACCATCATCTCCTCCGCCGTCCTTTTCCACTCGCCTGATCATCCGTGAAGTTGTAGCAGAGGCAACCACTGTTTCTCCCTTCGTTGCTGTCGTAAGCACTCTCGCTCTCCCAATCACATCACTCATTTTCATCTCGAATACTCTCTCAATCTGTTGTAATTCGCACGACACACTATCTGGAAACCCATTCACAAAAGCAAGCTTGATCACCCTCTCAAGACTGTCACCACTCAAACCTGCTAACCCGCCTAACCTTCTCAACTCATTGGCATACACGTCAACCTGCTCACCGTTCCATCTCTTCTGTGATAATTTAGCAAATGCCACGAATGGACTATCGGTAAAGGCCTCCAGTAGTTTTCTTTCAATTATTTTGATGTCAAGCTGTTCGTCATCACTTAGCTCCAAAAATAAGGCAAGTGCATCTCCTTCTAAGTACAAAGGCAAAAATGTTGCCAAGTCCTTTACTCCTTGTAGCCTCGCTACCAATTTCACCTTTTGCATCCATGCCACCACATCCCCATCTCCAGCAAAGGACTTCAACATCTCCGCAGTCACTCTCACTGCCGCCATGATCCTCGCCGAAATAGCTTGTAGTTTTACTGTCCTGGACTTGAAAATTTCAGCACTAAAAGAACTATTCTCTCACCATGTTTTCATCTCGTCAGAAATCCCTCCCTGCATCCACACACGAATTAATGACGACAGACCACACTGGCGGTTGACAACGTTCGCACCGCTGATGGATGTGAATAATACCAATGTTATTCAGGGTGCGCAATGATTAAGATTGGGGATACCCGTATTCTGTGGTGAATCAATCACCATGGGGATGCCAAATTCTTGTCTCTCTCTGAGTTCGACTCACTTATTTAAACCAAATTACACCCCTTTCTCTCCATTATTAAATTATAAGATGAAATAAACGGCCATGATATGAGCAGCGGCAAAAACTGCCCAATCTGGGAACATTGATGTAATTTGGGAATAAAACATTTCAAAATCTACAATAGGGTCTGAACAATTATCATGGATAGATCTAGATCTAGGCCTATTTATATGGAAGGAATTCCGTACGAGATCCGCACTGTTGCCGACAAAGCGCCAAAGACCAGAAACTAACACAACTACCCCAGCCCCTTTTCGCCTGAGTAGTCAATCTGACTACCGCCCATTGATACAAACTGACTAGACCCCACGCCCCCAACATTGCTTTTTTTCCAATGACAATTGGATAAACTAACAAAATTAATAAGTAGGCCTACCGAAAAAATATATAGGGTTTTTTATCAAAAAGTGCGGATCTCGTAAGGAATTCCTCCCATTTATATTTTGTCAGAACGCGAGATGTATTTTTGTGTTTTTTAGAATAGATCTATGTAGAATTAGACACTACTTTAGATCTAATTAAAAGAGTCAAGATGAAATTGAACCCCAAGCAATGCGGGATAATGGTGCAGGAGATGGGCCTACATTTAAGAAAAATACTTGAGTTGAAGTCTTCTGGAACTGCTGTCAGTGCAGCTGGTCTTTGAAAGTTCTGCTCTATGATATAAATGTAAACACTTTACTAGATCTAGACTCTAGCATCTACATTTTTCATACAAAGAGTTGAGTATTCACCTGCAATGCTGTACAAATTAATTGTATTCTTCTTATGCCACACCCTCGTTGAATTTCCGGTAAATGTTTACTTCCTTCAGAGAATTTTATGCATGCACACTCTCTGCTTCCTTCTAGGAAGTTCAAATTGAAAGGTCAAGACACTCTCTGTTAAATAAGTTTAACGTTGTCTCTGCAACTCTTTTGCATACGAAGTACTGAATTTCCTATCCGGTCACATTTCATTTTGTTTATCATCCTTTCCTGTCCGCTGTCCGTGACCTAGGGACAGTCATTTTAACGGACTCTTGTCTTATCTCAGATGTGAAATGGCATTTTCGACACGACAGAAAGTACTTGCCGCCATTATCGCTGTTTTGGCTTTCATAGTTGGACAAGCAATTTTATACCAGACTCTCAGTTTTCAGAACAAGGCAATCGTCTTTAGAGCTGAGTTTGTGGCAATAGCGGAGTGTGTAATGTTCTTGTTTTCAAGAACTGTTTGGAAAACCTTCGTCCCAGTCATAAAGGAGGCCTTGTCTCCTCCTTCAATGCGACTCCAGCAGTCTGCAGAAACCTCTGCAAATTCCACTTCGAATGGTCTTTGCCGTTCATCTTTGTGGAAAAATAAGACTTCTGATGTTGATCTAACAGCACACAGCAGCAAAATATATCCTGGTGAACAGAATGGGTCTCTGGTTTTAACTTTTATGAAGGTTGCTTTGTTTACTTATTTACTTATGTGTCAGATAAGTTATTTGACAAATTTATTCATCATAGACACTGACCCACACTGGTTTGGCATGCTTTCATATGCTTGTCTGGGATCATTTGTCCAACTTTTAACAGGAATGGGAATATTTAAGTTATTGTCTTTCGTTGTGAAAATATGTAGAAATGGGAGGACCTTGAGGGGTACTTCATCAGGATTTTCTCAAAAACAAGTCGCTGCACTGTCTCTTATTTACATGATGGCTGCATCAACCATAGGCCTATACACAGCATCACAACCACCAAAAGTGGTACATGTTAGTGTGCCCATTAGAAATCTGCCATCAAATTTGGAAGGACTCACAATTGTGCAACTGAGTGATATACATTTGGGACCAACGGTTGGATTTTCAAAGCTGTTGAGGATAGTGGAAATAGTCCAAAAAGCGAAACCAGGTATATGGTTGCAAAATGAAAAACATTTTGAAACAAACATAATTTATAAACCAAAACCAGCACATCACAGATAGCATTAAACAGGAGGTACACAGCTTTAGACAAGCGCCCAGGCTTTTTCATGTTCTGAGCTAACTAACTATACTATTACTACATAGTACATCTGTTCAGAGGATTTTAAACTCCTCTAGGGTGGACGCTCCTTAGTCCTTGTCACCCATGACAGACTCACCTTAAGTCGCATTCTTGAAATGTCCTTGCTGTGTGCCCCGAAAGGAACTCCTTCCCAGTAAACATTTCCCATCTTCATGAACTTGACATATTAACATTACTCTGTCTTGTTGTTAATCAGGGTTCCCGTAAGTCCTTAATTTTCAGAAAAGACAAATTAAGAACATCATTTAAAAGTCTTTATATTTTGAAAAATGATATTAGTCTCTAGAAGGTCATATTTATATCTGTTAAGTGAAAATTTTGAGAATTATCAGTGCTTCAATACACAGAGACAGGAAACACTTGTTGTGTTTGCATGGTGTATGCATAGAATGAGGTAGCTCGCTGGAAGTTGCAGTCAACATACAATGTGCAAAGCCATTTTTGTTCAACACTCTGTTTTACAGGGATGGAACCGGCTCTGAAAATTCCGGAGGTCTGGAATTTTTTTTCTGCCGTCATAATTATGTGGCCACGCTATCGATAATTTTTCGGGCAAAAAAGTTAAAATGCAAAAAGAATATTAAAAGAGGGATTGGTGGAAAACACCGATTACCGGAAATAGCAAGTTGGCACCTCTGGTCTTGCACTCTGGGTTCTTTTCATTACAAGTGTAGGTCTAGGCTACCCTACACACTGTCAGTTCAGCTCTTTCACTAGCGTTTACGTGATAGATCCAGCATGGGCAAAGAGAGATGACATGATGAAACATCGAGTTTGATCTGACTCATGAGTAATTTTCTGTTGGATTTATAACTGGTGCCAGTGGTGCTGGAGCCTGTGAGGTGAAAATGAAATTTCAAGGTAGTGTCAGTGATGGTCAAACTCATAGTAGTCTTTAATTTTAACGGCATCGTTCAGATAAAAGTCGAGAACCAAACTCTGGACCTAGGTCTACAGTAAATCTAGAACCAGGCGCAAAGAGACTTTGCCAACATGGTGCAGTGTCAGAGTCACGTTTTTCAAAATGTAGCTTAAACCTAGAAATAAAAAAAGATCATATGATCTAGCATATGTAGCTTTCTTTTCAGTGGTTCGTTCAGGATGAATTGTGACTTGGTAGGTTAAAGATTATTGACTGTGTTAGTTAGAATATTAGAGCTTACAATTTTTGTTTTTATAAAGAAAGGGGAGAGTGGGGGATTACCAAGCAAAGTTAGATCTACCTTGCATTGGGTAGGGATTAGTTCAACAACATTTGGATAAAGTCACTGGTAATAAGCTATGTTATTTTGGTTAGCATGTAAATGTAAACTTGCAGTGTAACCCATCTAGATCTCAACAGTGTGTGGTCTTAAGAGATGTGAGAAATGATCGAGATCATGATGACACCTTATGTCATTCATCCTTATCCTATCTCAAGGACAGATTCCTGATGGTATTATTGACATTAATGACATGCCTTTATGTGTTGTTGAGTTTTACATTCGCGTGTGACAAGCGCTTGCCGGAAAAAGTTCAGGAAATTTTTTTGTGGCTTGGTTCCATCCCTGGTTTTAATAATAACCAAGGCTGGGAGGTAGACAACACAAGTCTTGGTTTAAAACAGTTCAAGAAGAAAGGCTGGCGCTTTACTGCATCCCTGATGTTCTTTTCCAAAGAATTTTACAAGCCCCTCACAAGTGCTAAATTTTCTTCGGGGTCCCAAGGAATTACTTGTAAAGTCATAGTTTTCATGTACCCTGAAAAATCCACAATTCAGCACTGGTTTATTAAAAACAATGCTTTGATTTGTTTTGTCCAGTTATTACAAGGACAAGTTGCTTCTCAAAGCAAAGGTTGAACTTAGCAGTTTCATTATCCTTTTTGCTTTGTGAAGAAGGTCTTTTCGTTTATCTCAATGTTTATTCACAAAGAACAACGATGAAACAACAAGATAGGGACAGTATCTATGGAATAGACAAATACAGATAGACATAAATAATAATGTTATATCTAAGTAAATTAATACTATATTATAATGCAACTACATGAACATAACTAACATATAAACATATACATATATGACTGCATAACCCTACACTTTGTTATTAAGTTAGAGGTCAAGACAGCTGGATGACCTTAGCATAGTTTTTAATTTAAAGTTAAAAAGCTACAATCATGAACATGCGTGTAAGGTTGCTACATTTTTTTCATGAAGAATCAGACCAGTACATCTTAGAATTTGTGTCCGATCCAGTTTGAACTCAGTCTTGTGACAACTTTTGAAAATATTTTTTTATACTTTGCCCTTTTTTTCTTTCCATTATAGATGTTGTCGTTTTAACCGGTGATTTAGTGGATGGATCTGTGCATCGACTCAAAGGAGCAGCTCAACCATTGAGTTCTATTGACTCAGAATATGGAAAATTCTTTGTTACAGGTTCAAGTGATTTTTATTAATTTTCACTGCTATAGATAATTTTTAACCCTCACTGTCACGAGCAGAGTTAGGGTCTTGGGGAGCATTCGACTGCACGAGAGGCAGCTAACTCACACTCGGACACAACCACACAAGAAAAGTATTAAACAACTAGAGTATCTATATATGTCAGGCCGGTCAGCCATGTTTTACATAAATATTAATAAACAAAACAAAAGACAATAGAGGTATATTCAAAGGGATAAATTCTAATTACTAACTTAATCTATGATATTCATGTAATTATGATTCCTTATTGGATGTACTGCCATCAATAGCAAATAGGTATATTTTACGAAACTAGATATCAATTTAAAGTGACAGTTGAGTCGCCACTGGCCAGTCGCCAGGCAAACTCTCCCTAAATCATATGGGCTTGAATGTTAGGAGAGCCCAGTACGTTCCAAGCCTACAGAAGCACACTTCGGTTTGTAGGTAATTACGCAGTTGCAAAAAAAACTATTTATATATATGCACAATCATTATTCAATTCATCAACAATGTGCCATATTACTTCAATCATACTATGGAAATAATTCTATAACACAGGCCACTCGTCGTCGAGTGCCAGCTGGGGTTTCCTTAGACTTCCTATAAGGCTGTGGTTCTCTCTCTATCTCTGATCTTCTATTATGCTTGAACAAATAAGATATATTACCATTGGACACGCCTACTGGTAGGCGCGAACATCAAAATAGCGCAGCGTGGGCTTTCAAAGGTCAGCCCACTCAGACCTTTCTTTCTAGAGCTCAGTCAGTCCGTTAGCAAGGACTTCTAGTCTTCAAGCCACACAGTTCAGGTACTGGCCAACCGGAGATACTTCACGACACGATGCTTCTGCTCGTCTATATTCACCAAATCTGAACGTTACACGATGTTATATACTATCCGGCTACCCAGCAGTGCTAGTCCGCTGGCCCAATTAGTTCAGCTATCTCATAGGTCGAAACCTCCCACCATTTTAATTGTAGTAATACGTCGGCACTATTCTACCAGCCAGTTAACGTGCAAAAACTTGTCTAGTCATACTTAACAATGTCAACTATCCCCACCTTGTTTCACCCCTACTCCATTACTTATTAACCCTTTCCCATTAATATCGCCGGTATACCGGCGACCGGAAAAGTGCCCCGTGAATTTTTATCGCCGGTATACCGGCGACTGGGGGTATGTCTAGATTTAGCTGTATTTAACAATGACTGCTCCCGAAAATAACTATGGAAAGTGTTTCTAGCCACAGAAGAGTGACATCCTGTTCAAAATAAGCCGGAAGTAGGCCTAGTGGGGGAAGTTTATGTTTACAGTCGTGGTTTTTGTGTGAAGTGAGACAAGAAAATGGCAAGACGAAGAATCAACAATGAAGAGGACTCGGATAGTGACATGTCTTGGGATTCATTTGATGAAGATGTTGACCTTCTGGAGTACTGATATTTAAAATTTCTTTGACTCATATGGATATATTTTATCAACAATGATTTCTGCACCTGAAAATACAGACACAATGGCAGAAATAAAGAAAAAAACAAGGTAAATATTGATTTTATGTGTTTATTTCTCAAATTTCTGTTTTCTGAAACCAAAAAACA
This sequence comes from Onchidella celtica, assembly GCA_963931925.1. Classification (NCBI taxonomy): domain Eukaryota; kingdom Metazoa; phylum Mollusca; class Gastropoda; order Systellommatophora; family Onchidiidae; genus Onchidella; species Onchidella celtica. The sequence continues at coordinate 19,138,480 of OZ007574.1, forward strand.
TCATATAATAGCATTTTTCACCAAAATTTTTATTCCATAAGCAAGGTCATTCATTTACCTTTCAGGAAATGTATGGTTTTGCCTCTTTATCTCTGTGAACTAGATCACTATGGCAGTTTTTGTAAACTGACTCGTAAATTGCTAAGATCTCTCAGGGGAGCCCAGTTTCCTGGGCTGGCCATTGTCAGGGGCATTTATGGGAAAGGGTTAATCACGAACATTAAAACCGACAAGCGTGACTCTAACAGTTTAACTTTACATTTATTTACTCACCAGCTATAATTCGCGAGGGCCGTTCAAGGACACCAGCCAGTTTCTCATGGCCCTGGTAAAACAACAACTCACTCTCTGCGTGAGTTTTAACAACATCCGAATCATGACACTCACGCTGCGCAGGGCGTCGAATGTCGGTATCCACTTCCCAAGCACTCATTCCGCATAGGCGGGTTTAGTCGGCAGGGTCAAACTGACCACGCCACGCGCAAGCCGTATTTTCACACATCTGGTCACTGACCTTTTTGAGACGTAACCACCGTCTTGTTGTTCAGTGTACCTCTTCCAAATCAAAGGCATTGTGATATGGACATGTTAACCAGTGAACCACTGGTTGGAATCACAAAGACTAAGCTTTCAAAGGGTCTCCCCACACTATCAAAAGATGTAACATCAACATGTGAACTGTTTGCTCGACAAATTTGCAGAACCAATCAGAAACAAGCTCTGAAATGATTTTTGCCCCAAATGCCCACATTGGTTCATTAGTATCTGTCAATCAGGATGAAACCATTTGTGTAGGGCTTGGGAGGGCCTGGCTAGTTGTCATGCTTCGTTCTCACGAAAACTACAGCTGTCAGTTTGGAATCATAAATCAGATCATTGGTTAGAGACTGTCAGACTAAGGTTTTGCTGGTTAATTCATTATCAAGCTTGATAAGGCATAGCAGCGAATGTTTTCATACCGATCAAATACAAACCGAATCACATGGACAGCGGTAGTGTGGTCATCATACTTTGGCAAGGGTCGGTGATCCCAGATAAAATTCTCCGTGAGTAAGGTCACTGACCGGACAGCAGGCTTTAAGCCGTCACGCGCAGGGTGAGCGTTAAGTATGATTCTTGTCTTCTTAATTTGTCTGAGCTGCTTGATAATTTGATACTGTGAAGGTACTGTGACAGTTGGCTTTAAAGCACTGTGTGCCATAGGAATTCATTATTTACACACCTTCATATGCTGTAATTAAGTGTTGTGTCTTTCAGTGCGGGTCACAAGACTGAGATGTAATCAAGGGCCCTGTCAATCTTTTTAGTTTAATGCATGTAGATCTATACATAGCATTGTTTATTGACATTAAGAATAAGATGAAGCAAGAAAACTTCATGAAGTACCTTCTGTTTACAAACTTGATTCCCATTTGAACCAAGTCGCTACTGGTTTTGTAAATCTCATTATATTTGAAAAGTGAAGATCTATCACCTCCCATCATACAGAATTCCCAACTGAAAAAATTAAGAAGTGGCAGTATTTTCACTAACATAAAAGTAAAACCCATGAAATTATCCAGGTTTGTGTATCATTTACTTAAAATACTTTTTTGTAAAAAAATCAAACACTTTTAAAGGCTTTTCTCATATTTGCATGTATTGAAAGTAAGCTTCCATTAATTTTAGAATTTACTCAGATTATCATCTGATTCACTGCATTGTTTTATTAAAGTGAAGTGTGTAATTTATGTGCTGTAATATTTTTTAATTGTGAATGATTGGTGATATTTTAAAGACCCAGTTCCTATTTCAGTGATGTCTTTTTGTCATCTTTTGTTTGCTAGAGTAATTCCAGTGAAGGCAAATAAAATAGTAGTTGCGATGTAAGAGTAGTGTGTGTTAAATACTGTTAAAGCAGTGTAGAGTGCCAGTTTGGGGAGATATGAGATATTAAATTATATCAAGTTGTATTCTCAGAATACTGAAAGTGTAAGAGATTGGTTGAAGGTTGATAACTGTGAATTAACCCCTTCCTTGCTTTCATTTGCTCAGAACTGTTGTGGGCTGTCTAATTTCACTATACTGCCCTTTTGCCTGAAACTGTTTTGGGCTTAGTTCGTATGCATTTCTTGAGTGACCATATGAAGACAATTCCCAAATCATGATTGTTATGTATTTTCTGGTTAGTTCCCCTACCAACTTGCATCATTTGCATGTATTTTGAAAGCGTGGCATTTACGGTATGTAATTCTTGAGATTTGCTTGTTTTGTCCCCTTTTGCACTCAGCATGTGAGTGGAAATTTGTGTGGCAGGCAAGGGGTTAAGTGTGGACGCAGTGTATTGTAAATTTATGAATTAGAATTTGAGATGTCATGGTAATGATAACTTTTATTTTCATCCTTTCCCCTCCAGGCAATCATGAGTACTATACTGGGGACGTAGACAATTGGTTCATCTATCTCCAGTCTTTGGGTTTCACAATTCTCCATAACAGCAATGCCAAAGTCCCTGCACATATGGCAGAGGGGGATGGACAGATTTGTTTTGCTGGCACCGATGATGTAACAGCTGACAAAATTGGGTTAGTGAATCTCAAAGATAAATGTATATATCCGTCTTAGAGCTTTTGTTTTGCAGTAATTTTATCATGACCTGTAGTTAGTGTCATTGCACTGGAAGAAATAGATTTAGCATGTAAATTTTTCTGGATAGCACGTTAATGAAATTCTGTGATTTAACCCTCATGCTGTGAGAGGAGTCGAAATATGGCATCGACTTTCCAGGCATTCCCTCTGTATGGGCGTAGCAATATGGCAAGGTCAAGCTGGCCGCACCGCGCGCAAGTCATATTTTCACACATCAGGTCATTGTCCTCTTTATGTAACTACGGTCTTATTGCTCACTGTATCTCTTCTAAATCAAATGCATTGTGACAAGGACATGTTAACCAGTGAACCACTGCTCAGACTCACAAAGACTAAGCTTTCAAAGGCTCTCCCCACACTATCAAAAAGTGTAACATTGACATGCGAACTGTTGCTCAACAAATTTGCAATATTATCTCATTTTCTCATAAGCTGATCACCATCTAGAGTTGTCTGTATCTAAAATCAATCAGAAACAAGCTCTGAAATGACCTTTGCCCCAAATGCCCAGATTGGTTCATTAGTATGTGTCAGTCTGGATGAAACCATTTGTTTAGGGCATGGGGGCATGGCTAGTTATCATGTTTGAAGTTTCGTTCTCACAAAAATTACAGCTGTCAATTTGGTATCATAAATCAGATCATTGATTAGAGACAAAAATTTCATTGGCTAATTCATTATCAAGTGTGATAGGGCATAGTAGCAAATGTTTTTATACCGATCAAATACAATCCAAACTACATGGACAGTTGTAGTGTGGTCATTTGCACATTGGCGAAGGTCAGAGCGACCCAGATAAGATTCCCCATGAGCAAGGTCACTGACCGGACAGCGGGCTTTACGGGTAGCACGCAAGGTGTGGGTTAAAAGGAATTTAAATCAATAAAATCCATCCTGCAGAAAATTTGGAAAGTGTCTTTTTTTTTTTTTCCACTGGAATAGAAATTATTCTTGGCCCTCAGAACTTGTGAGGTCATTCCAGCATCTCAGGCACTCTGTGGATGCTGAAGAAGAAAATAACTCAACCAAAACTGAACAAATGAATTTACCTCATTTTCTGATTTTGTCAAACATCAACTTCCACGGATGTTGTCTTTATCCAGATACAATGGCCACACATTTGGCCTGGACAGTGCTGTGAGCTCCTGCACTGATGATATGACAGTTATATTACTGGCCCACCAACCTGTTGCAGCAAAGATGGCTCTGGATTCACGACATAAAATTGATTTGGTCTTGTCTGGTATGTTCTGCCTTGCCACTTTCTGAAAGTGAGAAATTGATAAATAAAACTCGTTCAAATATGTAACTGACAGACATATTTCCTTGACATATCTGTAATTTTGGAAAATGTAACAGCTGTCTTGAATGTAAGGGTAACATAAATTAGTTAGACAACAAAAATGGAACTTTCAAGAATGATTTGTCTTGAAAGGGTATGGTGACATTCAGAATTAGTTGCATGAATAACGACAATGGATCTGGCTGGTAGTTGTCATTATCTTATGAAATTCTGACAGAACATTAACACCAATGTTGAAAGAAAGTTTAAAGATGATAAAAAAAACTTAGCAGAGTACATTTGATTGGGTTTTTTTTGGAATCACGGTGAAGAAAGTTTATTTGTTAATCACTATTTGATCATTATTATGGGTTTAGAGTCTGATGTTATGGAAGCAAACTAAGAGCCCTGTTCTTATTTTGCAGGTCACACTCATGGAGGACAGATGTTCCCACTGATCCTCGGAGCATATTTGCTTAATCCATTTTACTCTGGGCTGTATCAATATGGAGAGAGAGGTAGTTATGTATATGTGTCTCAGGGTACTCAGTACTGGGGAATTCCTATGAGGATTGGTACCTCCATGGAAATCACAAGAATTACATTGACAAAAGCTGTGTGATAAATGAATACAATGTACAGCCAGTTTTTTTTATGAAATCGAATTTTGTGTTGTGCTCAATCTAGTTTGTAAACTCTCAAACTATTACTTATGATATTGAGAATTTTAGTATTCCCTGACCTAAAGTGATTGTGTTTTCATGCAAAAACTTAATTTCCACAGTCAATCAGGTAGAGAAAGGTGGATATGCACAGACAGGAGCATAGTATTACCCCATCATAATGATTAAAACTTTGCCTTCACATACCATTTCATGGGATGAAACCTCTTGCAACAGCATGACTCAGAATTCAAGAACAAGCATGGGCAATATTTCATATTAGTAAGGATAAGACCTGAAAATTGTGAGGATAAAGAAGGCCTGATACCCTCACCTCTTCTTAAAAAAACCCTTTTATAAATGATGTAATTTGCAAACACAAGCTGATAGGATGTAAGAAACATATTACTGAGTTAACATGGGGATAAATGTAGGAAGAGAGATACAAATGTTAAATAAATTCTATATGGGTGCAATCATTTTTTTTTCTTTTTTTTTTTAAACAGTGACTGATGTATAAAGTAATTTTCAATCAGTGTCATGGCCTGGTCCAAAATTGCCTAGCAGGCAGGATCTGGTCCGTGGGTTGTTAATTGCTCATGCCTTTTCTAGAACTAGGTGACCTCAGAAAATTTATATCTCTGCAGCAGCTTCGTATTTTTTAATGAAATCTTCAAGACAGACAGGAAGTACAAAGCTGAACATATTTCTCCATTTGGCAAAATGTGTGATAGCAAATACAGCTGCATCATGATGAGGTTCATTGTGTTGTAACAAAGTAGAATGTTAACCTTTATTGAGAAAAATCCATGGATTTGACAACACAGAAAATATGAATGTAGTAGATCATCATGTATAACGACACTGATAATGACAAGACCTCAGCAGCAGCGAGAAAATGGTAAATATGAACTACATGTATATGATAATAAATAACTTGAATAACAGCAATTCATAATCAAAACACTCATTATAGCGAGAGAATTAATTCTGAGTGCACTGCTGCCACAGTACCATGTAGGAGATTAAGGCTGTGTATTGAGCTTTGTCTGTCAGTCTACATATTCCCCCCGGCACAGCATGTTGAGACCGTAACCTACCCTCTGGCCATTTCTCACCTGGGCCTGACATGCTTTCTATCCTTACTGATCATGTGCTGTGGCAGGGCACTACATGCAATCATTTGAAAGTGATGACTCACTGTGGGCCAGTAGGCTACAATCAGGTCGCTTTGTTAGACATGTATAGCATATTGTCTTGTCATTACCAGAGATGTGCGATAATAACAGCACGCCACTATGCAGCATTTTACCCCATTTGGCCATCATCTCACTTGGTGTGCATTCTCATTGTTTACACTGGGCTTGGTTACCATGTATTGTGACAGCCTCACACTAACTTATACGCCCTGTATCATTATCATCTAGTCAGTCTGTTCACATTCATTGAATGATACAGATGAGAAACTACTGACGCACTTTGTCTCTAATTTTTTTGCGCCTGATTCTGATGGTGTAATTTGATTGAAACATGGCTAGGTCAGAAAAAGAACATGAACCATTAGCAGTATGAAGGCTGGGATCTATTGTCAGTATACTATTACGTTGCAATACATGGCATGTTAACAAAAGAGGCGATCGTGCAAATAATATAAAAGAAAGTATAATCCTTGCCATGTTATTTGCCTTTTTTACTGGATTTGCGAGACCTTGGGTAAAATGAGACATTTTTTATTAGAACACTGTATCTCATTATAAACAAATTCCACTACATCGTATCAAAATTCCTTCATGTTGTGGATTTGTCAGGATTGTGAGGGAGGAAAGCCTACCATAAAAGTGTTGGGCTGCTCACACTAATAGGGGGAAAATTTGACCTGGTGTACTTGAATCTAACATGAAAGACATTATCTTTGCTGCAGTCACATATCTTGCACTTGCGGTAAGACTTCCACTCCATGACAACATTGATTATTTCTGTGACATTGGTAGTAATTTCAAGAATAGTTTATGTTGCTAGGCATGGGATGGGATGTGGAGGTAAAATGTCAAAGGCTGTCATAATTTTGAAACTAGATGTGAGACACTCCTTTATGTTACTGAACTTTAGTCAAATCAGCTTTCTGTTTATTGCAAATTCACTTTTAGTCAGTTGCCATATATATATATATATATTCTGTTGTACCAGCATTATCTGTTATGTAGTTTAATATTAAGCACAGTTGTTGATCAGATATGTATACACAGGGTTCCTGCACAAATCTGGAATTCCAAGGATGCTGCTGGAGAAAAGCCCTGGAATTTAAAAATTTGAGAAAAAGTATTGGAAATAGTATATTACCCCTATAATTCACATTAGATTTTAATAACCATTACAGAGGACCTTCATGTTTAACGACACTGCTAATAACGAGACCTTGCCGACAGCAAGAAGATTTTAAATCCCCCTTTTGTCTGCTATATGAGCTATATAATAAAATACATGTACTGAAATAACGGCAGCCGATAATAAAAAAAACCTGCTATAGCGAGAGAATTCATTTTGAGTGGGTAAGGCAAATCATGGGGGGGGGGGGCTTTAGAACGTGTTGGGAGTCAGGAAATAACATGTACATTGTTCTTTGTTTGGTGCTACACGCCCGCCTTGCGAGTTGTGGCCCCACCTGACCATCTCTCGCTTAGGCCTAGTAGAGTAGTATGCTTTCTCTCGTGGTCGGTAGACCACGTGCTGTGACAGCACACTACATGCAGTCAGTTCAAAGTGATATCTCATCACTCACTGACGCAAACTGTCGGGAAGGCCATGTAGGGTACAACTTTGTAGTTTCGTCAGACAGGTGCACTCTCTGGACACTACCTGTGATGTGGTATAACTATTACCTGTAGTACGGTCATTGGTTGTCACTAATCACAGTGCGGCATAATTATGATCATGTGCCTACACTCACTGAGTCACAAACACTTGGTTAGTCTGTTCCCACTCTTTGAATGATACAGCACGGGAAACCATTGGAAGCAATTGTACCCTTCTGTTTGAAACATGGCTACTGTCAGCACACACACACAAAAAATATCGATATGAAGGCTGAGATCTGCCACGCATTTGATATTACATGTACGTTGATGTACAGTACATGCTAACAAGGGAGGTAACCATAAAAATAGTGGGGTATTTTAATCCCTTGCCTTGCTTTTTGTACTCTTTCCCGAAATATGGAAACCTCGGGTATAAAGAGACATTTTTGGTGGAACAAGACCTCTTGTTGTAATCAAGTTCTACTGAACTGCGTGCGGCTTGTGGGTTAAGAAGCCATGGAAAGAGCATGATTTTAACACTGGCAAAGGTTGGGAAAAGACACTCTGAAAAAGGTGCAGGAACCCTGTACAAAATACATGTATGAACATGTATGTCAAAGAATGCAGTTGTGAACAACTGGAGCAGCATGACCTTATATAACAGATCTACGTTTGTTTTGTTTTTTTTGTCACAATAGTGCAAGTCTGTGATTATGAAGTCAAAGATTGGTAATTTGTTTATTTATATTATTATATTATGTTGCGCAACCATTTTTATATCATTGTAAAAAATCATTATGTTTTTATCAGATGCTATAACAGTCTAGGATCAGATTATAAGCCAAAGTGTTGACTTACTGTTATTTGTGCATTGACCTTACAGTGTGATTCAAACGTATACATGTACTTATGTGGTTTTGTCATTGTACATGTAATTGTTTGTCAGAAAAGAACATGGTGATGTTCAAATTCTGTGTGTGCTCTGCTTATTGATGTTTTCATCAAGGGGATGCCGCCGGAAAACTTTAAGCATAAATTATCATATCAATAATGTTTTTGTTGATGAATAGAGTAACCATCAGAAAATTTACCTAGCTGATAGAATTTTCCTTTTTTACCATGTTGATGAAATTAAAAATGTGATTTATTCATGAAATTTTAACATTTTGCAGAAATGACCTTGGATATGCAAAAGAGAGAAAATGACATAGATACTCTTGGCATTCAGCATAATTATTTCCAAGTATCCTATGAATGACTGGCTCAATACTGCCAGTTTAGAGAAGAGCCACTCTCTCTTCCACCCCCCCCCCCCCTAAAAAAACAACAACCGGCTGACCGGCGCTGCACTGTGGCGACGACGTGCCTGCTCCAGTTGTAACTGGGCTGCAACGGCACGAAGGCAGATTTTCCAAATGGGATTAAAGAGTTATATAAATACAAAAAAAAATAAATACAAATAATCATTTCAGACAGTTACCAGTGCATAGCTGCCAACCAGTACGTATTTTACGTATTTACTACGTTTTTTTGGTTCCAGTACGTTAATAAGTTTTTGTGGTGAAAATTACGTTTTTGAAGAATTTCCCCATTTATACGGAGTAAACATAACTCTAGAGGAGAAAACAAAACCGTAACTTTTGTATCTAGCCTAGGCCTACCGCTAATATTAGCGCTGGACCTAGCGATTCAACGGGCGCAACCGTAAACACAGCCCTACCGTACCGTGTCCTGCCGTACTGCGTATGCCGGGATGAGTTCATTTGTTTCTCGGGGGCCTCAGCATAGTGCTGTTGGCCCCCTGTGCTTAATTGTCTCTCTCTTTTGTCTTTCTTGTTTCTTGTTGTTCTTTCTTTCTTTCTGATTGTCTTCGTTCTTCGTGATACTGCGTATGCCCGAACTCGCGATAACTTTTGTATCCCCGCCACGGCCCCACTCAACCAAGCAACAGTAATGTTGCATAATAAGTTATCACGGCATACACCTTCGCACGTGTCCACGCGCTTCGGCCGTTCATCGAGCTCGAGTACGTAAGCACGTCGTGTAGGTCACTCGTATCGTAAACGATGGCGGTCAGTGAGTAAGAACAGTGGACACAGTTAATATTTTGTGAAGAGGCTTCGTTTTATTTCGCCGTTAGGTCTTTTTTTTTGTTCAGTTTTACATAGCTTACAATCATCTTTGTCGGTGGTAACTCCCGGTAGATCTAGGTCGGCCGTCTTTTAGAATCTTGAACGTAATTGGCGATCACCGATAAACTAGGCCTAGGCTCAGGCGTACGGGTGTGTCAGTGACGTAAGAAATCGAAATCAAGAGCCCGTGAGCTGGTAAAACAATAGAAAAAGTTCTAGAACAATATGGACATGGCTTGAGAAGTTGCTTCAGTTCTAGATCTATTAGTTACATCTGTCATCTTTTATGCCTAACATGATTTGCGATAATGGATGGATTTATTTTATTTTTAATCGGAAGTCTTTTCTATCCAACTCATGCGTCATGAAGCCGTGAGTCGACATTTAGTGCAAAATATTCAAAGGAATTTCCTTTTGCATCATCAAACTTGTCCAATAAATGCATTGTGAGTCACAAGTCGCGTTATGGTGACTTCCAATTTCACCAGTTTCACGTCACATGGAGGCAAGTCTGACATTGTTCAATACTGCCACTAGTGCCAGAACAAGTTAGTATGAACGAATTATACAATTCTGAGGACAGCTCATATCATAATAGTCACTTCTTTCTTTAGAAACAAACAGTGGTGATAACAACACACGTATGAGCATTTGAAGCAAAATATTTGTTTTTTGCTTCTTAAAATCTTATACGTATTACATTGGGCCTATGTAAAGAGAATAATATTCCATAATGTAACAAAGTGAGGAAATGATGATTTTTCAATGTTTTTGGGGCGGAGGGGGTGTGTCGGTGTCTGGTCCGATATCACTTATCAGGAGTCTGTTTTTAGGTTTTTGAAAGTTGGCAGCTATGCAGTATGCTGGTAGCAATTTTAACATGTGATAAAAGGAAAAACAAACTTGTGTATGCATGTATGCTGGGTCAGCTGTGGTACTCAAACTCATATAGCCAGACATGAATTTTTCAAATCAAAAGGTGGATGAGGTGCCCAAATGAGAAAACTTTGTGAATATGACAATATATATGAAAACAACTGGGTTATTAGACAAGAGATTTTGTGTTAACTTCTGGAAATCCAATATAATAGGACACATTAACCCCTTCACTGCTATATGTTTTACCCCAGTGTATGCTGAACAGTGTACTCTCACTTTCACTTTCAGTATTAGACAGTGTGTCGGCAGCACAGAGGAGTTAGGGTGCTGTGGCATGCAAAATGAAAGACTGGCTATGGATGTATTGTATGGGTGTCCTTATCATGTCCACCTCAAATTTGCTATGATTATGATGGTCATAGGTAGGCAAACCCATCATGTACATGTAATTCAGACATAATTTCATTCTGAATCGAAAATGGAAAGTAACTGCAAAAAAAGTCTGGATCCCCAGGATTCACCAAGGGAGACAACTCCATCAAATCTGCAGTGGGGTACAGAAATTGAAAGCAAATTCCTTGTCAAATGATATCAAAGGGAAAATTCACTACAACATGTTCAGTATGATAGTAAAAGTACCTTGTCAATGAAAGATTGCTGATACATTGGTTGGCTGCAAAGAAACTGTCTCACACTACAAATCTGTGGTTTGCTACTCTCAGTAGACCTACCACAGTTGAGATCATAACAGAGAGAGTGAAGTGGAGCACCCTAGCTAGTATAATAAAACGTGACAATAATCTTGTGTGGGTTGTTTCTAGTTGATTGCACAGATGAAAAACACAAGGGAAAAATGTGAAACTGAGAAAATGAACTTTTAAAATTTGAAATCCACTACTTCCTTCTTGCAACTGATGAGTGATTTTATATATTATAAAATATACATGTACTTTGTTGCTGCAGTTAGTTTTTTTTCAAATTGAACCTTTGGTTTAACAGCAGTAAGGCTGAAGAATCAAACATGCAGGGGAGTGGGGGCAAATATCATTATAGAAGATTTTCTTTCATTTCCACAGTGGCCTTCAGATACATGTATGAGATTCTCTCATTCAATGGATTTTATGAGGACATCTTTTCTACCCTAATAATCATACAATGCATGTATTTTTTATTTTTATTTTAAATATATTTTTTATTTATGTAATACATTTCAAATAATTCATAACATCTGCAGATCACATCAAATGTGATTTTAGCATACATTGCAGCCATTACATGTACATGTACTTTTTGAAAGGTTTTCATGTAAGGAAAAGAAGGAAATTCTGTTGAGAAAGTTATGTTAGGCAGTGGATAAAAACTTGAGCAAGACATACCGTTCCTTTGTAGTCTTTAATAATAACGAATGTTGAGAAGGAGAAAAATTTGAACAGACTGTGCACAGGTCATTTGATATTGCAAGAGGCAGCGTGCCATATTGCCAGTAAAAGTAGTTGTTCAAACAGCATTATTAACTGTTGTACCAGAGTGAAGTACATGTACAAGATCATAGTATCACTACTCCCGGTGTTTTGGAAACCGCATTAAAGGTACTGAAATTTCATGTTGGTTGTGGTCAGTACAGTGTTATAGATATTGAATGGTAGAAATGCAAAGACATGTTTCGTTTCAATAAACATATTGTTGAAAACAATACTAATTACTATGCATAAATTATACTGTCTTTGAGTTTTTTTGTTTTTTTTGTGAGACGTGAGTAAGCAGTGAATGCGATCAGTACATACCTGTTTGCCGCCTTTTAGTTTTAGTGGGGCGTAGTAGCTGTGTTTTCTTTACCACATGGTCTGGTGGCCTTGTCTGTGTTCCTCTACCAGTTAACGTGCAGACAGAGTGGAGTCCCTATCCTCTCACCAAAAAGGGCCTGTCCCTAATTTGGGGAGAGGTGAGCTTTAAGTTACAGGAAATGCGTTGCGGTAGACAGAGTGGAGTCACCAGCCCCTCCTCTCCCCTTTTTGCTTGCTCGCCCCAAAAAGAGTTGGGGTCTGCATTTTAGTGCTGCACTAAAATTGCTCGCCCCTCTCGCACCAAAACTTAACAGGCGACGTGTTGTGCAGTGTTTTGTTTTACACCATTGTCTTGTTTCCTGTAATCGTACAACACGGCCTTTAAACTTTTCTGATGATATTCACCATACTTACTTCGCCATTGGTAAATTTTGTGAACCCAAAAACGGCGTCTGTTCAATCTTCTTTTTCTCAACCAATATAAAAGCAGCCACTTAAATATTTCTTCATCCATTTTTAGTGAACATTGAAAATCATAAATACACTTGAATGATGGGACACAATGAATTATAACACACTTTTAATTATCCCGCTTTGAAATAAAAAAATGATTCAAGATAGTGCCATCGCTCGATTTGGGGAGAGCAAGGGGAGGGGAGAGGCCTTCACTCTGTCACCGACGTTACAGACCTCTCCTCTCCCCTTTCTCGCCTAAAATGGGGCGAGGTGCGACTTGGTGCTTGATGTCTCTACTCTGTCTGCACTATTAGAGTAATAATAATAATAATAATATATTGCATTTATATAGCGCCCAACCCCGTCGATGACAAGCTCTGGGCGCTTTAACAAACTCTTACACACACACACACACACGCATACACAAAAGAAATTCAGAAATATTTACTATTGTTGCTGCCGAAAAACACCTAGCCTAGTTTGTCTGAAAGAAATGGGTCTTCAGATGGCGTTTGAAAGAACCAATGTCATTAATTTCCCTGGTTGTCTTTGGAAGAGTGTTCCAGATGGTAGGGCCAAGAAATGAAAAGGACTTTTCTCCTACAGTGGACAGATTCATTTTACGTACTTTCAATTTTGTAGTGTCAGATGATGATCTTAGTTGACGAGATGGAACATAGTAATCAGTTAAATCAACTAGGTACGATGGAGCAGTATTATTGACACATTTGTGACAAATGGATGACAATTTGTAGGCTACATTATTCTTTTCTCGACTGGCAGCTAGTGCAAACTCTGCAGAAGTGGCAGTGCTGAATCTCTTTTGTTTTTCTTCAAAACAAGTCTCGCTGCATTGTTTTGAGCAATTTGGAGTTTTCTAATATTTTTTTGTGAAATTCCAGCCAAAAGGGAGTTGCAATAGTCAAGCTTTGAAAGTACAAAAGAATTTACTAAAACAGCCGCAGTTTCAGTTGAAATAAGATGTCTGATTTTACCAATTTTCCAGATTTCCATGTACAGAATATGAATGAGGTGACTAACCTGAGATGACATAGAAAGATTTGAATCAATGTAAACCCCTAGGTTTTTTACTTTTTTTGAAATTTCTATTGAATTAGTGCCAATTATCATCTCAGTTCTGTCCACTTCTTGCAGAACCCGCTCACGACCTAATAAAATAACCTCAGTTTTATCCTCATTTAGTGCCAGTTTGTTTTGGTTCATCCAGCTTTTAATTTCTGTTATACAGTTTCCAGCCTGCTGCAGAAGGCTGTCAACATCGCATGGCAAGGCAGAACTGTAGAGCTGGGTATCATCAGCATAGAAATGATATTGTAAATTAAATTTCTTTATTTCATGTACAAGTGGAATAGTATAGATAGTAAACAAAATAGGACCAAGCACTGAGCCTTGTGGTATGCCATACTGAAGCGCATAAGAAAAAGATCTTATTTTGTTGGTTACAACAAATTGGTGGCGATTTGACAGGTAAGATTCGACCCATTTAAGGGCGACCCCTCTGATTCCAAACGATGTTTCTAGCCTTCTGAGCAGGATTTCGTGATCGATGGTGTCGAACGCTGCTGATAGATCCAACAAATTTAGCAGAGTAATATTTCCAGAATCTGCCTTTACTAATATGTCATTCATGATTCTTAATAGTGCAGTTTCAGTACTGTGGTTACTTCTGTAAGCAGATTGAAATGGTTCCAACAGGTCATTATTTCTCAAATGACACATTAGTTGTTGTGATATCACCTTTTCAAGGATTTTTGAAAGAAAAGGAAGGTTTGAGACGGGTCTATAATTTTTCAACATGTTTTGATCAAGAGTCGTTTTTTTCAAAAGTGGTGTTACCCAGGCTGTTTTAAAATAATCAGGGACAGACCCACTTAAAATAGAGTTGTTTATTATTTTTGTAATAGTTGGAACCAGTTCATCAATACAAGATCTAACCAAAAATGTAGGAATAGGATCGAGGTCACAACATTTTGATGGCGATGCCATGATGACAGATTTTACAGATTCATTCGACACAACACCAAAAGTGTCTATAGGATTTCCCTGAAACTCATCAAAATGATCAATGGCATCAAAACTGTCAAGATTTTCTCGGATAGTTGTAACTTTTTTATCAAAATAATCAGCAAAAACATTGGGCAACAAATTGATCTCGTAAATTGTGGGTAGAGGTGTTTCCTTTCTTTTCCCTGTGAGTTCATCACAAATACTAAAAAGTTCCTTACAAGATGTAGAATTTTGAAGTTTAGTGACATAGAAGTCTTTTTTTGCAAGTTTAATAACACATTTCCATTTGTTCTTCTGGTGTTTGAAAATGTCCTTGTGGACTGTAAGACCTGTCTTTAACCATTTCCTTTCTGCTTTGCGACATTCTGCTTTGGCTGCTTTGACATCTAGGGTGTACCATGGAGCGAACGGTCTGTTGGAGATTGACCTGGTCTTGATAGGTGCATGTCGCTGTAGTAGATCTTGCTGGATGTTATTATAAGATGTGATGTCGCCTTCAAAGTTCTCGAGAGCATTGGCCATTTCCGTCTTGAAGGCATTGATGTCGATACCTTTATATCTCTGGACGACACAACTTTTTTGATGATATTTGGCTTTGCGAAATCAATATCGAGTACGATGGTTTTATGATCCGAAATGAGTTTTTCTAGGACGGCGGTGTTGGTGAAGGTGCTCAAGGTTTGTTTGATGATCACTAAATCTAAGATGTGACCAGCTCGATGAGTTGGACATTTGATTATCTGAGACATGTTGCATTGGTCGATAAGTTCTTTAAGTCGTTTTACTTCAGATGATGTTTCAGAATCAAAATGAAAATTAAGATCACCCAAAAGAACAGGGTATCCTTTCTCGCAGGTTAAGCGTGGTAGGAGAACTTCAAGTTCACTCAGAAAATTGGTTTTACTGCCTGACGCTCGATAAATGCAGACAAAATGAAAGACTTTGGTGCCAAGATCTAATGATAGCTCCATAATCTCAAATGTTTCAGGTTGGTAGCTAGTTTCCGGTTTAATAACAATTTTTGGTTCAAGTGATTTTCTGAAAATTACAGCGATCCCGCCTCCAAGACGATTTTTCCGAGGAAAAGATTTAATTTTGAAATTAGGAGGTGTCAGTTCATCTTCAATAATAGCATCACGCTCTTTCACTAACCATGTTTCAACGATAAACAGTAAATCTAGATTCTTTTCGTGAATGAGGTCCACAATGTCTTCAGTTTTATTTCTAGATGACTGAGCATTTAAATAACCAACTCTGATGTTACTGCACTGGTCACGTTCTACATCATCAGTGTCCACTTTGATTAAATTTGCTTTGCATACTTGTCTATATCCAGGGAGACAACCATGTCTACTGGTGATGTTTACTTTAATTCTCTGTTTGCCCCCCCTTCTTGAGCGTTTGGTTGCTGGTATTAGGTTAATTTTGTTGTTTCTTAATCTATGCATTACACTAGGTGGTACAATTGCTGTGTTCAAGGGTCTTAAAGCACACAGCTGGTCTCTTGAATAGGCCATTGTGGGATTACACAGTTGTTGACTGAAGGTGTTCATATTCACTTCACCAAGCACATCAGTGTGCACACCGGTCTCAGTGTGTAAGTGTTCACTTGTCAAAACAATGTTACCTGTACTAGCCATGAGTAGTGACAGGCCAAGAATAACACAAGCACAATGGTGGAAATTATTCCAACTTGAAGATCTTAAAATTGATCTGAGAATTTCTGACTTCAATTTCATAATTTTCACAATATTTTTTCACGCATGAATTCACTGAAACCTTATAAACATGCTGGTATAAAAATCCAAAAGAAAGCCGATGTTGATCAGGAACAACAAGTAATAAAATGCAGAGCACAAAAAGGCTGCCAACCGGCGCACTGTGTCATACTATCAGAGTAGGCAACCAAGATAAAAAAATTCGGGCCTTGAAATACCGGCTTTCGTTTTGTAGGGACAAGTGAAGTAACTCGTTTTGCCCTAGTTTGGCTCTTTCGATCTTTTGTCAAAAAGCGGGAGAATAATTATTGCGCCCATATAAATAGCACCAAACCATAAAACAATAAAATTCCCCCTTTTTAGGAGTGTGATGTAGATCATGTTTCTGAGATCCCCGGGCATACGATAGTAAAATCCTACAACAATAAAATCCTCTTTAAAAGTACATTATATGTATTATGTCTGTGAGTGTGAGACTCCAGGACGTACGGGTAGGAATAGTAAAAATGCCTGTGCGTTGGTGAGCATGTACGTGCATATTTAACTGGTAACATGGGCAATGGTGTCATTGAGGGATACCTGGAATTTCAAGTTAAATCTTTTGATTGAATTGGATACATGGGAAGATCCTGGACGTGCTCACAAAGTAAGGTCAGTTTCCAAAAAAAGTGGAGCTTTATTTCATTCATGAACTCAATTATAACAAATGTAGTGTAGCACTAAATCATTTTTATCACGTGTTATTTCATACTTGTATTTTGGATGTTTGTCACAAATACAAGTAAAAGTATGCAAGGTCTAATCTTACACTGTTTCTGCAAAGTAGACTCTGTGGTAAAATTATCTGTGGAAAAAAGCACAGTGTACCTGTCCATCATGAAACGTAGGAGAAGTAGAGTCACTGGTCATTACATCACATGTATATTATATACATGTACACATGTTGGCTGCAGTGCATAGAAGTTGTTATTTGTATTGCTGCACGCTTACAAATTTGTTGATGCTTTGCTCAATAGGGAACGGGATTTAATGACACAGTTACTATATTTAAATTTACCGATGACGTCATGGGACTTTGGAACTGTTCAACGCGGTGGTTAAGCACAGTTGTTATGGACTTTGTAAGGGCGATTCGAGGCACAAAGATCAACTGCACATGAAAAGTGTGTACAAAGTCCATAACTGTGCTTAACCGCCGCGTTGAATAGTTCGAATGTCCCATGACGTAAACCTAAATATAGTAACTGTGTCATTCAATCCCGTTTCCTATAGATTTACGAGAGTTTGTATTGTATAAATACATAATGTGTGTGTATATATATCCGCATCATAACCAAAGAGTTTATAATAATATAACCTCTTTGATCATAACACGATTAGGAGTGAACGCGTGTAGGGTCCTATTTTTAAAAATAAAAAGTGGACACCGGAGTTGTCAACTACATGTTGGTCTTGGCCAAGGGTCAGTAACATAAGAATGACATGGGCTAAACTTTCCAAGTAACTGACAAGGACCAGTTGACGACAGGGACTACATGCAGTTGACAACATAGATCAGTTGACATAGTAGTTTTAGCTTTGAAAATAATGTGGGATGGTAGCAGATTTTTGTACAAAGTACAAGACTAAAATGTAGAGAAAAAAAAAGTAGGTCACAAAGCCCGGCGTTGAAAAGAACAACAACACAACCCAACACCCCCCCCCCCCCAAAAAAAAACAACAACAACCCAAACAACTACAGTGCAATCCTAATATCTCGACATCAGTGGGACCGTCTTACTTGTGTCGAGTAAAGAGAAAATCGAAATAGCAGATTAGTGGAGGAAGAGAAAAAAAAAGGGGGGAGGGGGAATCAAACATCACCATAATGGGATGTCCAATAAATAACGCAGTTATGTCCCTTTTTCTTTTAATTATCGGCATACTGTCACCCGTTCCTCCAATATCACTGTTGTGCGGAGCAGTTGCGTGGCAAAGATTTACCGATGTCGGAGAAATGCTGTAGCTATCAAATGCGCAGTGCATTACTGTTGGTTTTTTTTAGCCTCGACCTGACTGTTTCTTTAGAAGAAGTGATTGTACCGATACACACACAGTACGACAGTTAACCGAGAGATCTAGGTCAAGGCCTAGTATCAACGGCGTGCGAATGTTTTGCGGGGGAAAAAAATTACTCAGTCTGTTGTAGAAGTAGTACTCTGTACCTTTACTGCCGTACGCTTATGCAAGGCACTCCACACACTCGCGTTACTGAAGCCAAGGGTCATCCTCTGTGTCCACACACCCCCTCTCCTACTCCTCCTGGCCAGCACCACAAAAAGAAATAAAGAGGCCTTATATGCGGGGAGTTGTGTGGGCATTTTTGGTAGCACAATAGTAGATCTAGTGCATTTGTTTTGCCGCAGTTGGGGAGAAATGTGTCGATATAAGAGGAAAGAATGGATCAACAGGTCGAGTTACGGGGAAATATTTAGTAGCATCAAAGAAGGAACAGGTTGGGACTTATAAATTGTGTCGAATTAACCAGAATGTCGAGAAAAGCCATGTCGAGATAAGTGGATTGGACTGTATACATTGAATTACTAAGAAACCTTTGCATTTTCATTTCTTTTGGAATTTATTGTACATGTACATGTCTTTAATGTTTGTATCTAATGCTTGGCTTTGTGACCAACATGTTTTTCTTTTTGGTCACATAATTATTAGTTTGTTTAATTTATTGTTCCGAAGCATTGAGATCTGGATCTCTGCATAATTAGGTAACGGCCTTTCAATCAAGAACAGCAGGATGAATACATTGTTATGACAGATTACTTCATCATCATGAACTTTTTAACTTCCTGCGGTTAGTAGAATTACACAAAGGTTCTTTAGCACAAGCTGGAAAACTATCCGCGAACATATCACTTAGCTCAATATTCAGTGACAAAAATGGTATCAATCTTGTTTGGTGTTGTAGCTCTGACATTGATAAATATCCGGTGTAATTTTAGTTTTTGTACACTTTCTTAGGGGTAAAATTTAATTCTTGGTCATGTCATGACACGGATGTTTCGCTACAAGGCAAGAAAATATTGAAGATTTCTCCACAGGTCTACTAGACCGAATGATTTTGTGCCATTCATATATCTGTTTTCAGCATTGCATCGAAATTATAAAAAAAAATTTATTATTAGAAGACACCCACAAAAACATGCAATATAAATCATCCAGTTATATTTCATAGACGCGAGAAGAGCACGACGAAACCAAGCAGAATTTTCATCGGTACTCCTGGGTTTGTTTGAAGAAATCAGAAATCCATTTTCAGAAATAACAAAGCAAGAGCTCACTAACATCTCTACTACGCTATGGCATAATGTTATTACCAGAATAAAATCAGGGACAACAAACTTCAGTGAAGCACTCGTTTCATATCGTGCTGAAAGTTTTTCCAGGCACCTCTGTCAAGGTCTTCAGTGTTGTTGTCTCTCTCGGCCCTTTGTGCTAAGCCGCTGTCCGGATCATACACTGGTGCTCCTAAAGTCTTCTGAAACCGATCTTGACCAGTGGAACTTTCGATGAGTGACCGATTCTGACTATATTCTTGGCCAGATCGTTGAACATGGTCAGTTTCAATTTTATGTTTACCAACGCGTTTCGTCTATGGAATTGTTAGTTCAGTCATGACTACTCTCTTACCTGCCTTGGAAAGACGTAAAGTCTAGTGACAGGCCTAAGTCCTTGACAGTCCGTAGGTTCTTATTCATTTGTGGATGTGTAAACCGGTATTTTCCAGACTGTAGACTGATCTGCAGCTGCAATAAGCTGGTTTGGTTGTAACTTGAATAGGAATGTTCTTGGACCGAGTTCATGGACGTCACATTTTTTTCTGTAATGACCACTGGTCAGTTGGGTGGTTACTTCACTGATTTTAAAGGTCAGCGCGTCATGGTTTGTTTATTGGCATCAGATTTTACATGTCGCTAATAAAAGTTTTTACATGTTACTTATAAAAACATTTTCAGCCTTCCACAATGTTATAAATTTTAGTGTTTGTCAAAAGTGATCATTCTGGTTAGTCACGTGGTTTGTGGTCAGTCTGGATATGTGAGCATATATGTGAGTGTGCATGAGAAAACCCGGTATAAGTCGGCAGAGCTGATTTTGAGAAAAACGGCTTTGAAGTGAAAATATGGGTCCGACACAAACCTCCAACTTGGCTGTTGTTTAGGGGACCGTGGCATGTTACAGGGTAAACTGTAGACGAGCAGCGAACACTACTCACTATGATCTCTATAACGGCTTTGTAATTAGATTACGGCCTCCTAACAAGATCCAAAAACTTCCGACTCGGCTGTTGCTAGGGGACCGTGGCATGTTACAGGGTAACCTGTAGATGAGCAGTGAACACTACTCACTATGATCTCTATAACTGCTTAGTTATTAGACTACGGTCTCCTAACAGCAATCACTCCAATATTACTTGGTCAATTAGCTATGGCCACTAATACGATTAAATGCCGTTTTCTCAAAATCTTGTTTTAGGGGGTTCACTGACTTCAATTTATCAGAAATGTCTTGTCTTTTATTATATGTACATAACTCAAAATGTCATGTTGCCGACTTATACCGGTGTAACAGGCCAAAATATACCCCCCGCCCAGACTATACCCGGGGTTAAACTGGCTTAGCCCAGAATATGCCCCGGGGTATATTCTGGGCTAGGCCAGTTTATACCCCGGGTTACTTTGGGCTAGGCCAGACTATACCCCCCCAGTCCAGATTATACCCCCTACTTTTTTTTTTTAAAAACAAGTCAAGACCACAGTTTATTTCAGCCTGTTCTTTATCACTGTCATGAGATATCATATTAATCCATACATGAACACATTCTTGACACCCATAAATCATAATACAATTTAGAGGAAATAATAAAAATTTATTTCAGCCTTTAAATTGGTGTACATACATACATTCATGACTCCTGTTAATCATAATACATTTTAGAGGAAAAAAACACGCATTAAAATGCATTGACATACAGAAGGGTTGAGTATCCATTCAAACTGATATGATTAGACTTCAGCATTAATTGCACTCGTGTCTGTTGATATCATTATTATCATTATTATTTTGATAATTGGTTGGCCATGAGTAAAACATGCATTGTATTTTTTGTTACAACCATGCAGAGAGAAAGGGCCGAGAAACAATACACATAGAAAAAAATAATAAAAACATAATTAGTAACCCAACTGACACTGACAGATGGTGCAAGTCCATCATCCACTTCACATAAAACTAAGGCACTAAATGTTTTCGCCTGATGAATTCCACCTGTCCAGATCCACTTGAAACGTTACAGAATGCTAGCCAGTAATATACAATAATAACAATAAGAACACGAAATCATCTTATTTACTCTTGAAAATAAAGAGAAATATAAATATAAGAATCATCATCATCACCTTGGAATAATACAAAGATATAAGAGGGAGTGTAGAAACGGCAGCAATATGTGTGTGCATCACCTATGTACATGTATATGAAATGTGTTAAATCTTTTCAACTATTCATGTAGAACTGGACAGAAAGCTTTAGTGAAATAGCCTTGACAGTTGAGTAGACCGACAGAGTAAGTCCACTGAGACAAAAGTAGTGCATTGTAATAAGTAAGATCTATAGCATGTTAAGGCAAAATTCGATGGATCATGTTGCAGTAACAGAATTTCTTGTTCGTGAATATTATTCTTTGATAGCTTATTTGTAGAAAGATATACATTTCATGTACCCTATGGTTTAAGACACTGATTAGTTTGCAAGGCATTTGAAAGATTGAACTTACGTGTTATAGTGAATAAGGGTTTGTCACTTGCGAGTGAAATAAAATTAAAAAAAAAAAAAGACCTTGTCGGTCTTTACCTTCCTAAGCTTGACACCTCCCTTGCCAGAGGATTTAACAACTGTGTATTCGCACACAAAAATACTCTAAAATGACTTCATTTTTATGAGTGTGTTAATTATTTCATCCATTGCGACTAAGTGTATGTCAGTGCCAAACAAAAAATACAGTGCAAATTTTACTCATGGGCAACCAACTATAACAACAACTGCAACTTGACAACGAACGTGAATGAAATAAGGGTTAAAGTTGAATCATATCAGTTTGAATTGATATTCACCCCATAGCGATAGCATATCAATACATAATAATGCATATTTTTTCCTCTGAATTGCATTATGATTTACTATACGGAAGTCTAGAATGTATGTATGTATGTATTACTATGGTGCCCGTTGACAGTGATAAAAAAATGAATTAAACTATGATTGAAATAAACTGTGGTGTTTAGGCCAAACTATATACCACCAGTCCATATTATACTCCCATATTAAGGCAAAAATATTCAAGGATACAACATTAAGTTTCTAAAATTTTATTTCACCCGCAAGTGACATGCCTTTATTCACCCTAACACATAATTGCAATTTGAAGCCATGCAAACTAATCCAGTGCCTTAAACCATCAGCTACATGAAATGTATACCTTTCTACATATAAGCTATCAAAGAATTTACTAACAAGAAATATTAACGTAACATAATCCATCGAATTTTTGCCGTGACATACTGTAATTACTTTCTACAATGCACTGTTGTCTCGGTGGATCAAAGCTACTTTACTAAAGCATTCTGTTCAGTTCTACTTGAATAGGTGAAAAGATTTAACACATTTTTTACATATACATGTACTTGGTACACACACGTTGCTGCTTAATAATAATAATAATAGTAATAATAATGGATGGCATTTATATAGCGCATATCCATTTAAAATGCTCTATGCGCTTTACAGAAACAACATGGCAACCACAGAGCAGAATGGAGCGCATGCGAAGCGCTCAACACACTACACTGCTTCTTTCTCTCTCCCTGTCTCGCTCACTCTCTCTAACTCTCTCTATCTCAGAGCAAATTGTAACGCAGCCTGTTAGGCGCAGTTTACAACTCACAACAGTTCACAACTCACAACTCAAATAATATTTGAATATTTATGAATAATAATATTTATTTAATAATGAATAATAAATTTTGTTGTTGCTAGTGGGGGGATGATATGGATAAATTTTAATCTATTAATTTCAATTTTGCCCGGGCAGCGGCCTGTTCGGCCCGCTCTTTACGATTTCCAACTACCAAGGTATCTTTAACGTGCGCAACGTGCACACGGGCCCTCCGAATTTTTCGTCCTTATCCGAGAAGACTAGGTACTCGATCCTACGCCCCAATAGGATCAGGGACTTGAAAATATGAGAAAAATCCCAATTTCCAACATGCCTGCACTGCCCAGGTTTTGAACCCGGTGTAACAGGCCAAAATATACCCCCCGCCCAGAATATACCCGGGGTTAAACTGGCCTAGCCCCGAATATCCCCCGGGGTATATTCTGGGCTAGGCCAGTTTATACCCCGGGGTTACTTTGGGCTAGGCCAGACTATACCCCCCCAGTCCAGATTATACCCCCTGCTTTTTTTTTGAAAACAAGTCAAGACCACAGTTTATTTCAGCCTGTCCTTTATCACTGTCATCAGATATCATATTAATACATACATGAACACGTTCTTGGCACCCATAAATCATAATACAATTTAGAGGAAATAATAATAACAATTTATTTCAGCCTTAGTTTAAATTTCTGTACATACATACATTCATGACTCCTGTTAACCATGATACATTTTAGAGGAAACAAACATGCATTAAAATGCATTGATATACAGAAGGGTTGAGTATCCACTCAAACTGATATGATTAGACTTCAGCATTAATTTCACTCGTGTCTGTTGATATCATTATTATTATTATTATTTTGATAATTGGTTGGCCATGAGTAAAATATGCATTGTATTTTTTGTTACAACCATGCAGAGAGAAAAGGCCGGAAAACAACACACATAGACAAAAAAAATAAAAACATAATTAGTAACCCAACTGACACTGACAGATGGTGCAAGTCCATCATCCACTTCATATAAAACTAAACAGGCACTAAATTTTTCGCCTGATGAATTCCACCTGTCCAGATCCACTTGAAATGTTACAGAATGCTAGCCAGTAATATACATTAATAACAATAAGAACACGAAATCATCTTATTTACTCTTGAAAATAAAGAGAAATATAAATATAAGAATCATCACCATCACCTTGGAATAATACAAAGATATAAGAGGGAGTGTAGAAACATCAGCAATATGTGTGTGTATCACCTATGTACATGTATATGAAATGTGTTAAGTCTTTTCATCTATTCATGTAGAACTGGACAGAAAGCTTTAGTGAAATAGCCTTGACAGTTGAGTAGACCGACAGAGTAAGTCTACTGAGACAAAAGTAGTGCATTGTAAAAAGTAAGATCTATTGCGTGTTAAGGCAAAATTCGATGGATCATGTTGCAGTAACAGAAATTCTTGTTAGTGAATATTATTCTTTGATAGCTTATTAAACCATAAGGTGCATGAAATGTATATCTTTCTACAAATTTTGTAGAAAGATATACATTTCATGTACCTTACGGTTTAAGACACTGATTAGTTTGCAAGGCATTTGAAAGTTTGAACTTACATGTTATAGTGAATAAGGTTTTGACACTTGTGAGTGGAATAAAATTTAAAAAAAAGACCTTGTCCGTCTTTACCTTCCTAAGCTTGACACGTCCCTTGCCAGAGGATTTAACAACTGTGTATTCGCACACAAAAATACTCTAAAATGACTTCATTTTTATGAGTGTGTTAATTATTTCATCCATTGTGACTTAGTGTATGTCAGTGCCAAACAAACAATACTATGCAAATTTTACTCATGGGCAACCAACTATAACAACAACTGCAACTTGACAACGAACGTGAATGAAATGAGGGTTAAAGTTGAACCATATCAGTTTGAATGGATATTCACCCCATAGCGATAGCATATTAATACATAATAATTCATGTTTTTTCCTCTGAATTGTATTATGATTTACTATATGGAAGTCTAGAATGTATGTATGTATGTATTACTATGGTGCCCGTTGACAGTGATTAAAAAAATGAATTAACCTATGATTGAAATAAACTGTGGTGTTTAGGCCAAACTATATTCCACCAGTCCAGATTATATTCCCATATTCAGGCAAAAATATTCAAGGATACAACAGTAAGTTTTTAAAATTTTATTTCACCCGCAAGTGACATGCCTTTATTCACTATAACACATAATTGCAATCCTTCAAATGCCCTGCAAACTAATCCAGTGGCTTAATCCATCAGCTACATGAAATATATACCTTTCTACAAATAAGCTATCAAAGAATTTACTAACAAGAAATATTAACGCAACATGATCCATCGAATTTTTGCCGTGACATATTGTAATTACTTTCTACAATGCACTGTTATCTCAGTTTCAGTGGATTTAGTCTGTCAGTTTTCACGACGATCAAAGCTACTTTACTAAAGCATTCTGTTCAGTTCTACTTGAATAGGTGAAAAGATTTAACACATTTTTTACATATACATGTACTTGGTATACACACATTGCTGCTTATAGATAATAATAATAATAATAATAATAATGGATGGCATTTATATAGCGCATATCCATTTAAAATGCTCTATGCGCTTTACAGAAACAACATGGCAACTACAGAGCAGAATGGAGCGCATGCGAAGCGCTCAACACACCACACTGCTTCTTTCTCTCTCCTTGTCTCGCTCACTCTCTCTAACTCTCTCTATCTCAGAGCAAATTGTAACGCAGCCTGTTAGGCGCAGTTTACAACTCACAACAGTTCACAACTCACAACTCAAATGATATTTGAATATTTATGAATAATAATATTTATTTAATAATGAATAATAAATTTTGTTGTTGCTGGTGGGGGGATGATATGGATAAATTTTAATCTATTAATTTCAATTTTGCCCGGGCAGCGGCCTGTTCAGCCTGCTCTTTACGATTTCCAATTGCCAAGGTATCTTTAACGTGAGCAACGTGCACACGGGTCCTCCGAAATTTTCGTCCTTATCCGAGAAGACTAGGTACTCGATCCTACGCCCCAATAGGATCAGGGACTTGAAAATATGAGAAAAATCCCAATTTCCAACATGCCTGCACTGCCCCGGTTTTGAACCCGGTGTAGTAGGCCAGATTATACCCCCTCCAGACTATACCCGGGGTTAAACTGGCCTAGCCCAGAATATCCCCCGGGGTATATTCTGGGCTAGGCCAGTTTATACCCCGGGGTTTACTTTGGGCTAGGCCAGACTATATCCCCCCCCCCCCCCCAGTCCAGATTATACCCCCTACTTTTTTTTAAAAACAAGTCAAGACCGCAGTTTATTTCAACTTTAGTTTGAATTGTCCATTATCACTGTCATCAGATATCATATTGAAGCATACATTTTTGACTCTTGTAAATTATGATATATTTAAAAGGAAATAAACATGCTTAAAAAGCATTGATATACAAAAGGATTGAAAATCCATTGAAACTGATATGATTAAACTTTAACACTAATTTTACTTGTGTCCGTTGGTATTATTATTGTTTTGGTTTTTTTATGATTAGATCTAGTTGTCCATGGGTTAAACATGTATTGTAATTTTTTGTTTGGCACCAACATTATACTTAGTGGCAAGGTATGAACTAATTATAAGACTCATAAGTGTAAAGTTATCTGAATCTTATTTTAATTTTTGAAAATCAGAAATGTGCTTGATATGTCGGAACAATTAGATCTAACATACAAAGTTACACACTGATGCAGAGAGAAAAGGCCGGGAAAGAATACATAGAGAAAAAAACAACAACATTTTAACAACTGAACTGGCAGATGGTGCAATTCCATCATCCAGCAGACATTAAATACTTCACACAAAAGTAAATACATACTAAAATTGTTTCACATAATGAATTTAACCTGTCCAGATCCACTTGAAACATTACAGAAAGCTAACCAGTAATATACAATAATAACAATAAGAACACCAAATCATCTTATTTACTCTTGAAAATAAAGAGAATATAATCAATATTAGAATCACCATCATCTTGGAATAATACAAAGATAAGAGGGAATACAAAAATGACCTACACATCATTCTAGAATCTATAAGCAGCAATAATATATGTCTGTACCAAGTACATGTAAAAAAAAATGTGTTAAATCTTCAACTATGCAAGTAGAACTGGACTGAAAGCTTTAGCGAAGTAGCTTTGATAGTCATGTAAAATGACAGATTAAATCCACTGAGACAACAGTGCATTGCAGAAAGTAATTACAGTATGTTATGGCAAAAATTCGATGGATCATGTTGCATGAACATGTCTTGTTAGTAAATTCTTTGATAGCGTATTTGTAGAAATGTATACATTTTATGTAGCTCATGGTTTAAGGCACTGGATTAGTTTCACTCACGTTCGTTGGCATGTTGTAGTTGTTTTTGTAGTTGGTTGCCATTGAGTAAAATTTGCACGGTACTGTTTGTTTGGCACTGACATACACTTAGTCCCAATGGATGAAATAATTAACGGACTCATAAAAATGAAGTCATTTTAAATATTTTTTTTGTGTACAAATACACAGTTGTTAAATCCCTTGGCAAGGGAAATGTTAAGCTTAGGAAGGTAAAGACGGACGAGGTCTTTTTTTAATATTATTATTATTTCACTCGCGAGTGACATGCCCTTATTCACTATAATACATAGGTTCAATCTTTCAAAAGCCTTGCAAACTAATCCAGTGTCTTAAATCGTAATGTCCATGAAATGTATATATCTTTCTACAAATAACCTATCAAAGAATGATACTAAACTAACAAGAAATACTGTTAATGTAACATGATCCATTGAATTTTGCCTCAACATGCTATAGATCTAATTACCTTTTACAATGCACTACTTTTGTCTCAGTGGACTTACTCTGTCGGCCTACACAACTGTCAAGGCTATTTCACTAAAGCTTTCTGTCCAGTTTTACTTGAATATTTGAAAAGATTTAACACGTTTTTTATATATATAGTTGATACACATACATTGCTGCTTATAAATTCTAGAATGATTTGTAGGCATACGCTGCCATTTTTACACTCCCTCTCATATCTTTGCAATTTCCAAGATGATGATGATGATTCTGATATTGATATTTCTCTATATTTTCAAGAGTAAATAACATGATTTCGTGTTCTTATTGTTATCATTATTACTGGTTAGCATTATGTAATGTTTCAAGTGGATCTGGACAGGTGGAGTTCATCAGTAGCAAACATTTATTGCCTATTTAGTTTTATGTCTGCTGGATGATGGAATTGCACAATCTGTCAGTTGGATTATCATTATGTTTTTATTATTTTTTTCTGTGTGTTCTTTTCTGGTCTTTTCTCTCTACATCATTGTAACAAAAAATACAATGCATGCTTTACTCATGGCCAACCAACTATCAAAATAATAATAATAATAATAATAATATCATCAACACACACGAGTGAAATTAATGTTGAAGTCTAATCATGTCAGTTTGAATGGATACTCAACTCTTTTGTATATCAATGCATTTTAAGGCATGTTTGTTCCTTCTAAAATGTATCATGATTTACAGGAATCGAGAATGTATGTATGTACACCAAAGTAAACCAAGGCTGAAATAAACTGTTATTATTATTTTCTCTAAATTGCATTATGGCTTGTTAGTGTCAAGAATGTGTTCATGTTTGTATTAATATGATATCCGATGACAGTGATGAAGAACAGGCTGAAATAAACTGTGGTCTTGACTTGTTTTTAAAAAAAAAGCAGGGGGTATAACCTGGACTGGGGGGGGGGGGGTATAGTCTGGCCTAGCCCAAAGTAACCCCGGGGTATAAACTGGCTTAGCCCAGAATATACCCCGGGGGATATTCTGGGCTAGGCCAGTTTAACCCCGGGTATATTCTGGGCGGGGGGTATATTTTGGCCTGTTACACCGGTGTAGCAGGCCAGATTATACCCCCGCCAGACTATACCCGGGGTTAAACTGGCCTAGCCCAGAATATCCCCCGGGGTATATTCTGGGCTAGGCCAGTTTATACCCCGGGGTTTACTTTGGGCTAGGCCAAACTATACCCCCCCCCAGTCCAGATTATACCCCCTACTTTTTTTTAAAAACAAGTCAAGACCGTAGTTTATTTCAACTTTAGTTTGAATTGTTCATTATCACTGTCATCAGATATCATATTGAAGCATACATTTTTGACTCTTGTAAATTATGATACATTTAAAAGGAAATAAACATGCTTAAAAAGCATTGATTTAAACTTTAACACTAATTTTACTTGTGTCCGTTGGTATTATTATTGTTCTGGTTTTTTTATAATTAGTTGACCATGAGTTAAACATGTATTGTATTTTTTTTGTTTGGCACCACTAACATATACTTAGTGGCAAGGTATGAACTAATTATAAGACTCATAAGTGTAAAGTTATCTGAATCTTATTTTAATTTTTGAAAATAAGAAATGTGCTTGATATGTCGGAACAATTAGATCTATATACAAAGTTACACTGATGCAGAGAGAAAGGCCAGAAAAGAATACATAGAGAAAAAAACAACAACAACAGTTTAACAGCTGAACTGGCAGATGGTGCAATTCCATCATCCAGCAAACATTAAATATTTCACACAAAACTAAATACATACTAAAATTGTTTCACATAATGAATTTAACCTGTCCATATCCACTTGAAACGTTACAGAAAGCTAACCAGTAATATACAATAATAACAATAAGAAAACCAAATCATCTTATTTACTCTTGAAAATAAAGAGAATATAATCAATATCAGAATCACCATCATCTTGGAATAATACAAAGATGAGAGGGAATATAAAAATGACCTACACATCATTCTAGAATCTATAAGCAGCAATAATATAATGTAATATATGTGCAAGTACATGTAAAAAATAATGTGTTAAATCTTTTCAACTATTCAAGTAGAACTGGACTGAAAGCTTTAGCGAAGTAGCTTTGATAGTCATGTAAAATGACAGATTAAATCCACTGAGACAACAGTGCATTGCAGAAAGTAATTATAGTATGTTATGGCAAAAATTCGATGGATCATGTTGCATGAACATGTCTTGTTAGTAAATTCTTTGATAGCGTATTTGTAGAAATATATACATTTTATGTAGCTCATGGTTTAAGGCACTGGATTAGTGTCACTCACGTTCGTTGGCATGTTGTAGTTGTTTTTGTAGTTGATTGCCATTGAGTAAAATTTGCACGGTACTGTTTGTTTGGCACTGACATACACATCCCAATGGATGAAATAATTAACGGACTCATAAAAATGAAGTCATTTTAAATATTTTTTTGTGTACAAATACACAGTTGTTAAATCCCTTGGCAAGGGACGTGTTAAGCTTAGGAAGGTAAAGACGGACAAGGTCTTTTCTTTTTTTATTTTTATTTCATTTCACTCGCGAGTGACATTCCCTTACTCACTATAAGTTATAACACATAAGTTCAGTCTTTCAAATACCTTGCAAACTAATCCAGTGTCTTAAACCGTAATGTACATGAAATGTATATCTTTCTACAAATAACCTATCAAAGAATGATACTCACTGACAAGAAATACTGTTAATGTAACATGATCCATCGAATTTTGCCTCAACATGCTATAGATCTAATTACCTTTTATAATGCACTACTTTTGTCTCAGTGGACTTACTCTGTCGGCCTACACAACTGTCAAGGCTATTTAGTATTTCACTAAAGCTTTCTGTCCAGTTCTACTTGAATATTTGAAAAGATTTAACACGTTTTTTATATATAGTTGATACACATACATTGCTGCTTATAAATTCTAGAATGATTTGTAGGCATATGCTGCCATTTTTACACTCCCTCTCATATCTTTGCAATTTCCAAGATGATGATGATGATTCTGATATTGATATTTCTCTATATTTTCAAGAGTAAATAACATGATTTCGCGTTCTTATTGTTATCATTATTACTGGTTAGCATTCTGTAACGTTTCAAGTGGATCTGGACAGGTGGAGTTCATCAGTCGCAAACATTAAGTGCCTATTTAGTTTTATATCTGCTGGATGATGGAATTGCACTATCTGTCAGTTGGATTATCATTGTTATTTTTTTCTGTGTGTTCTTTTCTGGCCTTTTCTCCCTACATCATTGTAACAAAAAATACAATGCATGTTTTACTCATGGCCAACTAACTATCAAAATAATAATAATAATAATAATATCATCAACACTCACGAGTGAAATTAATGCTGAAGTCTAATCATGTCAGTTTGAATGGATACTCAACTCTTTTGTATATCAATGCATTTTAAGGCATGTTTGTTCCTTCTAAAATGTATCATGATTTACAGGAGTCGAGAATGTAGGCCTATGTATGTACACCAAAGTAAACTAAGGCTGAAATAAACTGTTATTATTATTTTCTCTAAATTGCATTATGACTTGTTGGTGTCAAGAATGTGTTCATGTATGTCTTAATATGATATCTGATGACAGTGATGAAGAACAGGCTGAAATAAACTGTGGTCTTGACTTGTTTTTAAAGAAAAAGCAGGGGGTATAATCTGGACTGGGGGGGTATAGTCTGGGCTAGGCCAGTTTAACCCCGGGTATATTCTGGGCGGGGGGTATATTTTGGCCTGTTACACCGGGACCCTTGGCATGAGAGGCGAGCACCTTGCCTCTAGACCACCTTGTCCCCCAATTTCTAGATTGATGTGTAGGTCATTTTTACATTCCCTCTTATCTTAATAATATTCCAAGATGATGATGATGATTCTGATATTGATTGTATTCTCTTTATTTTCAAGAGTAAATAAGATGATTCCGAGTTCTTATTTTTATTACTGTATATTACTGGTTAGCAATCTGTAACGTCTCAAGTGGATCAGGACAGGTTATGTTCATGATGTGAAAAAATTTTAGTATGTATATTAGTTTTGCGTGAAGTATTTAAGGTCTGCTTGATGATGGAATTGCGCCATCTGTCAGTAGTTGGGTTAGTAAAATGTTGTTGTTGTTGTTTTCTCTGTGTGTTCTTTCCCGGCCTTTTCTCTCTGCATTATTGTTACTTTATATGTAGATCTAATTGTTCTGACATATCAAGCACATTTCTGATTTACAAAAATTAAAATAAAATTCAGATAACTTTACACTTATGAGTCTTATAATTATTTCATACCTTGCCAATAAGTATATGTCAATGGTGCCAAACAAAAAAAATATAATACATGTTTATCTCATAGACAACCAATTATAAAAAAAAAAAAAGAAACAATAATAATACCAACCGACACGAGTAAAATTAGTGTTAAAGTCTAATCAAATCAATTTGGATGGATTTTCAAACCTTTTGTATATCCATGCTTTTTACCGCATGTTTATTTTCTCTTTAATGCATCATAATTTACAACAGTCAAGAATGTATGCTTCAATATGCTACCTGATGACAGTGAAAATGAACAATTGAAACTAAAGTTGAAATAAACTGTGGTCTTGACTTGTTTTTTTAAAAAAAGTAGGGGGTATAATCTGGACTGGTGGGGTATAGTCTGGCCTAGCCCAAAGTATACCCCGGGGTATAAACTGGCCTAGCCCAGAATATACCCCGTTGGATATTCTGGGCTAGGCCAGTTTAACCCCGGGTATAGTCTGGCGGGGGTATAATCTGGCCTGCTACACCGGGACCCTTGGCATGAGAGGCGAGCACCTTGCCTCTAGACCACCTTGTCCCCCAATTTCTAGAATGATGTGTAGGTCATTTTTACATTCTTTCTTATTTTAATAATATTCCAAGATGATGATGATGATTCTGATATTGATTATATTCTCTTTATTTTCAAGAGTAAATAAGATGATTTCGAGTTCTTATTTTTTTTACTGTATATTACTGGTTAGCACTCTGTAACGTCTCAAGTGGATCAGGACAGTTTAAGTTCATTATGTGAAAAAAATTTTAGTATGTGTTTAGTTTTGTGTGAAGTATTTAACGTCTGCTTGATGATGGAATTTCACCATCTGTCAGTAGTTGGGTTATTAAAATGTTGTTGTTGTTGTTTTCTCTGTGTGTTCTTTCCCGGCCTTTTCTCTCTGCATTATTGTAACTTTATATGTAGATCTAATTGTTCTGACATATCAAGCACATTTCTGATTTACAAAAATTAAAATAAAATTCAGATAACTTTACACTTATGAGTCTTATAATTAGTTCATACCTTGCCACTAAGTATATGTCAGTGGTGCCAAACAAAAAAAAACAACAATATAATTATGTTTATCTCATGGACAACCAATTATAAAAAAAAAAAAAGAAACGATAATAATACCAACGGACACAAGTAAAATTAGTGTTAAAGTCTAATCATATCAATTTGAATGGATTTTCAAACCTTTTGTATATGCTTTTTACCGCATCTTTATTTTCTCCTTAATGCATCATAATTTATAACAGTCAAGAATGTATGCTTCAATATGGTACCTGATGACAGTGATAATGAACAATTTAAACTAAAGTTGAAATAAACTGTGGTCTTGACGCTTATTTTTTAAAAAGTAGGGGGTATAATCTGGACTGGGGAGGTATAATCTAGCCTAGCCCAAAGTATACCCCGGGGTATAAACTGGCCTAGCCCAGAATATACCCCGGGGGATATTCTGGGCTAGGCCAGTTTAACCCCGGGTATAGTCTGGCGGGGGTATAATCTGGCCTGCTACACCGGGTTTTCTCATGCACACTCACATATAGCCAATTTTCAATTTCAAATCTTAATATCTAATGTGAAAAAATATCACTGATTCACAGCTTTGGTGTAGTAATGGCCTCGGGTCAGTTTGAGGATCAAAGCGAAAAGTTAAATGGCCGTCACAAAAGGAGTGTGAAGAATCACTGTACCTATTAAAATCTGTAAAAAATAAAAAAAATCCCCTCTCTTTCAGTTTTTCTTACCCTGAATCGAGGCCATTCGAAATGCAAAGAAATATAAAAGAAATCAGGGGTCATTTTGAGATGGTCAAGGTCATTTGATGAGGTGATTCTATATATATCCATGATTATTTGTATGCCCATCAGCAACAACTATGCAAAGTTTGTTGGCCTTACCACCAAAATGCACCTTTATTGCCCCGAATGACTCTACTAACGACACGGACCAGTTGACAACTGTACTAACACACCGACGACTGCAGCTGTGACGATGACCACGTATGTAGCATAAGGATAAGGCCGTGAAAATGCCCAATGTGGTTATTCTGAATCTGTTTCTTCCCAATAATCCCAATGCATGTTGGGCAAATTTAATACACTATGCATCCTATAACTTATCCTAGGTATGACTGGTGTGTCTTTGTCACGATCAGGTAAATCTGCGAAATTCAGTGGCTGCACATGTATGTAGTCTACGTTTGTTACATTGAGTTCACCAATGCGGCTATTGTATTGAAAACAGTCCGGGGCATAGTGAAAAAGGAAAAAAAAAAAAAGGTTTATTCACGGTTTAACTGTCCTTTTTCAAATTATACTGAAATATTTGCCTAAGGTGGAATACTCCCCGTAGCCCCAGCTTCAACTTTGTTCGTGCAAAGAACCCAGCCCAGGCAGCGGCTCCAGTTTCAAGGCAGTCTCAACTGGAGGCAAAGCGAGACGAAGGCAGAAGCGTTATGCACTGTAATGTGTTGTAGGTAAAGGTTTTTGGATAGTGTTTCTGGGCTTTTCAGGGACATGACAATGCAGTGGATTGGCAATGCGTAGGCGAAAGGTGAAAGGGCTACTGGAAAAGGTTGAAGGGGCGAGGGGGGTTAGTTTAGTATGTTTGTGCAGGCCTGCTTCTTATTGACAGCTGAAGGCAGGTGAACGAAAAGGACAGGTTCTGACTGGTGCAAAAATGAAAAAGACGGAAAGCCTTTTTTCAGCTTGCACGATTTCAGTTACTAGGCCTAGATAATAGACTAAGGACGTGAACCGAAAGTACTTTTCTCTGCATGTTACGTATACATGTACACGTAGTTTGAAATCGAGGAGTGATACTAATGATAGATGCTCCCCCACCCTTCCGCTTCCCCCTTTTTTTGGACAAATGTTCGATTATAAAACAAGATAATTATTTCGAACATTAAAATTGTAGAGTACATGTGTATCATAATGGTTATTACTTTGACAAAGGTTTTTAGTGTTGAAATATGGATTTTCATAGCAACAACAACAACAACAAAAAAACAACAACAACAAAAAACTGAGAACATGAACATGCGCAAGGTTTTGATAAAAATCTAACTGCAAAAAAAAAAAAAAAAAATGTAGGTCGAGATTTGGACAACCTCCATAATTTATGGAGCTATTAAACAGCGATGGTATATTTGTAAAGGGTGTATTACAAAGTGTTCCTTTGGGATAAAAAAAAAGGAATACGATGTACATGTATGTTAAATAAAGACCTACAATTTGTTGAATGTTATCTGTTTGTTCAGAGGGCTAACTGTGGTTGTCGGTGTAGTCGTAAAACCATCAATCGCTTTCATAAGTCTATGACCAAGCCTAATTATGACTAACACCAGGAAACACTGCTATAATATGTTTATGAAGAAAACTGTTTTTGGGTTTCACTTTTTACAAGTGAAAAAACAATTCCCATTTAAGGCAAATTGAAACAGGAGGCTATGCAAAATTTGGCCGATATTCGTCAAGGCAAGCCGGGGTTATTAAAGAAATTGGAGTATCATATGTTTTTGAACGAACTATAATAACTACCCTGTCGACATTATGCCCAGCTTAGCTACTTATACACCTTCCCCAAATACCAGCTGCTATTTCAAGAAATTTAATTGTTTTGATACGACGATTGAAGTGATAGTTCTGTGTGTCATTCTGTCAATTGTACTGTATACTGCTTCAGCCCTCTGGTTACAATAATTTCTGCTTGACTAACAAACCCCTCATTGCAATCGACCCAACATACGTCGATCTTCCCTGAAAATTATTTTGAAATCCTTGATCCTATTGGGTGGGGGGGGGGGTTAGAATCGAGTACCTAGTCTTCTCGGATAAGGACGAAAAATTCGGAGGGCCCGTGTGCACGTTGCGCACGTTAAAGATACCTAGGCAGTTGGAAATCGTAAAGAGCAGGCCGAACTGGCCGCTGCCCGGGCAAAATTGAAATTAATAGATTAAAATTTATCCATATTCCCCCCCCACCCCCACCAGCAACAACAAAATTTACTATTCATTATTAAATATATATTATTATTAATAAATATTCAAATATTATTTGAGTTGTGGGTTGGAAATTGTTGTGAATTGTGAACTGAAAATCAAAGCAAAGCGTATCCAAATGATTTATTGCTAAATCTCAAGGCAAATCTCAAGAAATGCAGTTTATGGGACCCAACTGTTTATCATGTTGGCCAAGATGTCAATTGACCAAAACCAAAACACAGTGCTTTTGTCTTTCTTATTTCTCACTCTCCGTGTCTTCAGTAAAACCCAAGTGTTCACGCAACTCACCCGTTAACGATGTTAATATAAGGTTCTGGAGCAATTTTCCTGCGTATTATTGTAACTCAAATGAGAAAAGAAAGTTAATTTACGAAAATGGTGAAGAAGGCTGTGTCTAATTTGACTACTCGGATTTATTAGGGGGAGAAATTATTCTGAAATAGTCTTGTTTCTGCGGGGACTCTACTGTCAAAACCGATGCACTTCCTTCTGTGTTTGGGAATCCGTGACAGGTCAGTCACTGTGACAGTTATTTGAATTTTTCAATTTTGTTTTTATTAAACTTTAAATCTGTAATTTATTCCTCTACAGATTCTTTATATCAGACACTGGTTACACTGGGGCCCCGTAATGCGTTACGTCGTGACAAGTAAAATTACAGTCTCCAACTCATCTACTGACAGCATTGACAACCTACATCTCTGACTGGCAGGGTTGCCTGGTCGTTTTCTTCACACAACACAAAAAGTGCTGATGGACCAGTGAATTGTGCTATTTTTTATTATTTCTAAATTTCAGCGTTTACAATTCGACAATGTCTAGATCTGATTATAAAAAACTGATGGACGCGGAGAAGGGTCTCGTAGTGATCTTTATTGTTCAAATAGTGCTACTAAATGCCTGTCTGATTTTGAAGACTATCCTAACCGAGAGATTTTTGTACAAGCCAAAGTGTTTAACACTCATATCACTGGCTATTGGAGATATTTTCCTGGCACTTTTTTCACTTGTTTCAGACGCCAGAAATTTGTTTAAGAGAGAAGAATATTTTTCAATCATTGATCTCCCTTGCAGTTTACAGCTGTCTGGATGGGTCTATGAACTTTTCCTTCTCCACTTTGTCTATGGCACTGGGATAATCGTGTTGGCCGTGGAATTTCTGTCAAGAAGTAAAAGGTTGGTGGTTTACGGCAATTCTTTACGTGACTTGGCCAGGTCGATCCTCCTCAGTGCAATGCCATGGCTTCTTGGTTTAATCATCGTCCTTCCCCTGCGTATGGAAGGCATAGACTGGGATACCTGTCGATTTGAAAAGCCATGGTCTATCAGTAGACAACGGGCTATTTGGGTAATTCCCGTAGTTGTTCCTGCTTGTGCTGCTTTGATAACCTGCATTGTTGTTATGTGTTGCTCCAGAGCAGAGGCAAATTTTGACAACACCGCTGAAGAAATAATGATGGTCTCTTCACTTGCTAATACATCGCCACAAAATGTTTCTCCCAGCATACAATCCATTCATCTTCCACCATACTCTGAATATCCGCAGTCTTCAACGCAGATTCAGCCTGAACAACCCCAGAAACTCCCAAGCCAGCGACCTCCGTCGGGCCAACATTATTACAACATCCCTCAGGTGCCACACGTTACTCACTCATATACTGCTCTTTCGCCCGACACTCCAGCTTATGACATGAGGGAGAAGAACACACTAATGTGGACATCGATCATTTTTTTCTTGTTTGTTTTGCCAAAAGCTTGTTTCCACCTGTATGGACTGCGGGTAAAAGAGATCACACTGGAATTCATAATTTTCAGTGATAGCTTTCTCTTGCTTTCGATCTTTCGATCAGTCGTAACTCCCATAATTTGGTTGATTTCCCCACGTATCTGACAACTTCCGCCCACAGCGAGGAACTCAGAACAACCCTTTTTCACCTTCAAAATTTCTGAAACGAAATAGTTTGTGAATGAAATAAATATCTGTACGGATAAGTAGGAAAAATCATTACACACACGGGTTAATTTCACATTTATTAAAAAAACAACACGTTTTTTTTATGTCATATACCGTATAATTTGTTCATCCAGTCCATGGCATGCTATCGCTGGCATTATCCTCCCGTGACAAACTTTTTTAAATCTAT
The DNA here is from genome assembly GCA_963931925.1 of Onchidella celtica. Lineage (NCBI taxonomy): Eukaryota > Metazoa > Mollusca > Gastropoda > Systellommatophora > Onchidiidae > Onchidella > Onchidella celtica. The sequence goes on from OZ007574.1 coordinate 19,177,253, forward strand.
TTTACCACTTCTATTTCGTTAGCCAATCTTTATAAATCGATTTTACACAATTGATTCTATAACTAAGCAGATTTTTACTTGGATATTATCCGTAAGCTCAAAACACACACACGTGTATTTTCTGTATTATTGGATCTTCTTGTTTGTGTGACTTATTATTCTTTATTTACAGTGTTTGTGTCTTGCTGTGGGCGGAATCAACATCAATTTTGTCCGACTTTTTAAATTCGTTTGAAATTTTGCATTGGCTCTCATATTTCATACTAAACCTTGTGGAACTGATTTTTGTATTTGTTAGACTTTTGGCCTGGTTTTGTGTTTGTTCCTTTGTGCTTTGTAAAACATAATGATTGGACAAAATTATCATAACACACACACACATACACACACACATACACGCAAATACCATACACACACACACACACACAAGCACACAACATTTACACATTACCGAAGTGTGCGAAGGTGAAAATGTGTGCTAAGCTTGAATGGGTAAAAGAACGGTCAATTGCCTACTGGGGGAATAAAGTAATATAATATTCCATGCACCAGAGTAAATGTGTGCTGAAAATTGATAAGGACGAATTAGTAATGTAGAGTTTATTTTTTTTTAAAATAAAATAATTTTGTCTATTTTATTGTCTAAATTTTCTTTCACATAAGATGCTAGTATTTCCCTTGAGTCCATGGCCATTGATATTTCTTTCACCTCATATCAAATCTTCCTGGTATAATTAATTATATTTCTATATATACCTTTTTTGGTAGGTTGGTGACTTATTTAGCACCACAAAAGTATTTGTTCAGCTGTCCCCATATTATGAACGTGTTCTCTTCACCAAGGCCCGAAAATCAGTTACCGTCATGATTATTGGTGTTTCTTTCATCTCATGTCATAAATATTAGACGTAATTGTATTTTCAATAAATTGCTTTATATTGCGCCTTTTTTATTTTATTTTTAGACGTCATACAAACATTTTCAAAGCAGCTGTCCCGTTGTGAACATGTCCTCCCCTTAGAATGACAAGGTCCTATCTCCGCTTTTTGGCTGAACCGAGTTATACACAATACATTAATTCTACAAGCCTTCTCCATTGGGTGCCAATATATCAAGCGGATTCGGTGTGTCATTTTATTACTATTACTAAAATGAAAATGAGTCGTATCATCAAAAGCTATCAGCACATGAAACTTTAATCAACAATTCTCAAAAGTTGATGGAAAGAGTTAGATAGAACCTTGTCATAATAAAGGGATGATGTTCTATTCACCAGTGCTGTCTGAAAAATTAGTTGCCGACGTACATGACAAAAATATTTCTCACGTCTCATAATAATTATTTATACTGTGTTTGATATATAATATACAATCTTTAAAATAAACTATTCATAATAATAAGAAAACCTGACACGATTTTGAACCAGACCTACCGCTGATCATAATTATAGCTCGTTGATAGGCGGATGTTGTCTCGCACGACAGAATTTAATTGGGGGGGGGGGAGGAGGGGAAGCACAGGGTTTTCCCGGGTAATGCCGGGTATCTCCTCCAGAGTTTGAAAAATTTCATAATGTATCCGGTGCACCAACTGGGGCGATGTATTGGATTTAATCATAAACATTTTCGACAACCTGCACCAATGATGACATCATAAAACCATTTTCATCAAATTTTTAATGTCCCGAAATAAAGAGTTCTTCATTAACGGGGTCTGAAACTCAGTCACGGACATGACTTTCAATGTTTGTTCGATTATATCTCTTCTTATGATCTTATTGAAATATGTTTTTCTACATGTATTATCCTTTCAAAAGTACATTTTACTCACTGCATCTCATGGTAAGCCAATACTGTGGTTATAGACACATGATAATTATACATATCACGGATATCTTACAGCATAGATACATTTTACATCTCTCTGCAGTGACAGTTTGCTGTGAAAAGTAACTGGTCAGATCTTTCTCCCCCTCTCGCTACAAGGAGCTGTGAGAGAGAGAGAGAGAGAGAGAGAGAGAGAGAGAGAGAGAGAGAGAGAGAGAGAGAGAGAGAGAGAGAGAGAGAGAGAGAGAGAGAGAGAGAGAGAGAGAGAGTGAGAGAGAGAGAGAAAGAGAGAGAGAGAGAGAGAGAATAAAAAAAATGAAGTTAGGTAAGGTTTGATCGTGGACACCTTCATTAAGGTTTTTTGGAGTGGTATTATTTTCTTTTCTAGGTTTGGGTTGTGAATAACGTGGATCTCGGTTAGTCAAACAGTCTATTGAATAAGAATTCATGTATAATTATTTGTTCTCTGGAACGCAGGATCCATTTCACATTCAGTTTATATTTGACCACGAATTTCAATGTTCTGTTCAATCTTTACTATAAACTCAGCTATTTGCACTTCATATTATTCAACTCTCTAGCTTATTATATAATTATTATTATCAGCCTTCACTGGATCAGATATCATATTAATACATACATGAACACATTTTTGACACCAGTAAATCATAATACAATTTAGAGGAAAGAATAAAAAAAAGTTTATTTCAGTCTCATTTAAATTGGTATACATACATACATTCTTGAATTCTGTAAATTATGATACATTTTATGGGAAATAAACGTGCATGAAAATGCATTGATGCACAAAAGGGTTGAGTGTCGATTCAAGCTGCTATGATTAGACTTCAACATTAATTTCACGCTTTTCTGTTGATATTATTATTATTATTATTATTCTTATTTGATAATTGGTTGTCCATAAGTAAAACATGCACTGTATTTTTTGTTATAGTGACACAGAGAGAAAAGACAAACTAATACATGTAATAACCCAACTGACAAATGGTGCCATTCCATCATCCGCGATTTAATCCAGCACGACTATCACAGCTATTTTACTACAGCTTTCTGTCCAGTTCTACTTGAATAGTAGAAGAGCTTTAACACATTTTTTTTTTTACATATAATTGATACACACACATTGCAGCTTATAGATTCTAGAATGATGTGTAGGTCATTTTTACATTCCCTCTTATCTTTATGTTATTCCAAGATGATGATTCTGATATTGATATTTCTCTTCATTTTCAAGTGTAAATAAGATGATTTGCTGTTCTTACTGTTATTGTTGTTTACTGCTGGTTTGCATTCTGTAACATTTCAAATGATCTGGACAGGTGGAGTCCATTATGTGAAAAAATTTAGTGTGTGCATTCTGTAACATTTCAAATGATCTGGACAGGTGGAGTCCATTATGTGAAAAAATTTAGTGTGTATTTAATTTTATGTGAAGTATTTAATTTCTGCTGGATGATGGAATGGCACCATGTATATGTCAATTGACAGATTATCAAAATGTTGTTTTTTTTTTTTAGGTGTGTTCTTTTCCGGCCTTTTCTCTCTACATCATTGTAACTTTGTATGTAGAGCTGATTGTTCTGACATAATCAAGCACATTTCTGATTTTCAAAAATTAAAATAAAATTCAGATGACTTTACATTTATGAGTCTTATGATTATTTCATACATTGCCACTAAGTGAATTTCGGTGGTGCCATACAAAAAAAAACAATGCATGTTTAAATCATGCACAACTAATCATTTAAAGAAAAAAACAACCAATTATAATACCTACAGAAACAAGTAAAATTAGTATTAAAGTCTAATTATATCAGTTTGAATAAGTTTTCAATCCTTTTGTATATTAATGCTTTTCAATGCATGTTTATTTCCTCATAAATGTATCTCAGTTTACAAGAGTCAAGAATGTAGGCTTCAATCTGATACCTGATGACAGTGAAACAATTTAAGCTAAGGTTGAAACAAATTGCGATCTACATTTGCTTAAAGAAAAGCATAGGGAGTATAATCTGGACTGGCGGGGTGGGGGGGGGGGTATAGCCTGACTTAGCCCAAAGTATACCCCGGGGTATGAACTGGCCTATCCCAGAATATACCCCGGGGTATATTCTGGGCTAGGCCAGTTTAACCCCGGGTATAGTCTGGCGGGGGTAAATCTGGCATGCTACACCGGTTTGCCAGTCCCTGTCAACACTAGGTCACCTTGAACTTAATACATTCACGCCGTCTTCAGCATACTCTCATACCCCTGCTCTGCACAGACTGCAATGGGTATGTGTATGAATTTTCCTGTTCATTCTAGCTTGACAGCACTGGTCTTTCAAATTATAGTCCTTTTACCGAGGCATGATCACAGAAAACATCTCGTAGCGTTGCAACCGCCGATGAATCTGGATAAAATTGGCGTGAAGTTTTGGATTTGTGATGACCCTAACCCAGATCTTTTCCCCCCGAATTATTAAAGTAGTTTTCGAGTTTGTTTATTTGCGGTATAGAACTAAAGAGAGCACCGACAAGGGTAAACATTTAGGTGGTTTACTATAATAATTTAACACATCGTTTTGAGCCCCACTAAAATGTGTTACAGCACGGGATTAAAGTGAGTTTAAAAACAAACTCTCGTGATTGTTCACTTGTGAACCACCACAGAGGTTAGAGGCGTTATCAGAGATATTTCAATTTCAGAATTTCTTTCATCATGGATTTAAACATCAAAATCAATTCGATGCGGAACATTGGAGAACAAGACCTTCAAACTATCAGACATCCAACATCTTACTCATGCAGCACTGAAAACAGTAGATGCAATATTTTTCTCCAAGTGCGAGGACCATGTATGGCGGTTGGAGGAAGAATACTGGCAAAACGAAGGCCTTCATTTTATTCAACCGAATATCGTCATCAATCCAATGGAGACATCCGACTCAGAAAGCGACTGAGATGATAAAACAGAAAAAAACATCGAAAAGTTTTTGCCTGTTTTGAAACAAAAAAAACAACAACACCTTTTTAGGGCTAACATTTCTAATGGGCCTAAGGGTGTCCCAAGACCGCACCTAATCATTGTACCCACAAGGCCATGCTCTTGGAGCTTGCAATGGCAAGGACTCAGGGGGGAAAGGGTGGTCATATCTCGATATGTATATTTCTCACAAATTATTACAGATTGGAAAGCCTAGCTACTTTACAAACTTTATCTTTCACAGGATGTTACTGTTTAGCATAACTAGAAGGTTGTTTTCAATAGATAAGTAATGAATCTGTAGTAGCTTTATCTTACAGGAAAGGAACAATAAATGCATTTACGTGTAAAGCAAACCTCAAGTCCGTAACGTGACGCTGTGCCACTGCAATACACCACAGATTGTTGCTATGTTTAGGAAATTAGATCAACTACAGTGAAACGAGAAGTGACAGATGATGTTGAACACAGGTATAGGTGGAACTTGGGTCGCCGGGTGAACACACCCCCGTCGCCATTTTGTTAGACCAGGCAGTTTTGTTTACTTCGGCTTCGCGTTAGGAAGCATGGATCCCGTGAGTGCACAGCGGTTTCGTGGCAAGTTTAAACTTATTAATGGGGTTGACCCAGACACTGTGCCAGACTGTGAGTGGAACAAAGATGTGTCTGCATTTCCTCCCATCACACATGCTGAGATGTTTTCATTTCTAATATTGACTGCCAGTGCCTTCACCCACGAGCAGTTCAAAGAAGTTTTGGAAGGAGCACCCCATACCTCTCAATATTACCCTGTCTTATTTTTAAATGTTCTGCCCCATCCCTAACCCTAAAATGGATTAGATTTATTAAATGTGGACACCTGATATTAAATTAGTGGCGGAATCATAATCATCGAGTAGACTGGATCTAGATCCAGATCTAAATCGGGGAGTGACGGTGTGGGTGTTTTAGCAACAACTGTGTCAAGGTGTCATAGGCCTTAGTTAGTATTGTGATGTCAAATTAGGTTTGGAACATTAGGCCTACACCATCGGATTCAATAGCTTTACCCAAGAAACCAAAGAATTTTAGTATCACAAAGGCCGCATTCGGAACTCCTTCCAAACCAAACCCCTTCATAGCATTTCCCGGTTAGGAACTGGACTATGCCTAAGGTCTAGGGTTAGCGTTAATTTGTTGTCCAATGGCAGTTTCTTTGTTCATTTTGAACTTTATTTTATTTAAATCCTTCCTGCATTTTGGCACACCTTTTACTGTTTTGTTGGAGACGTCTTTTCGGCCGATGGCCTTTATCTCCACTCTCTCCTTCGCCTCTCTGATAAACGCTCAGAGGCCTCGCCCCCATGCTTATTAGGAATAAAAAACATCCTTCGTCCAATTTTGTATTTGTTGGTGCAGCCAAACACTGCACACAAGTGCGGCATTTCGTTACTCGGTTTCACCCACGTCTATGCATTCACTATAACGATCAGTCTAACACAGAGATCTCTGGCCTAACAAAATGGCTGCCTAGCTCCGGTAAACAACGCAGTGACGTCACGAAATTTCCACCTATACTGTAAACATCTATAAGTTTGGGGCCTATTAAATTGAAAACAGAGAAAAGATTAAAGGAATTCGCTGCTTTAAAAGAATGGTGCTATGCTCAGACTTCAAATTCAAGATTTGTAGGGTCATGATAAATGTAAGACTGCGTGCAAAAATTCAGCACGCTATATTTCGTAATAGCTGAGAAAATCCAACTAAACCGTGATCACGCCTCGTTGAACGAACTTTAGCCCGAAATCCATCGGCCCGTCACGAAAAAAAACAACAAAAAAACAACAAAGGCAACACCATTGATGTGATCTTGCCGAATAACTGCAATTCAGACATTTGCAACTTCAGGTCAGAGTTGTTTTTTTACCCTATTCAAGGAGTGGTTGGCTGATTGCCGGATTTTTTGGAGTTTTTTTGTTTGTTGACTGGTTGTTAGATGGGTGCTTGGATGGCTCCCTTGGTCGGTGTTTGGGTGATTGCTTGGTTGAGTGGTTACTCGTGGAAACGGAGGAGGCGAAATTGGTGGTGGGTTAGTTGGGTCGTTGCATGGATGGATAATTGCATGATTATTTGGGCAGTTGCTAGGTTGGTTGGTTCCAAAGATGTTAAAATGGTTAATACTATTTTAAGATCTTTGGTTGGTTCTTAGGTTGAATGGTTGCGTATATTAATAATTGGTGGTCGATTCGTTGTTTGGTACGTTTATAGGTCTTGTACACGGGCATGATGGAAAGCGAGAACTATGTACCATAGTGCGGCCACGTGCCCCGGATGCGACCGCAACTGTGAACAAGATGCGGCCACGTTGAAAATGTCAACATTTAAGAACATTTATGATTTCTGTCAGTCATCGTGAATTGACAGTCTTGCAGGCAATTGAAATCACTTTATTAACCCTAGTCCAGCCAAAACCTTTTTTTCCCCATTTCCATAAGATACTTGACAATATTGTCTAGCTCCTCCTCAGGTGTCAGATAATGTTTGGGGAACCGTCTCCATTCTCCTTCTTCCCATGAGCTTGTCAGAAACTGTGCCTCAAGGTATGCCGTGTACTTCTGTGCTGCTCACCTTTCCCCTAACCCCTGCTCTATCTCCTCTATTGCCTTCTTTAATGATTCTTGCGTCCATTTAGGATCTCTCTTGCTCCTTGACATGACATCTGGAGAATAAATAAATGTAAACAAAAATGTTCTGATTTCTTTATTTAACTTATATCCTTTTAGTTTCTATAATTTTGCACACTTAGATCTAGATGCAGTTATCAGTATCAATTTAAACTCCTGCCTATATGCTAGAATTACCCTATGTAGCATTTATCAACTATAAAGTATCTTTGGCCAGAAAAAACGATTTTGGCCACACACTGGTCATGTATCGGCCCACCATGGGGCCAACGTGGCCTCAAATGGTCTTATTAAAAAACGAACCCGCTTTCTTTGCGGCCACCCGAATTCCTCCCTTAGTTTCAAAGAACAATTCTCGACAACACGTACTTGAGAAATCTATTTAGAAGATGTTTAAGTGTATTAATTGAAGGAAAAAAACGTATTTGAATTGACTTACCTGAAAAATAGCGAGGAGAAGTTCCAGCGACTGAAATTTTCTCGGAGTGAAAAACGTGGGTCAAAATGATTGGAAGCAACCGGATGTAAGAATTATGCTGTGCTTTGACTTCAAGGTCAGTGACTCTTTATTTCTCAGCTGTGTCAAAAGCAGAGAACTTATGTAAACCAGAAATGGGCCGCATCGTGGACCTGGCCGCACAGTGGTACATGTACTCTAAATCCACTGAATGGCATTTGTTACACAGAAGTAACACTTATCATGAGAGTCAGGGTGGATCTTCCACAACCAGACTGAAGCGAGTATCACTCAGGTCCTTTCCTTACAACGGACTTTGATGGGAAAATTCGTCCTACACATACTTGTACCTCAAATAAAGTTTATCATGGATTTGAAATTTACTTCTCAAACACTTATGGCCTATATGTCATTATCGTTTGTTCTTGAAAGTGAAACAACATTCTGCTCCTTGTGGTGCTAAAGATTTATCATTAATGGAGGTTTAGATAACATGTAAGAGAGAAAAAGCGATAATTTACAGAATGGGCGGTAAGCGTTCTTGATATAGAATACCACACTGCTGTCTTCTAGGCCCAGCTGTTTTTACGGAAATAATTAAGTGAATTAATATCTCATTTAACATTCACAATAGATATTTCCCGTCTCCGTCTCTTATTTCTTGAAGCCTGTCTTGGACTCAGGGTAAACATAGCTGTAAATGTGGTATGGTTATTTCATCATTTAAAAAAAAAAGACACAAACAAGAAAATCAATCTTTCTGTTAGGTTTACCCATAGGTGTGTGAATTGGGTTGGATTATAAAATGAATGGCTCTGTATTGTCGTGTTACGATAATGAAGTCTCATATATCCAGCAGTCTATGTTTGCAATTAAGCGACTTTAATTTAAGAAGACCGCCTACACAACCATTGCGGCTGCGCGGGGTTAAGTGATAAAGTAATATCTTTAAGTGATAAACATCGGTAAAAATTATTTATAAACCACGCTATAGGGCTCTTCATACCTTTGAGAATGCTCCAGGAAGACGGGCCATTTCTTAGTAGATTAACCGGATGACGAACACAGAGCTCAGCGTTAAACATCGTCCAAGCGGCTGTGCCACATAAACAAAGTGACAAATGTGATATACTTCAATGGTGAGTATAAGATTTGAATAAGATTTTTCGAAAGGCACAGACAATGTATAATGGCTTCGCTAAAGATAATAATCCAGAACAAGTAGAGTCTCGACAGAGGAAAGTAATCAGATTTTTATCGGATTGACGATAGCCTACTGTTTCAATTTGTCTTAACAGGAAATTATTTTTGACATTCATAGAATTGGAAAGAAAAATGTTTGATTTTTTAAGTTGTAACCTGGCCGGCCCCAAATGCTGAAGAATGTGGCTGATTTTATACCACCAAAATGTCTTCTGCCTACAGGGAAATCTCCCAAACGCTAACATATTTATTTCGGATTAACGGAATGAAACTAAAGTCAGGTGTTATGCTAAATGCGTTTTAACAAAAAAATTGTTCATGATTTAGTGTTTAATCTATGCTTGTCATTAGTACGTTATTTCTTTGTGTTGTAAAGTGTTTTATACTTTTCGCTCTTGTACGTATAATATTTGATTTTTCAATCCACTTTAGATGCAATTTGTTTTTCTCTGCTTTTTGAAACATCTTTTGGAGACAAACAGAAGTCTCAAATCATAAAAAGAGACATCATTGAATTAAGAATACAAAACAAACAATTACAAACGAACTGATCTTACAATCATCAATATGGGAAGCGACATAATATCAAACCATGACGTCACGTCCATTTTGTACAAATTTTAGTCTTCAATACTATTTACTTTTTTTTTTTTTTTTGTCTGAGCTGCAAAATAAGTGTTAGAATCTTGTTCGGGTAAAATCTAAAAGCATAGTCTGAAACTTCGCTCCTCGAATCTCTTTCTTCCTGACTTCCATGAAAGCAATGTTTTACGGCTATATTGCTGTGATTATTTTGACTGAGGTCGCAATGTCGCAGAACAAGACCAGAGCGGAAGTAATATTTTCAAGAATTTTATACTTACTGTGAATGAAAAGTAACAATGTAAACAAGAATAACAACAGTAGAACACGTTTGAAGTCTTGTCGCCAGATGATGAAGAAGACGTATCTCAAGAAGGGATTATCACAGATGGAATTGGTGGTTTAATTCCCTCAGCTGTAATGTAGGCCTCCACCACCCTTTTCAGGTGGCCGACTGCACTTTTTCCAGTCACTGGGCGATACTTTACGAATAATTCTTTCGGTGAACTACAAAGTTGTTTGTAATTTGGGGACAAGGTGGTCTAGAGGCAAGGTGCTCGCCTCTCATGCCAAGGGTCCCGGGTTCTAAACCCGGGCAGTGCAGGCATGTTGGAAATTGGATTTTTCTCATATTTTCAAGTCCCTGGTCCTATTGGGGGGTAGGATCGAGTACCTAGTCTTCTCGGATAAGGACGAAAAAATTCGGAGGGCCCGTGTGCACGTTGCGCACGTTAAAGATACCTTGGCAGTTGGAAATCGTAAAGAGCAGGCCGAAAGGCCGCTGCCCGGGCAAAATTGAAATTGAAATTAATAGATTAGGATTTATCCATATCATCCCCCCTCCCCCACCAGCAACAACAAAAATTTATTATTATTCATTATTAAAATATAATTATATTGTTATTAATAAATTTTCAAATATTATTTGAGTTGTGAGTTGTGAACTGATGTGAGTTGTGAACTGCTGTGAGTTGTGAACTGTTGTGAGTTGTGATCTGCGCCTAACAGGCTTCGTTACAATTTGCTCCGAGATAGAGAGAGAGAGTGAGTGAGACAGCGAGAGGGAAAGAAGCAGTGCAGTGTGTTTAGCGCCTCGCAGGCAGCTCCATTCTGCTCTGTGGTTGACATGAGATTGTGTGCATATTATGTACAATTAGAATGTGGGAGTGAATGCGTTTGTAAAGTAGTAAATAAGTTCTGTAAAGCGCTTAGAGCCTGTGGAACAGGGTTAAGCGCTATATAAATGCCATTTATTATTATTATTATTATTAATTTAATTCCGGTGTTTTAAAGGGCCACATCACTTTTTACTTGGGTCAGATACGCACTATCTAATTAATGCCACAGTGGTATGGACGAAGTCAAAAGACCCCGTGGCCATGCTCCCTAATGATACAGTCAGTACAGACGATGTTCATTTTCATATTTTTTCTTTACTAAATCATTCCATTTAGCCTTTTTCATGTCGTTCCAGTGTGATATGGAATAATCCTGAAACCACTTTAAAAATTTTTTTTTTTATAAAACTCGTTGTAGTAACTGCTCTGTCCGCTGTAGATGTATGGCATAGATAAAAATTCATAATAAACGTTTTTAAGTGTGCAAAAATTCTTAAAATCGTGAAATTCACGTATATTCCCAAACCCCTGTGGTTGGTGCTGCTGAATAGTGTGAAATTGATATGATTTGTAATCCACCTGTATCATATTTCTTAAACTTCTTATAGCTTTTATGTATTTGATACATAAAGAATTATAATTGTCTTATTATCATCTATAAAAAAACAAACACAACTAAACATTGCAGCATTCAATTGTTTGTTTTTGAGTCTTTTTTTTTCTTAGGGGGTTTGTGGCTCTTGGCACTTACACCTCACTTTTCTGGGTTTTATTTTTCATGTTCTTGTTTTTGTATGTTATTCTGGTAGGGATTAATTTTTCTTTCTAATTTTGCCCGGGCAGCCTGAATTTTAAGGCCTGCTCTTCTCGACTTTCAAGCGAAAATATATCTTTAAAGTGCCCAACTTGCACACGCGCACTCCGAGTTTTTCGTCCTTATCCGAGAAGACTAGGCGCCTACCACAGGATAAGGGATAGAAATTTTCTCCCCACCTTCCAATATGCCTGCACCGACCAGGAATCAAACCCGCTGCCTTCGGCATGAGAGGCGAGCACCTTATCTCTTGACGAACGTGCCCCACTGCAGCGTCCAATTCCTTACACTTTCAATACCTATCCAATTCCTTACATATTCATAAGATGTGTAAGAAATAATTATGATAATATGACTCCTACAATGAAAACTAGAAGAAGAAAATACCCCCGAAAATATGCTCACACACATATGCAAGCACACACATATGATAGATAGATAGATAGATAGATAGATAGATAGATAGATAGATATATAAATAGATAGATAGATAGATAGATAGATAGATAGATAGATAGATAGATAGATAGATAGATAGATAGATAGATAGATAGATAGATAGATAGATAGATAGATAGATAGATAGATAGATAGATAGATAGATAGATAGATAGAAAGATAGATAGATAGAGGGATAGAGAGACAGAGAGAGAGTGTGTGAGAGAGGGGGGAGGGCGAGGGAGAGAGGGGTTTGAATATCTTTAGAGCATCATTATTATTACAGTATTTTTTTTAGTTTATCAATTACATGCGTTGATTCTGTTGACTTTCAGACTTTCTCCCAGGGCCGATTTGCTCGCTTTCTCTGTGTTCACCAGCAACTGGCTGACCAACACTGGCTTTCTGCCTCTGGGTCACCTGCTTTCTTTATGTGCCCCCCCCCCGTCCCCCGTCCTCAATCTTTATTTTCTTTTACATTGTGTGTGTTTTTTTTTATCATCTTAATATATTGTCTGTCGTCTTCTAAATAGGTTAATAACAATTAAATCCAAAAATCTTATTAAATTGACTCAGCACGAAAAATTAACAACTCGTGCTTTCACGAACCACTGAATATCAACAGTCAATTACAACCACCTCACACCCTCTAACAATGCTATTAACTCACAAACTGGAGCTGCTCTGCCATCCCTGGTTTACCTACACATATTCCTTTTTAACCATCTACAGTTTTTTTTGCCGAAAAAACATTACTCAAAACATGTTGCTCACGAGAACAGCTCAATGACCAATTACGCTGGTTATAATTAAACTGTGATCATGACAATGACCATGTGATCACCTTTGTGCACATTTGAAAGCAGATGGCAAAATGATGTGTGGAAGTGAATTTGAAGAAGTAGTTATAGACTCCAAAATCTGTGCCAGCGGGTCTATTGAAAAGGTGATGAAAGGCAAACATTACAACAGATCACTCAGGGTGCACAAAGCTGTTATGGAGGCTCTGGAGCGGCTTTCATTCAATGCTTTTCAGCAACACAGACCGCTTGGCTCATTGGTTGAAAAGGGGAAGGAAGAATTGAAAGGTGTTTCTAATTCCAACAATGAAATTAATGACGATCGTACGAGCTCATTGAAAGAACTTGCAGAGAACTATTTTCAGTTCAAACAGGATGTTCGTTACGGGAAACTGGGAAAAATTGCTCAGTTTTGGATGCTGTACATGGATACAGTGTGGAAAGTCCTCAACTGTCTTACAACAACAAAGAGAAATGATTTAGACTTGCATATCACTTGCATTGAGCAGATGTGTCCCCTTTTCTTTAGCATGGACCACCCCAACTATGCTAGATACCTCACTGTATACATCATCCTTCTACTGAACCTGAAGGATTCTCATCCTGGTGCAAAAGAACTTCTTCGAGTCAACGGATTCAGTGTGCGCAGGTCACCGGTGTCAGGGGCAAGAAATGCTGTGGACTTAACAATTGAGCAAACGATTAACCGCCAAGCAAAATGTAAGGGTGGCATTGCGGGGTTTAGACAAAATGTAGCTGCATACCACAAATGGTGTATGACAAGACACAAAAGGGCAAGTCTTGTTACTGCTCTCTTGGAAGACTCTGGATTAGACTCCAAAGATCAAGCACATAAAATCTGCCAGCGATCACAAATAAGACAATCAGAGAAAAGTGTACAAAGTGTCAAGCAATCATTCGAATCATTCATTAACCCATTTGACACTGTCGGAAATAACAAACTGATTTCACTGTCTTCAGGAATGGAAGCTACAGAGAAAGTAGCAGCAGATCTCTTGTCAATTGAGAAAGATGGCAAACAGCTGTATGAAAACTGTGTTGGGACAACCCTGATTGAAAAAAACTGAGAGCTTCCATGCACCTCTCAAGGGAAACAAGAAACTAACTTATGCTTCACAGCAAAAGACAGCTAAGTTGAAGACGTCAAAGAAAAAGGAAGTGAAAATAACAGCACAAAGAAACTGTTTGGACAGCTTCTTATGCTATCTACAGAAAATGATCTGGACCTCCAAAAAGTGGTGGAATATCCTCTAGAACCAGTGCATTGGGCACTCGCCACCCCTGATGGATTTCCTATCAAAACAAACAAAGCAGTTCTGATGCATAAACTAGAAGATTAATCAGCTTTTCAAAGCCCAGCTCAAGACCAAGAACACATCCACATTGTAGATGAGAATGCTTTCTATCATGCTGTGCATGTGTCTAATCTCCCAGGCACTTTTGGCGAGTTAGCCAGTACAATATTTTGCGCTCTCCCCAAAGTTGACAAGGTCCACTTCGTTACAGATAACTACAAAGGGGATTTCATTAAATCTTTGGAACAGATTCGAAGGGGGGAATCTCAGACATTCACAATGCGAGGCTCTTCTACAAAGGTTCCCAAAGATTTTAAAATGTTTCTTCTGAATGATGGAAACAAAAAGCGGCTAACATCGTTTTTACTCCATGAATGGCGACAAGATTGCTATGCCATGATGTTGCTGAATAGATAAGTGTATTTTGCATGTGACCACCAGTGCTGTGTACTCAGTAGCATTGATGGAAAGGTCACAGACTCAAGACCTGTGCCAGACTTAGCCTCCAGCCACGGGGAGGCAGACACACTACTGATCTTGCATGCCATCTATTCTGACCAGAACATTGTGACTCCAAACACAGACATCATCATTCATTCAATTCACCAGACACTGATGTGTTTCTACTGATGGTTGCATTTTGTGAACATTTCACACACCCCTTGTATTTTGACACATGGGTAGGGAACAAAAGAAGACTCATACACATCCAGAAACTCTGTGACAAGATGGAAACACATACAGGAAGCTGTTCTTGGACTCCACGCTTTCACTGGGTGTGATGTGACTAGCGCTTTTGTCCAGAAAGGAAAAGTGAAGCCTCTCAAAATTCTTCACAAGCATCCAGAGTTTGCTGTTTCATTCAAGGGACTGGGAACATCTGAAACTATTTTTCCAGAACTGCTAACCAATCTGGAAAAGTTTATTTGTCACCTTTACAGAAAACCAGCATATTGTAGAACAAACAAGCTTCATCATGATCTTGTGCGGCTTAAGTACATGGCCAAAGGTCACAGCTTACTGTCATGCTTTAACGGATTTGACATCAGCTTACTACCACCTTGCAGAGAAGCCTTGAAGCTGCATATCCTGCGAGGAAACTATCAAACTTTAATATGGAAGCAAACACATCTGGCTAAACCGTTAAAACCTGATCCGCAAAATCACGGCTGGAACAGAGGTAACCGCGGAGTGCTGTCAGTGGTGCAAAAGACTTAGTCCCCCAACACTTGGCTGATATTTTGTCAGGATCAGATACAGAACAAGAGAAAGACATTGATGAAAGCCATCTCCAGTATTATGATAACAGTGATGAAGAAGATGAGATTTCAGATTCTGAAAGTGACAGCAGTGAAGATGAACTGATGACATAGAATGCATCTGAGTAATAAAAAAATAAAACAACTAATATGCAACACTAACTGGCTTACTGTACAAAATGTTCAAAAACGCAAAAATCAAGAAAAATTAATTACAACTCAGAATTAATTAATCTAATTAATTCAAGCAACTTTTCTAGTACATGTGTATGTGCCCTAATTTGTTTACCTGTGCAGCTCTTAATTTGTTGTGTAATCCCTAGCAGGGAATCAAATACACTAATTATATAATAATGGTTTTTTTTTCTAGTTTTTGAGAAAACGGACATTGAAACTTACTTTTTTCCTCTTTACGCCATGTAAATAATTTCCAAAAAATGTTCACTACAATTGCTTTGTCTATCCCAGAGCACCAAATTTAGTCTCACTTTAAGGAAAATAAAACTATTTGCTCAGAAAGTAAAAGAAAAAAAACGTGTTTCTTTCCCCAACTTTCGACAATTCAGGGGCAATAACTCTGCAGATTGCCAACATTTTTTTGTTGCAAACTTTTTTTTGTGTGGGTAGTCCTAAGTGTGCTCTTTCAGAAAATCACAGTGGGCAAAAATCCCGGGGGCGGGGGGGGGGGGCGGTTCCGGTAGCCCATAGTCTAGTATATCTGTGCATCCAGTCCATGCTATCGCTGGCATTATCCTCGTGTGACAGACTTTTTGATCTACTTCATCACTTCTATTTCGTTAGCCAATCTTTACAAATTGTTTTTACACACTTAATTCTACAAATAAGCAGATTTTTCGATTTTTATTTGGATATTATCCGTAAGCTCAAAGACACACACATGTATTTGCTGTATTATTGGATCTTCTTGTTTGTGTGACTTATTATCCTTTATTTACAGTGTTTGTGTCTTACCATGAGCGGAATCAACATCAATTTTGTCCGACTTTTTACAGTCGTTTGAAATTCTGCATTGGCTCATATTTCATACTAAACCTTGTGGAACTGATTTTTGTATTTGTTAGACTTTTGGCCTGGTTTTGTTTTTGTTCCTTTGCGCTTTGTAAAACATAATGATTGGACAAAATTATCATAACACACACACACATACATACCCACAGGCAAATACCATACACATACACACGGGCACATAAACAACATTTACACAGTACCAAAGTGTGCGAGGATAAAAATATGTGTTCAACTTGGATGGGTAAAAGATCGGTGAATACTAGGCGAATAAAATAATATAATATTCCATGCGCCAAAGCACACGTGTGTTGAACATGGAATAGGACGGTTTGGTAATGTAGAATTTATTTTAAAAAAAATTTGTTTGGGGTCTATTTTATTGTCTAAATTTTCTTTCACTAAAGCTGTTAGTATTTCCCTTGAGTCCATAATCTTTCTAATATAATTAATTATATAGGCCTACATATATACCTCATTTGGTATGTTAGTGCCTTATTTGGCACCATAAAAATATTTGATCAACTGTCTCCATATGAATGTATTGTCTTCACCAAGACTGCCTGAAAATCATTTGCCGTCATGACTATTGGTGTTTCTTTCATCCCATATCATAAATGTTAGATGTAATTGTATTTTCAATAAATTGCTTTGTATTGAGCCTTTTTTTTAAAGACGTCATACAAACATTTGTTTCAAAACAACTGTCCCTTTGGGAACATGTCCTCCCCTTAGAATGACAAGGTCCTATCTCAGCTTTCTTGCTGAACCGAGTTAAACACAATACATTACTTCTACACTCCTTCTCCATTGGGTGCCAATATATCAAGCGGATTCGGTGTGTCCTTTTGTTAGTATTACTAAAAAGAAAATGAGTCATATCTATCAGTACTTGAAACTTTAATCAACAATTCTCAAAAGTTGATGGAAGGAGTTAGAACCTTATCATTTCTAAATGGACGATGTTCTATTCACTAATGATATTTGAAAAATCAGTTGCCGACCGACATGACAAAATATTTCTCACGTCTCATAATAATTATTTAAACTGTATTTGATATATATACAATCTTTAAAATAAACTATTCCTAATAATAAGAAAACCTGACACGATTTTGAACCAGACCTACCGCTGATCATATAGCTCGTTGGTAGGCGGATGTTGTCTCGCACGACAGAATTTAAATGGGGGGGGGGGGGGGAGGAGGGGAAGCACAGGGTTTTCCCGGGTAATGCCGGGTATCTCCTCCAGAGTTTGAAAAATTTCATAATGTATCCGGTGCACCAACTGGGGCGATGTATTGGATTTAATCATAAACATTTTCGACAACCTGCACCAATGATGACATCATAAAACCATTTTCATCAAATTTTTAATGTCCCGAAATAAAGAGTTCTTCATTAACGGGGTCTGAAACTCAGTCACGGACATGACTTTCAATGTTTGTTCGATTATATCTCTTCTTATGATCTTATTGAAATATGTTTTTCTACATGTATTATCCTTTCAAAAGTACATTTTACTCACTGCATCTCATGGTAAGCCAATACTGTGGTTATAGACACATGATAATTATACATATCACGGATATCTTACAGCATAGATACATTTTACATCTCTCTGCAGTGACAGTTTGCTGTGAAAAGTAACTGGTCAGATCTTTCTCCCCCTCTCGCTACAAGGAGCTGTGAGAGAGAGAGAGAGAGAGAGAGAGAGAGAGAGAGAGAGAGAGAGAGAGAGAGAGAGAGAGAGAGAGAGAGAGAGAGAGAGAGAGTGAGAGAGAGAGAGAAAGAGAGAGAGAGAGAGAGAGAATAAAAAAAATGAAGTTAGGTAAGGTTTGATCGTGGACACCTTCATTAAGGTTTTTTGGAGTGGTATTATTTTCTTTTCTAGGTTTGGGTTGTGAATAACGTGGATCTCGGTTAGTCAAACAGTCTATTGAATAAGAATTCATGTATAATTATTTGTTCTCTGGAACGCAGGATCCATTTCACATTCAGTTTATATTTGACCACGAATTTCAATGTTCTGTTCAATCTTTACTATAAACTCAGCTATTTGCACTTCATATTATTCAACTCTCTAGCTTATTATATAATTATTATTATCAGCCTTCACTGGATCAGATATCATATTAATACATACATGAACACATTTTTGACACCAGTAAATCATAATACAATTTAGAGGAAAGAATAAAAAAAAGTTTATTTCAGTCTCATTTAAATTGGTATACATACATACATTCTTGAATTCTGTAAATTATGATACATTTTATGGGAAATAAACGTGCATGAAAATGCATTGATGCACAAAAGGGTTGAGTGTCGATTCAAGCTGCTATGATTAGACTTCAACATTAATTTCACGCTTTTCTGTTGATATTATTATTATTATTATTATTCTTATTTGATAATTGGTTGTCCATAAGTAAAACATGCACTGTATTTTTTGTTATAGTGACACAGAGAGAAAAGACAAACTAATACATGTAATAACCCAACTGACAAATGGTGCCATTCCATCATCCGCGATTTAATCCAGCACGACTATCACAGCTATTTTACTACAGCTTTCTGTCCAGTTCTACTTGAATAGTAGAAGAGCTTTAACACATTTTTTTTTTTACATATAATTGATACACACACATTGCAGCTTATAGATTCTAGAATGATGTGTAGGTCATTTTTACATTCCCTCTTATCTTTATGTTATTCCAAGATGATGATTCTGATATTGATATTTCTCTTCATTTTCAAGTGTAAATAAGATGATTTGCTGTTCTTACTGTTATTGTTGTTTACTGCTGGTTTGCATTCTGTAACATTTCAAATGATCTGGACAGGTGGAGTCCATTATGTGAAAAAATTTAGTGTGTATTTAATTTTATGTGAAGTATTTAATTTCTGCTGGATGATGGAATGGCACCATGTATATGTCAATTGACAGATTATCAAAATGTTGTTTTTTTTTTTTAGGTGTGTTCTTTTCCGGCCTTTTCTCTCTACATCATTGTAACTTTGTATGTAGAGCTGATTGTTCTGACATAATCAAGCACATTTCTGATTTTCAAAAATTAAAATAAAATTCAGATGACTTTACATTTATGAGTCTTATGATTATTTCATACATTGCCACTAAGTGAATTTCGGTGGTGCCATACAAAAAAAAACAATGCATGTTTAAATCATGCACAACTAATCATTTAAAGAAAAAAACAACCAATTATAATACCTACAGAAACAAGTAAAATTAGTATTAAAGTCTAATTATATCAGTTTGAATAAGTTTTCAATCCTTTTGTATATTAATGCTTTTCAATGCATGTTTATTTCCTCATAAATGTATCTCAGTTTACAAGAGTCAAGAATGTAGGCTTCAATCTGATACCTGATGACAGTGAAACAATTTAAGCTAAGGTTGAAACAAATTGCGATCTACATTTGCTTAAAGAAAAGCATAGGGAGTATAATCTGGACTGGCGGGGTGGGGGGGGGGTATAGCCTGACTTAGCCCAAAGTATACCCCGGGGTATGAACTGGCCTATCCCAGAATATACCCCGGGGTATATTCTGGGCTAGGCCAGTTTAACCCCGGGTATAGTCTGGCGGGGGTAAATCTGGCATGCTACACCGGTTTGCCAGTCCCTGTCAACACTAGGTCACCTTGAACTTAATACATTCACGCCGTCTTCAGCATACTCTCATACCCCTGCTCTGCACAGACTGCAATGGGTATGTGTATGAATTTTCCTGTTCATTCTAGCTTGACAGCACTGGTCTTTCAAATTATAGTCCTTTTACCGAGGCATGATCACAGAAAACATCTCGTAGCGTTGCAACCGCCGATGAATCTGGATAAAATTGGCGTGAAGTTTTGGATTTGTGATGACCCTAACCCAGATCTTTTCCCCCCGAATTATTAAAGTAGTTTTCGAGTTTGTTTATTTGCGGTATAGAACTAAAGAGAGCACCGACAAGGGTAAACATTTAGGTGGTTTACTATAATAATTTAACACATCGTTTTGAGCCCCACTAAAATGTGTTACAGCACGGGATTAAAGTGAGTTTAAAAACAAACTCTCGTGATTGTTCACTTGTGAACCACCACAGAGGTTAGAGGCGTTATCAGAGATATTTCAATTTCAGAATTTCTTTCATCATGGATTTAAACATCAAAATCAATTCGATGCGGAACATTGGAGAACAAGACCTTCAAACTATCAGACATCCAACATCTTACTCATGCAGCACTGAAAACAGTAGATGCAATATTTTTCTCCAAGTGCGAGGACCATGTATGGCGGTTGGAGGAAGAATACTGGCAAAACGAAGGCCTTCATTTTATTCAACCGAATATCGTCATCAATCCAATGGAGACATCCGACTCAGAAAGCGACTGAGATGATAAAACAGAAAAAAACATCGAAAAGTTTTTGCCTGTTTTGAAACAAAAAAAACAACAACACCTTTTTAGGGCTAACATTTCTAATGGGCCTAAGGGTGTCCCAAGACCGCACCTAATCATTGTACCCACAAGGCCATGCTCTTGGAGCTTGCAATGGCAAGGACTCAGGGGGGAAAGGGTGGTCATATCTCGATATGTATATTTCTCACAAATTATTACAGATTGGAAAGCCTAGCTACTTTACAAACTTTATCTTTCACAGGATGTTACTGTTTAGCATAACTAGAAGGTTGTTTTCAATAGATAAGTAATGAATCTGTAGTAGCTTTATCTTACAGGAAAGGAACAATAAATGCATTTACGTGTAAAGCAAACCTCAAGTCCGTAACGTGACGCTGTGCCACTGCAATACACCACAGATTGTTGCTATGTTTAGGAAATTAGATCAACTACAGTGAAACGAGAAGTGACAGATGATGTTGAACACAGGTATAGGTGGAACTTGGGTCGCCGGGTGAACACACCCCCGTCGCCATTTTGTTAGACCAGGCAGTTTTGTTTACTTCGGCTTCGCGTTAGGAAGCATGGATCCCGTGAGTGCACAGCGGTTTCGTGGCAAGTTTAAACTTATTAATGGGGTTGACCCAGACACTGTGCCAGACTGTGAGTGGAACAAAGATGTGTCTGCATTTCCTCCCATCACACATGCTGAGATGTTTTCATTTCTAATATTGACTGCCAGTGCCTTCACCCACGAGCAGTTCAAAGAAGTTTTGGAAGGAGCACCCCATACCTCTCAATATTACCCTGTCTTATTTTTAAATGTTCTGCCCCATCCCTAACCCTAAAATGGATTAGATTTATTAAATGTGGACACCTGATATTAAATTAGTGGCGGAATCATAATCATCGAGTAGACTGGATCTAGATCCAGATCTAAATCGGGGAGTGACGGTGTGGGTGTTTTAGCAACAACTGTGTCAAGGTGTCATAGGCCTTAGTTAGTATTGTGATGTCAAATTAGGTTTGGAACATTAGGCCTACACCATCGGATTCAATAGCTTTACCCAAGAAACCAAAGAATTTTAGTATCACAAAGGCCGCATTCGGAACTCCTTCCAAACCAAACCCCTTCATAGCATTTCCCGGTTAGGAACTGGACTATGCCTAAGGTCTAGGGTTAGCGTTAATTTGTTGTCCAATGGCAGTTTCTTTGTTCATTTTGAACTTTATTTTATTTAAATCCTTCCTGCATTTTGGCACACCTTTTACTGTTTTGTTGGAGACGTCTTTTCGGCCGATGGCCTTTATCTCCACTCTCTCCTTCGCCTCTCTGATAAACGCTCAGAGGCCTCGCCCCCATGCTTATTAGGAATAAAAAACATCCTTCGTCCAATTTTGTATTTGTTGGTGCAGCCAAACACTGCACACAAGTGCGGCATTTCGTTACTCGGTTTCACCCACGTCTATGCATTCACTATAACGATCAGTCTAACACAGAGATCTCTGGCCTAACAAAATGGCTGCCTAGCTCCGGTAAACAACGCAGTGACGTCACGAAATTTCCACCTATACTGTAAACATCTATAAGTTTGGGGCCTATTAAATTGAAAACAGAGAAAAGATTAAAGGAATTCGCTGCTTTAAAAGAATGGTGCTATGCTCAGACTTCAAATTCAAGATTTGTAGGGTCATGATAAATGTAAGACTGCGTGCAAAAATTCAGCACGCTATATTTCGTAATAGCTGAGAAAATCCAACTAAACCGTGATCACGCCTCGTTGAACGAACTTTAGCCCGAAATCCATCGGCCCGTCACGAAAAAAAACAACAAAAAAACAACAAAGGCAACACCATTGATGTGATCTTGCCGAATAACTGCAATTCAGACATTTGCAACTTCAGGTCAGAGTTGTTTTTTTACCCTATTCAAGGAGTGGTTGGCTGATTGCCGGATTTTTTGGAGTTTTTTTGTTTGTTGACTGGTTGTTAGATGGGTGCTTGGATGGCTCCCTTGGTCGGTGTTTGGGTGATTGCTTGGTTGAGTGGTTACTCGTGGAAACGGAGGAGGCGAAATTGGTGGTGGGTTAGTTGGGTCGTTGCATGGATGGATAATTGCATGATTATTTGGGCAGTTGCTAGGTTGGTTGGTTCCAAAGATGTTAAAATGGTTAATACTATTTTAAGATCTTTGGTTGGTTCTTAGGTTGAATGGTTGCGTATATTAATAATTGGTGGTCGATTCGTTGTTTGGTACGTTTATAGGTCTTGTACACGGGCATGATGGAAAGCGAGAACTATGTACCATAGTGCGGCCACGTGCCCCGGATGCGACCGCAACTGTGAACAAGATGCGGCCACGTTGAAAATGTCAACATTTAAGAACATTTATGATTTCTGTCAGTCATCGTGAATTGACAGTCTTGCAGGCAATTGAAATCACTTTATTAACCCTAGTCCAGCCAAAACCTTTTTTTCCCCATTTCCATAAGATACTTGACAATATTGTCTAGCTCCTCCTCAGGTGTCAGATAATGTTTGGGGAACCGTCTCCATTCTCCTTCTTCCCATGAGCTTGTCAGAAACTGTGCCTCAAGGTATGCCGTGTACTTCTGTGCTGCTCACCTTTCCCCTAACCCCTGCTCTATCTCCTCTATTGCCTTCTTTAATGATTCTTGCGTCCATTTAGGATCTCTCTTGCTCCTTGACATGACATCTGGAGAATAAATAAATGTAAACAAAAATGTTCTGATTTCTTTATTTAACTTATATCCTTTTAGTTTCTATAATTTTGCACACTTAGATCTAGATGCAGTTATCAGTATCAATTTAAACTCCTGCCTATATGCTAGAATTACCCTATGTAGCATTTATCAACTATAAAGTATCTTTGGCCAGAAAAAACGATTTTGGCCACACACTGGTCATGTATCGGCCCACCATGGGGCCAACGTGGCCTCAAATGGTCTTATTAAAAAACGAACCCGCTTTCTTTGCGGCCACCCGAATTCCTCCCTTAGTTTCAAAGAACAATTCTCGACAACACGTACTTGAAAAATCTATTTAGAAGATGTTTAAGTGTATTAATTGAAGGAAAAAAACGTATTTGAATTGACTTACCTGAAAAATAGCGAGGAGAAGTTCCAGCGACTGAAATTTTCTCGGAGTGAAAAACGTGGGTCAAAATGATTGGAAGCAACCGGATGTAAGAATTATGCTGTGCTTTGACTTCAAGGTCAGTGACTCTTTATTTCTCAGCTGTGTCAAAAGCAGAGAACTTATGTAAACCAGAAATGGGCCGCATCGTGGACCTGGCCGCACAGTGGTACATGTACTCTAAATCCACTGAATGGCATTTGTTACACAGAAGTAACACTTATCATGAGAGTCAGGGTGGATCTTCCACAACCAGACTGAAGCGAGTATCACTCAGGTCCTTTCCTTACAACGGACTTTGATGGGAAAATTCGTCCTACACATACTTGTACCTCAAATAAAGTTTATCATGGATTTGAAATTTACTTCTCAAACACTTATGGCCTATATGTCATTATCGTTTGTTCTTGAAAGTGAAACAACATTCTGCTCCTTGTGGTGCTAAAGATTTATCATTAATGGAGGTTTAGATAACATGTAAGAGAGAAAAAGCGATAATTTACAGAATGGGCGGTAAGCGTTCTTGATATAGAATACCACACTGCTGTCTTCTAGGCCCAGCTGTTTTTACGGAAATAATTAAGTGAATTAATATCTCATTTAACATTCACAATAGATATTTCCCGTCTCCGTCTCTTATTTCTTGAAGCCTGTCTTGGACTCAGGGTAAACATAGCTGTAAATGTGGTATGGTTATTTCATCATTTAAAAAAAAAAGACACAAACAAGAAAATCAATCTTTCTGTTAGGTTTACCCATAGGTGTGTGAATTGGGTTGGATTATAAAATGAATGGCTCTGTATTGTCGTGTTACGATAATGAAGTCTCATATATCCAGCAGTCTATGTTTGCAATTAAGCGACTTTAATTTAAGAAGACCGCCTACACAACCATTGCGGCTGCGCGGGGTTAAGTGATAAAGTAATATCTTTAAGTGATAAACATCGGTAAAAATTATTTATAAACCACGCTATAGGGCTCTTCATACCTTTGAGAATGCTCCAGGAAGACGGGCCATTTCTTAGTAGATTAACCGGATGACGAACACAGAGCTCAGCGTTAAACATCGTCCAAGCGGCTGTGCCACATAAACAAAGTGACAAATGTGATATACTTCAATGGTGAGTATAAGATTTGAATAAGATTTTTCGAAAGGCACAGACAATGTATAATGGCTTCGCTAAAGATAATAATCCAGAACAAGTAGAGTCTCGACAGAGGAAAGTAATCAGATTTTTATCGGATTGACGATAGCCTACTGTTTCAATTTGTCTTAACAGGAAATTATTTTTGACATTCATAGAATTGGAAAGAAAAATGTTTGATTTTTTAAGTTGTAACCTGGCCGGCCCCAAATGCTGAAGAATGTGGCTGATTTTATACCACCAAAATGTCTTCTGCCTACAGGGAAATCTCCCAAACGCTAACATATTTATTTCGGATTAACGGAATGAAACTAAAGTCAGGTGTTATGCTAAATGCGTTTTAACAAAAAAATTGTTCATGATTTAGTGTTTAATCTATGCTTGTCATTAGTACGTTATTTCTTTGTGTTGTAAAGTGTTTTATACTTTTCGCTCTTGTACGTATAATATTTGATTTTTCAATCCACTTTAGATGCAATTTGTTTTTCTCTGCTTTTTGAAACATCTTTTGGAGACAAACAGAAGTCTCAAATCATAAAAAGAGACATCATTGAATTAAGAATACAAAACAAACAATTACAAACGAACTGATCTTACAATCATCAATATGGGAAGCGACATAATATCAAACCATGACGTCACGTCCATTTTGTACAAATTTTAGTCTTCAATACTATTTACTTTTTTTTTTTTTTTTGTCTGAGCTGCAAAATAAGTGTTAGAATCTTGTTCGGGTAAAATCTAAAAGCATAGTCTGAAACTTCGCTCCTCGAATCTCTTTCTTCCTGACTTCCATGAAAGCAATGTTTTACGGCTATATTGCTGTGATTATTTTGACTGAGGTCGCAATGTCGCAGAACAAGACCAGAGCGGAAGTAATATTTTCAAGAATTTTATACTTACTGTGAATGAAAAGTAACAATGTAAACAAGAATAACAACAGTAGAACACGTTTGAAGTCTTGTCGCCAGATGATGAAGAAGACGTATCTCAAGAAGGGATTATCACAGATGGAATTGGTGGTTTAATTCCCTCAGCTGTAATGTAGGCCTCCACCACCCTTTTCAGGTGGCCGACTGCACTTTTTCCAGTCACTGGGCGATACTTTACGAATAATTCTTTCGGTGAACTACAAAGTTGTTTGTAATTTGGGGACAAGGTGGTCTAGAGGCAAGGTGCTCGCCTCTCATGCCAAGGGTCCCGGGTTCTAAACCCGGGCAGTGCAGGCATGTTGGAAATTGGATTTTTCTCATATTTTCAAGTCCCTGGTCCTATTGGGGGGTAGGATCGAGTACCTAGTCTTCTCGGATAAGGACGAAAAAATTCGGAGGGCCCGTGTGCACGTTGCGCACGTTAAAGATACCTTGGCAGTTGGAAATCGTAAAGAGCAGGCCGAAAGGCCGCTGCCCGGGCAAAATTGAAATTGAAATTAATAGATTAGGATTTATCCATATCATCCCCCCTCCCCCACCAGCAACAACAAAAATTTATTATTATTCATTATTAAAATATAATTATATTGTTATTAATAAATTTTCAAATATTATTTGAGTTGTGAGTTGTGAACTGATGTGAGTTGTGAACTGCTGTGAGTTGTGAACTGTTGTGAGTTGTGATCTGCGCCTAACAGGCTTCGTTACAATTTGCTCCGAGATAGAGAGAGAGAGTGAGTGAGACAGCGAGAGGGAAAGAAGCAGTGCAGTGTGTTTAGCGCCTCGCAGGCAGCTCCATTCTGCTCTGTGGTTGACATGAGATTGTGTGCATATTATGTACAATTAGAATGTGGGAGTGAATGCGTTTGTAAAGTAGTAAATAAGTTCTGTAAAGCGCTTAGAGCCTGTGGAACAGGGTTAAGCGCTATATAAATGCCATTTATTATTATTATTATTATTAATTTAATTCCGGTGTTTTAAAGGGCCACATCACTTTTTACTTGGGTCAGATACGCACTATCTAATTAATGCCACAGTGGTATGGACGAAGTCAAAAGACCCCGTGGCCATGCTCCCTAATGATACAGTCAGTACAGACGATGTTCATTTTCATATTTTTTCTTTACTAAATCATTCCATTTAGCCTTTTTCATATCGTTCCAGTGTGATATGGAATAATCCTGAAACCACTTTAAAAATTTTTTTTTTTATAAAACTCGTTGTAGTAACTGCTCTGTCCGCTGTAGATGTATGGCATAGATAAAAATTCATAATAAACGTTTTTAAGTGTGCAAAAATTCTTAAAATCGTGAAATTCACGTATATTCCCAAACCCCTGTGGTTGGTGCTGCTGAATAGTGTGAAATTGATATGATTTGTAATCCACCTGTATCATATTTCTTAAACTTCTTATAGCTTTTATGTATTTGATACATAAAGAATTATAATTGTCTTATTATCATCTATAAAAAAACAAACACAACTAAACATTGCAGCATTCAATTGTTTGTTTTTGAGTCTTTTTTTTTCTTAGGGGGTTTGTGGCTCTTGGCACTTACACCTCACTTTTCTGGGTTTTATTTTTCATGTTCTTGTTTTTGTATGTTATTCTGGTAGGGATTAATTTTTCTTTCTAATTTTGCCCGGGCAGCCTGAATTTTAAGGCCTGCTCTTCTCGACTTTCAAGCGAAAATATATCTTTAAAGTGCCCAACTTGCACACGCGCACTCCGAGTTTTTCGTCCTTATCCGAGAAGACTAGGCGCCTACCACAGGATAAGGGATAGAAATTTTCTCCCCACCTTCCAATATGCCTGCACCGACCAGGAATCAAACCCGCTGCCTTCGGCATGAGAGGCGAGCACCTTATCTCTTGACGAACGTGCCCCACTGCAGCGTCCAATTCCTTACACTTTCAATACCTATCCAATTCCTTACATATTCATAAGATGTGTAAGAAATAATTATGATAATATGACTCCTACAATGAAAACTAGAAGAAGAAAATACCCCCGAAAATATGCTCACACACATATGCAAGCACACACATATGATAGATAGATAGATAGATAGATATATAAATAGATAGATAGATAGATAGATATATAGATAGATAGATAGATAGATAGATAGATAGATAGATAGATAGATAGATAGATAGATAGATAGATAGATAGATAGATAGATAGATAGATAGATAGATAGAAAGATAGATAGATAGAGGGATAGAGAGACAGAGAGAGAGTGTGTGAGAGAGGGGGGAGGGCGAGGGAGAGAGGGGTTTGAATATCTTTAGAGCATCATTATTATTACAGTATTTTTTTTAGTTTATCAATTACATGCGTTGATTCTGTTGACTTTCAGACTTTCTCCCAGGGCCGATTTGCTCGCTTTCTCTGTGTTCACCAGCAACTGGCTGACCAACACTGGCTTTCTGCCTCTGGGTCACCTGCTTTCTTTATGTGCCCCCCCCCCCGTCCCCCGTCCTCAATCTTTATTTTCTTTTACATTGTGTGTGTTTTTTTTTATCATCTTAATATATTGTCTGTCGTCTTCTAAATAGGTTAATAACAATTAAATCCAAAAATCTTATTAAATTGACTCAGCACGAAAAATTAACAACTCGTGCTTTCACGAACCACTGAATATCAACAGTCAATTACAACCACCTCACACCCTCTAACAATGCTATTAACTCACAAACTGGAGCTGCTCTGCCATCCCTGGTTTACCTACACATATTCCTTTTTAACATCTACAGTTTTTTTTGCCGAAAAAACATTACTCAAAACATGTTGCTCACGAGAACAGCTCAATGACCAATTACGCTGGTTATAATTAAACTGTGATCATGACAATGACCATGTGATCACCTTTGTGCACATTTGAAAGCAGAAGGCAAAATGATGTGTGGAAGTGAATTTGAAGAAGTAGTTATAGACTCCAAAATCTGTGCCAGCGGGTCTATTGAAAAGGTGATGAAAGGCAAACATTACAACAGATCACTCAGGGTGCACAAAGCTGTTATGGAGGCTCTGGAGCGGCTTTCATTCAATGCTTTTCAGCAACACAGACCGCTTGGCTCATTGGTTGAAAAGGGGAAGGAAGAATTGAAAGGTGTTTCTAATTCCAACAATGAAATTAATGACGATCGTACGAGCTCATTGAAAGAACTTGCAGAGAGCTATTTTCAGTTCAAACAGGATGTTCGTTACGGGAAACTGGGAAAAATTGCTCAGTTTTGGATGCTGTACATGGATACAGTGTGGAAAGTCCTCAACTGTCTTACAACAACAAAGAGAAATGATTTAGACTTGCATATCACTTGCATTGAGCAGATGTGTCCCCTTTTCTTTAGCATGGACCACCCCAACTATGCTAGATACCTCACTGTATACATCATCCTTCTACTGAACCTGAAGGATTCTCATCCTGGTGCAAAAGAACTTCTTCGAGTCAACGGATTCAGTGTGCGCAGGTCACCGGTGTCAGGGGCAAGAAATGCTGTGGACTTAACAATTGAGCAAACGATTAACCGCCAAGCAAAATGTAAGGGTGGCATTGCGGGGTTTAGACAAAATGTAGCTGCATACCACAAATGGTGTATGACAAGACACAAAAGGGCAAGTCTTGTTACTGCTCTCTTGGAAGACTCTGGATTAGACTCCAAAGATCAAGCACATAAAATCTGCCAGCAATCACAAATAAGACAATCAGAGAAAAGTGTACAAAGTGTCAAGCAATTATTCGAATCATTCATTAACCCATTTGACACTGTCGGAAATAACAAACTGATTTCACTGTCTTCAGGAATGGAAGCTACAGAGAAAGTAGCAGCAGATCTCTTGTCAATTGAGAAAAATGGCAAACAGCTGTATGAAAACTGTGTTGGGACAACCCTGATTGAAAAAAACTGAGAGCTTCCATGCACCTCTCAAGGGAAACAAGAAACTAACTTATGCTTCACAGCAAAAGACAGCTAATTTGAAGACGTCAAAGAAAAAGGAAGTGAAAATAACAGCACAAAGAAACTGTTTGGACAGCTTCTTATGCTATCTACAGAAAATGATCTGGACCTCCAAAAAGTGGTGGAATATCCTCTAGAACCAGTGCATTGGGCACTCGCCACCCCTGATGGATTTCCTATCAAAACAAACAAAGCAGTTCTGATGCATAAACTAGAAGATTAATCAGCTTTTCAAAGCCCAGCTCAAGACCAAGAACACATCCACATTGTAGATGAGAATGCTTTCTATCATGCTGTGCATGTGTCTAATCTCCCAGGCACTTTTGGCGAGTTAGCCAGTACAATATTTTGCGCTCTCCCCAAAGTTGACAAGGTCCACTTCGTTACAGATAACTACAAAGGGGATTTCATTAAATCTTTGGAACAGATTCGAAGTGGGGAATCTCAGACATTCACAATGCGAGGCTCTTCTACAAAGGTTCCCAAAGATTTTAAAATGTTTCTTCTGAATGATGGAAACAAAAAGCGGCTAACATCGTTTTTACTCCATGAATGGCGACAAGATTGCTATGCCATGATGTTGCTGAATAGATAAGTGTATTTTGCATGTGACCACCAGTGCTGTGTACTCAGTAGCATTGATGGAAAGGTCACAGACTCAAGACCTGTGCCAGACTTAGCCTCCAGCCACGGGGAGGCAGACACACTACTGATCTTGCATGCCATCTATTCTGACCAGAACATTGTGACTCCAAACACAGACATCATCATTCATTCAATTCACCAGACACTGATGTGTTTCTACTGATGGTTGCATTTTGTGAACATTTCACACACCCCTTGTATTTTGACACATGGGTAGGGAACAAAAGAAGACTCATACACGTCCAGAAACTCTGTGACAAGATGGAAACACATACAGGAAGCTGTTCTTGGACACCACGCTTTCACTGGGTGTGATGTGACTAGCGCTTTTGTCCAGAAAGGAAAAGTGAAGCCTCTCAAAATTCTTCACAAGCATCCAGAGTTTGCTGTTTCATTCAAGGGACTGGGAACATCTGAAACTATTTTTCCAGAACTGCTAACCAATCTGGAAAAGTTTATTTGTCACCTTTACAGAAAACCAGCATATTGTAGAACAAACAAGCTTCATCATGATCTTGTGCGGCTTAAGTACATGGCCAAAGGTCACAGCTTACTGTCATGCTTTAACGGATTTGACATCAGCTTACTACCACCTTGCAGAGAAGCCTTGAAGCTGCATATCCTGCGAGGAAACTATCAAACTTTAATATGGAAGCAAACACATCTGGCTAAACCGTTAAAACCTGATCCGCAAAATCACGGCTGGAACAGAGGTAACCGCGGAGTGCTGTCAGTGGTGCAAAAGACTTAGTCCCCCAACACTTGGCTGATATTTTGTCAGGATCAGATACAGAACAAGAGAAAGACATTGATGAAAGCCATCTCCAGTATTATGATAACAGTGATGAAGAAGATGAGATTTCAGATTCTGAAAGTGACAGCAGTGAAGATGAACTGATGACATAGAATGCATCTGAGTAATACAAAAATAAAACAACTAATATGCAACACTAACTGGCTTACCGTACAAAATGTTCAAAAACGCAAAAATCAAGAAAAATTAATTACAACTCAGAATTAATTAATCTAATTAATTCAAGCAACTTTTCTAGTACATGTGTATGTGCCCTAATTTGTTTACCTGTGCAGCTCTTAATTTGTTGTGTAATCCCTAGCAGGGAATCAAATACACTAATTATATAATAATGGTTTTTTTTTCTAGTTTTTGAGAAAACGGACATTGAAACTTACTTTTTTCCTCTTTACGCCATGTAAATAATTTCCAAAAAATGTTCACTACAATTGCTTTGTCTATCCCAGAGCACCAAATTTAGTCTCACTTTAAGGAAAATAAAACTATTTGCTCAGAAAGTAAAAGAAAAAAAAACGTGTTTCTTTCCCCAACTTTCGACAATTCAGGGGCAATAACTCTGCAGATTGCCAACATTTTTTTGTTGCAAACTTTTTTTTGTGTGGGTAGTCCTAAGTGTGCTCTTTCAGAAAATCACAGTGGGCAAAAATCCCGGGGGCGGGGGGGGGGGGCGGTTCCGGTAGCCCATAGTCTAGTATATCTGTGCATCCAGTCCATGCTATCGCTGGCATTATCCTCGTGTGACAGACTTTTTGATCTACTTCATCACTTCTATTTCGTTAGCCAATCTTTACAAATTGTTTTTACACACTTAATTCTACAAATAAGCAGATTTTTCGATTTTTATTTGGATATTATCCGTAAGCTCAAAGACACACACATGTATTTGCTGTATTATTGGATCTTCTTGTTTGTGTGACTTATTATCCTTTATTTACAGTGTTTGTGTCTTACCATGAGCGGAATCAACATCAATTTTGTCCGACTTTTTACAGTCGTTTGAAATTCTGCATTGGCTCATATTTCATACTAAACCTTGTGGAACTGATTTTTGTATTTGTTAGACTTTTGGCCTGGTTTTGTTTTTGTTCCTTTGCGCTTTGTAAAACATAATGATTGGACAAAATTATCATAACACACACACACATACATACCCACAGGCAAATACCATACACATACACACGTGCACATAAACAACATTTACACAGTACCAAAGTGTGCGAGGATAAAAATATGTGTTCAACTTGGATGGGTAAAAGATCGGTGAATACTAGGCGAATAAAATAATATAATATTCCATGCGCCAAAGCACACGTGTGTTGAACATGGAATAGGACGGTTTGGTAATGTAGAATTTATTTAAAAAAAAATTTGTTTGGGGTCTATTTTATTGTCTAAATTTTCTTTCACTAAAGATGTTAGTATTTCCCTTGAGTCCATAATCTTTCTAATATAATTAATTATATAGGCCTACATATATACCTCATTTGGTATGTTAGTGCCTTATTTGGCACCATAAAAATATTTGATCAACTGTCTCCATATGAATGTATTGTCTTCACCAAGACTGCCTGAAAATCATTTGCCGTCATGACTATTGGTGTTTCTTTCATCCCATATCATAAATGTTAGATGTAATTGTATTTTCAATAAATTGCTTTGTATTGAGCCTTTTTTTTAAAGACGTCATACAAACATTTGTTTCAAAACAACTGTCCCTTTGGGAACATGTCCTCCCCTTAGAATGACAAGGTCCTATCTCAGCTTTCTTGCTGAACCGAGTTAAACACAATACATTACTTCTACACTCCTTCTCCATTGGGTGCCAATATATCAAGCGGATTCGGTGTGTCATTTTGTTAGTATTACTAAAAAGAAAATGAGCCATATCTATCAGTACTTGAAACTTTAATCAACAATTCTCAAAAGTTGATGGAAGGAGTTAGAACCTTATCATTTCTAAATGGACGATGTTCTATTCACTAATGATATTTGAAAAATCAGTTGCCGACCGACATGACAAAATATTTCTCACGTCTCATAATAATTATTTAAACTGTATTTGATATATATACAATCTTTAAAATAAACTATTCCTAATAATAAGAAAACCTGACACGATTTTGAACCAGACCTACCGCTGATCATATAGCTCGTTGGTAGGCGGATGTTGTCTCGCACGACAGAATTTAATCGGAGGTGGGAAGCGGGGGGGGGGGGGGAGGGGGAGAAGCACAGGGTTCTCCCGGGTAATATCGGGTATCTAATCCAGAGTTTGAAAAATTTCATAATGTATCCGGTGCACAAACTGGGGCGATGTATTGGATTTAATCATAAACATCTTCGACAATCTGCACCAATGATGACATCATACAACCATTTTCATCAAATGTCCCGACATAAAGTTTTCATCATTAACGTTGTTTGAAACTCAGTCGCGGATATGACTTTCAATGTTTGTTTTATTTTATCTCTTCTTATGATGTTATTGAAATATGTTTTTCTGCATGTGGTAGTCTATCCTTTCAAAAGTACATTTTACTCACTGCACCTCATGGTAAACCATTACTGTGGTTATAGACACATAATAATTACTAGCCGACCCGCGCAAAATAAATCTTGCAGATTCTTTGTAAGAAGCCCAACAGTATATCTAGATCTCGGCTACAGTAAAAGCAGCATTTTTGATTCGATGCAATGACTAAAAGAACTTACGCAGAAATACACAGATGTGATTACGTTGATTTTCGACCACCAATGTGAACAGAGAGGTCTAGGACGTAATTTCCGGTCACACTTTTCGGTTCTATCCGATGAAAATGCGTGTCTGTTTTTGCGGTTCAAAAAAGTTTAATATAAATAATAGTATAGACTGATTTTTGTTCCAAATGAATGTGTCCACGTAACTCTTCGTCAAAAATTGATGCAGTACACCGATTCAAAGTTTTTGATGGCGTAGTCGGGAAGTTTTAGCTGCTTACAGGTTCACCCTCTAGCTCAATTATAGTAAGATACATATCACGGATATATTACAACATAAATTACTTAGATACATTTTTAGACAGAGAGAGAGCGCGCGCGAGAGAGAGAGAGAGAGAGAGAGAGGGAGAGAGAGAGAGAGAGACAGAGAGAGAGAGAGAGAGAGAGAGAGAGAGAGAGAGAGAGAGAGGGAGAGAGAGATAAAAATCGAAAAAATGAAATTAGGTAAGTTTTTATCGTGGAGACCTTCATTAAAGTTTTTTTGGAGGGAAGGGGGTATATATTAATTTTTCTTTTCTAGGTTTGGGATTTGTATAAGTGAGATGTCGGTTAGTCAAGCAATCAATTGAATAAGAATTCGTGTATAATTATTTGTTCTCTTGAATCCAGGATCCATTTCATAATGTTCAGTTTATATTTGACCACGAATGTTCTGTTCATTCTTTATTACAATCTCACCTATTTGCACTTCACATTATTCAACTCTCTAGCTTATTATATAATTATTATTATCAGCCTTCATTGGATTAGTGCAACCGCATTCCTGATTTCTTGTGATTTACACTGAAAAAAGCCCAATTTCCCCCGTTGGCTTGTTAGTCATGACCATATTATGTACATTGTTTATATTTGTGCAAGAAGGACCGGTGTGATAGTCTTGTACACAGCTAGGGAGATACCTTATCCCAATACATAAATTTATGGATCAGTCTGGGATTTAATCTTCACAGTGGTGCGTCTGAGGTACATTATTTAGATCAAGTTTACTTGATCTTTTTGGTTGCAAAATCATAATAGTACAATGCTTTGGATCATTCATAGCACAGTGGTTTGGGTCATTCATAGCACAAAGCTTTGAATCATTTGTAGTACAATGAATGATGTAGCTCATTCAGTATCTTTGTAACAGGGCGACAGACAGGCAAGGTATAGCTAGCGTGGGAAGATAGCTAACGGCGGGGAGACAGAGTTATTGTAGGCCAGAGGGGGAAAGTAGCCGAGGCAACTGAAGCGCTTTGACACCCGAAAAGGGTAGTGTTTACTTGACCGCCGTACTTGTCGATCAGATCACCTGGGAATTGCTTGGGGGGTAGAGCTGTTTCAATAGTATTTGACGTGGAGTCGACGGGGGTGGCTATTAGGATAACTAATGTACACTCGGTGAGCGTCTTGGGACGCTACCTGACTGGGTATAAATCCCCGAACGCTCCTTCCAACTTCAGACCGCTGAGAGCACTCACCAGCTTCGTGCCGAAGAGGAGACCACAACCGCAACTGTAACTTTGTACTAGTCTTGTGAGTGGGGAAGGTCAGGGAACCCGCAAACATCCTTTGTCAGAGCGTGGTATCTTTGGTATCTTGTCGGCATTTGGGCTGTTGCTGAGTGGTAAGTTAATTGTACGATGTATGTGTATTTTACTTAATGTTCATGATTGTAGAACCTAAATCTAGTGGGTTTACTTTGGTATAACTACTGCCTCTGAGAGAGTCACGGAAACGCCGTTATATATATGTTACGAAACCTTATAGGATGGGGTCCGTTAGAGAGAGCGTTATTCTTCGTGGGGAACGTGTAAATATCATTAAAACTGTGTTGATCGTTTATTCTATTGCCTATATGGGAGTCTATGGAGTATGGGAGCTGCAGCCTGACTTATAACAGTGTCAGCGGTTAAAAGTATTAATGTTGAATATCCGTCATGGAGTAAGTAGGGAAGTCATGCCTTCCAACAGTAGATTAGGAAGTTACGATTGTTTTTCTACAGAGGAGGAAGAACAACACCTTCTTGGCTTCTCAACTTCTTGTACTTTGATTAACGACATCGTGGCTTCTTGGCTTCCCGACCTATTGGTGCCTGCCGATACCTGTTGATCTAACTGCGCAGTCAAGCCAGGGTAGGGAGGAAGAACCAGTGCCCAGATAGCGCCATACACCCCTAAAGGAGAGGTTTCCTTATGCTGAATGTTCCCATGTGTTTTATAAAATGTGCTAGAGATTGAATATTACGAAGCCATTTAATTAGCATGTACTGATTTGCATCAACTTCATTCCATCGAAATTCACATGAAATTGTATGACCTATGTTCCTATTATTATTGAATGAATTAATAATTATTGTATATATATGTAAGCAATACAGATATCGTTTGTTATAACTTATAGAAGAGAGATAGTCGATTATTTAGTGTGTTTGTGCCGTGCCCATCACGGCTGGTGTCAGAAGAAAGTTAGTGAGAGAAAGTGGAAACATCACAATCTTGCAAATAATAAAAGCACATATTAGCTTATTTGTTGATTTCTTTTGTTTGTTTTTTTATTGCTGTTAATCCTCTATTTTTTGTTTTCGTCCGGTTCTTGAACTCATTGTGGTTTTGTTACTCATCTTGCATGGCTTGACAAATTTCTGTGCACTCAGAGTATTTCCAGGTAGAAGTGATTTTCAACCAAAATCTCTCACAGTTGTTGAGTATTCGAAATAATATGAAATGTAGAACAATTTGTTTGATTTTGTTTGTTTGTTTGTCTCCATGTTTATAAAATAAATATATTTATATTATTTGGTTTGTATTGTAAAAACTAAGTGTCAAACGATGACTCGTGACTGTAGAGCAATCAAAAGGATGGGTGAATTAAAAAAAAGGAAGGGGGGGGGTGGACTGGAGACAGAAAGAAAGTACCAGTGATGCTGTGGATTAAACAAGTTTCTCAGCAAATAATAGCGGAGATGAGTGTCACGAGCGGGTGAGCTGGGATCAGTAGTTACGGGGGAAGGGGGGAGAGTAAAGTTAACCCACGGCCCACGGGTAATGAAAAGCGTGCATGTTGTGAGTGGGGGGGTCTGCATGAGGCGAGAGCGCTGTACTACTATCACTGCAAGTTAGAAGGTCCCAGGGGACGGACGTGAGTGAGAACAGTCGGGAGATTGTGACAGTGTTTCCAGTGATGACTGGTAGGTGGAACGATGATTGATAATTATGATTGATGTATTATATTCGTCTACGACCATGATGTAAATAAATATGTGAGGAATGTGGAAGTCCTTGATACTGTATATAGCAATGTGCGCCATGAGCGATAGATGGAAGTTAGCTTCATGGATTTGTAGCGAGAGTGAGTAGGGTGTAATACGGTGGAGGTGTTACCGTAAGATGTTTGGTGAGTGAAATGTGAACTATTGTGTGTACGCTTCATGAGTTGTAATGAGGGGTGAATTGATTAGAAATGGTATGGTATTATACCAATGTAATGTTATTTTTGTAGGTGCCGGGGTCGGGCCGAAGAGCCGCCTACGGTGAGCACGGGGGATAGGCCAGCATAGGGCCGGAGGCCACACATAGGCCAGGAGTGACGCTGTCGTGTAGGACAGTCGCAGCACATGAGTCGTGGCAGTCTGGCCACAGACAGGGATGTATATATGATTGTAATGTGCTATTAAGATGTACTACTGTGACTGTCATGATTCAGATGTTGTTAAAACTCACGCAGAGAGTGAGTTGTTGTTGTTTTACCAGGGCCATGGGAGGTTGGCTGGTGGCCTTGAACGGCCCTCGCGAATTATAGTTGGTGAGTAAATAAATGTAAAGTTAAACTGTTAGATGCACGCTTGTCGGTTTTAATGTTCGTGATTAATAAGTAATGGAGTAGGGGTGAAACAAGGTGGGGATAGTTGACATTGTTAAGTATGACTAGACAAGTTTTT
Organism: Onchidella celtica; assembly: GCA_963931925.1. Classification (NCBI taxonomy): domain Eukaryota; kingdom Metazoa; phylum Mollusca; class Gastropoda; order Systellommatophora; family Onchidiidae; genus Onchidella; species Onchidella celtica. The sequence continues at coordinate 19,215,484 of OZ007574.1, forward strand.
GCACGTTAACTGGCTGGTAGAATAGTGCAGACGTATTACTACAATTAAAATGGTGGGAGGTTTCGACCTATGAGATAGCTGAACTAATTGGGCCAGCGGACTAGCACTGCTGGGTAGCCAGATAGTATAAAACATCGTGTAACGTTCAGATTTGGTGAATACAGACGAGCAGAAGCATCGTGTCGCGAAGTATCTCCGGTTGGCCAGTACCTGAACTGTGTGGTTTGAAGACTAGAAGTCCTTGCTAACGGACTGACTGAGCTCTAGAAAGAAAGGTCTGAGTGGGCTGACCTTTGAAAGCCCACGCTGCGCTATTTTGATGTTCGCGCCTACCAGTAGGCGTGACCAGTGGTAATATATCTTATTAGTTCAAGCATAATAGAAGATCAGAGATATAGAGAGAACCACAGCCTCATGGGAAGTCTAAGGAAACCCCAGCTGGCATTCGACGACGAGTGGCCTGTGTTATAGAATTATTTCCATAATATGATTGAAGTAATATGGCACATTGTTGATGAATTGAATAATGATTGTGCATATATATAAATAGTTTTTTTGCAACTGCGTAATTACCTACAAGCCGAAGTGTGCTTCTGTAGGCTTGGAACGTACTGGGCTCTCCTAACATTCAAGCCCATATGATTTAGGGAGAGTTTGCCTGGCGACTGGCCAGTGGCGACTCAACTGTCACTTTAAATTGATATCTAGTTTCGTATAATATACCTATTTGCTATTGATTGCAGTACATCCAATAAGAAACCATAATTACATGAATATCATAGATTAAGTTAGTAATTAGAGTTTATTGCTTTGAATATACCTCTATTGTCTTTTGTTTTGTTTATTAATATTTATGTAAAACATGGCCTGACCGGCCTGACATATATAGATACTCTAGTTGTTTAATACTTTTCTTGTGTGGTTGTGTCCGAGTGTGAGTTAGCTGCCTCTCGTGCAGTCGAATGCTCCCCAAGACCCTAACTCTGCTCGTGACAGTGACATGGATGTATTATTGTGCGATTGAGATACTCATGTGTGTCAAGAATAGATTTAATTCATAAATGTTTCCACTCACTAAATTTTTGTGAGAGAGCAGTGAGTAATTTTTACAAACGTAATTATTGTGCGAGCCAGCATAACTTGGTCTCGTAAACAATTTGTTTTGAACAGTTTTTTTTAATAATAGATAGACAGAAGATGTGGGGAAGGATAGACGGACAGCGTAGGTGTGCATGGCTGAGCACTTTTTATATCTCGTGTTTTGAACTAGGTTTAGTAAAGAGGGAAGGGGTGAGTAGGAATTAAATGTTATTGAGATGTCTGTTGACGTACAGAAAATACCGTGATCCAGAGTAAAAGCTCGGGGTTTTGAACATGTTAAGAATTTATTGCTATGAAATTACATTTTATTGTCTTGGGTGATTCGACCTTTGATGTCGACCCAAGGTCGTTGCGTAGGGCTGTTACTTAAAATAACTCAGTTCGGCAGCTGAGCTAGAAGTGGTTGCACCAATCACAATCCAGGAATTAGACGGTAAGCTGCAGATGCAGTCCAGTATTTAAGGCCATACAGAACTTAGTTCTGGGCCACATGTAGAAAATCCATTTACGAGGTGGACGGCGATAGTCCTCAGCCAGATGAGAGACATAGAGACGCAGTTGAGCAGTCCATTGTGAGGAGCCTGATTTAAAGCTCCAGAGCCTAAGCTACTTGGTTTGATATAAACCCACAGCGTTTACATCCAGCGCTCTCACTCCCAGTGAGGGCCGCATGGTGAGAGTCCATACTAATTTGTAATGATGAAAGTGAACCGTTCTACTTACTTTTGAAGACAGTTTCAGAGCTACCGCCAGACAACGCATGGTTGTACAAGCATTCTCCATGGCGTGTCTAGAGGAAATGTCCATATCATAACATGTCTCATTGAATTAATAGAATTTAAACTGTTATATCCGTCGCCACGTGCGCGGATTCTATTTGGCATATAACTCATATGACCTGCAAGTAGTTAGATTGAATACGTTAGTCTTTATAGAAAGCTGTAGTTTCATTAGTTAGATTCAGTTGCCTTTGAATTGATATTTATATTTATAATTATATTTGTTACATTAATTCCTGTAATTAAACTGCCCTACAGTTCTGCTAAAAATCAAAGCAATTGATTTATTTAGTTTTTAGAGTGCAAGTATTTTTTTGTGTGTGTTCGTCGATTGTGGGAGCGGACCTCGAAAGAGTGTCAGTCGAAATATCCCCATCTAACCCACATCGCGACAATGTGAATTGAAGTATTAACGTGCTAGGGCCACGTGAGGTGCTATAGGAGGCTGTGTTATTGCCATAGGGAGGCGCTATTGAGAGACTGTGGTGTGAAAGAATACTAGTGTGTCATTAAGACCCTGAGTGGAGGGCGGAGGCCGAAGTGTCTTCAGAAGTAATTACCGGGTTGTGGACCCGAGGAAGTGTGCTTGCGGGAGAAGGCCGTGGACGGCAGTTTAATTAAGTAATATAATGTATGTCATTGCAATTCTATCTTTATCTTATGTTTAATAAATGTGTGAGTCTGATGGGTTGTTTTGTTAAGTGTTATACTTGTTCGTTCGTGGTTGTTGTCTTGTTATAATTATTACATCTCCCAGTCTGGGATTTGTGACAATGAGCAATGACAGCTTCATTTCTGCATGATTGAAAATGTCAATAATATCAAAATAATGAGATAATGTACTGAATGAAATGAGAAGCCAGGACAAGTCAACAAAAGCGGAGCCTCACAAGTCAATAAGCCTGGCTGGGACTGAGAAAAAAATATGCGTTGGAGACATAAAAACATAATCATATCCTTGTTATTTTCTCAAAATTGAACAATCATATATACCAGGGGTGCTCAACCTTTATTGACATAGGATCTACTTTTACATTTCCCAGCCTTTGGAGATCTACCAGTCTGGCGAAGCCCTGAAACAAAAAATAAAAGAAACCGAAGCTCTGCTGGTGTGCCTATCGGCATTATTCATTTTAACATACAACTAACACAAACCCGCCTCATTCAAGAAAAACGACCCGCCAAAATACAAAGACAAATAAAATATATATACCTCGCGGGTTTGTCCTACATTCATCCCGCGATCGACTGGCAAGCAATTGAAGATCGACCGGTAGATCGCGATGGATATATATACATACATATATATCTTTAACAAAAGAAACTAAATTCACAATAATAATTCATGCCAGCTGTATTGGGAAAGGAGTTAAGTTTCTTGAGCTGTTCGGAATAATATCTCAAATGACTAGATAACTATGCACTGAATAATGAATATGAACCAAACTAGTACACCAGATAGACTACACAGCAGGCCTATTTAAACTAAATGACGTAAATGTTCTTTGGATTTGCGAAATTCGTTTCATTATCTCGTAGAAAGTACAGTATGTCGAAATCTTTTAGCAAGATCCGGTTTGCCAACCCCTCACTCCTACATCCCTACCCTGCACAGATTGCAATTGGTATGTGTATGAATTTTCCAGTTCATTCTAGCTTGACTGGTCTTTCAAACTAGCCTGAAACTCATCGGCCCGTCACGAAAAAAATAAAAGGCAACACCATTGATGTGATCTTGCCGAATAACTGCAATTCAGTTATTTGCAACTTCAGGTCAGAGTTGTTTTTACCCTATTCACGGAGTGGTTGGCTGATTGCCGGATTTTTTTGGGTTGTTTGTTTGTTGGCTGGTTGTTAGGTGGGTGGTTGGATGGCTCCTTTGGTCGGTGTTTGGGTGACTGCTTGGTTGGTAGGGTGGTTAATCGTGGGAATGGAGGAGGCGAAATTGGTGGTGGGTTAGTTGGGTCGTTGCATGGATGGACAATTGCATGATTATTTGGGCAGTTGCTAGGTTGGTTGATTCTTTGGTTGAATGGTTGGGTGTATTGTTAGTTGGTGATTGATTCATTGGTTGGTGCGTTTATTGGTCCTGTACACGGGCATGATGGAAAGTCAAAACTGGAAATTTGCATCACACACACACCCACCCACCCACACACACACACACGCAGTCGCACACACACACACACACAATAATAATAAATTTACTAAATGGCATTCGGTACACAGAAGTAACACTTATCATGAGAGTCAGAGTGGATCTTCCACAACCAGACTGAAGCGAGTATCACTCAGATCCTTTCCATACAACGGGCTTTAATTGGAAAATTCGTCCTACACATACTGGTACCTCAAATAAAATTTATCATGGATTTGAAATTTACTTCTCAAACACTTATGGCCTATAATTATGTCATTATCGTTTGTTCTTGAAAGTGAAACAACATTCTGCTCCTTGTGGGGCTAAAAGTTTATCCTTAATATGGGTTCAGATAACCTGCAAGAGAGAAAAAGCGATAATTTACTGAATGGGCGGTAAGCGTTCTTGGTGTAGAATACAACACTGCTGTCTTCTAGACCCAGCTGTGTTTACGCAAATAATTATTTGAATTATTATCTCATTTAGTATTCACAATAGATATTTCCCGTCTTCGTTTCTTATTTCTTAAAGCCTGTCCTGGACAGAGGGTAAACATAGCTGTAAATGCGTTATTGTTATTTATCATAAAAAAACAACAAACAAACAATCTTTCTTTTAGGTTTACCCAGAGGTAAGTGAAGGGGGTTGGATTATAAAATGAATCACGCTGTTTTGACGTGTTACGATAATCCTATGTCTCATACATCCGGCAGTCTATGTTTGCAATTAAGCGACTTTAATTTAAGTAGACCGCCTGCACAACCAGTGCGGCTGGGCGGGGTGAAATCGATAAAGGTATGTAATAGTTTTAAGTGATAAACATTCGGTAAACCATTTATAAACCACGGTATTTTTTAGAATGCTCCAGGAAGAAGGGCCATTTCTTAGTTGAGTAACGGGGCGACGAAGACAGAGCTCAGCGTTAAACATCGCCCAGGCGACTGTGCCACATATACAAAGTGACAAATGTGACATCTTCATTGGTGAGTATAAGATTTGAATAGGATTTTTCGAATAGCACAGACTATCACCAATATCTAAAGGCTTCTCTAAAGATAATAATCCAGAACAACTATAGTATTGACAGGGGAAAGTAATCAGATTCTTATCGGATTGACGATTGACACATAACCTACTGTTTCAATTTTCCTTAACGGGAAACTATTTTTGACATTCATAGAATTGGAAAGAAAAATGTTTTCTTTTTTAAGTTGTAACTTGGCCGGCCCCAAATGCTGAATAATGTGGCTGAATTTAGTACCACCAAAATGTCTTCTGCCGACAGGGAAATCTTGCAAACACAAATATATTTATTTCGGGTAAACGGAATGAAACTAAAGTCAGATGTTATGCCAAATACTTTTTAATAAAAGATTTGTTCATGATTTGGTGTTTAATCTATGCTTGTCATTAGTACGTTATTTCTTTGTGTTGTAAAGTTCTTTCCACTCTTTGCTTTTGTACGTATAATATTTGATTTTTCAATCCACTTTAGATGCAAATTGTTTTTCTTTGCTTTGTGAAACATCTTTTGGAAACAAACAGAAGTTTCAAATCATAAAAAAGGCATCATTGAATTAAGAATACAAAACAAACAAACCAATGTTATGTCCTGGTTGTTGTTGCTTTTGGTATTATTTTACTAAGTTACCTTTTGGGTGCTGTCCACTCGACGTGGGTGTGTGAGGACAACCACGAACACAAGCAAATGAACGAACTGGTGCGAGTTCATGGATTTATTCATATCAAATAAAACAAGTAAATATTCCTGCATGTAAATGAAAAGTTCCTCTTATATTTTACTAACCCAACTCCCTAACTTTCTACAAAGTCTATTTCTGGTAAAAGTTACTAAGATGTTATCCCTACGCTAGCTAGGTGCCGACTGACTTGTTTTCGCCAGTTTCCTATACATGTACTTTAAAGCTCTGACCAACTTGTCAACTTGTGCTCGGAGGATGGCAGTACCATGACAATAAAAATATTCTAAGGCTCAAAATCAGAAATTGACTGAAGTTCGATAACTATTGACCATCTGTGGTTATAAGTGAAATTTATAACTACTGACATTCCTGTCTCTAAGGATGAGAATTGAGTAACATGTTTACTGATACAACTTGAATAACCCTGGGTACCTGGCATACTTTATTCTACCCGGTGATCGTATATACAACACAAACAAACAAATGGGTCAAACACGACATAATATCAAACTATGTCGTCAAGTCCATTTTGGACAAATTTTAGTCTTCAATACTATTTACTTTCGACTTTTTTATTTGGTTTGAACTGCAAAAAAGGGACAAGATTCTCTTGTTCGAGTTAAATCTAAAAACATAGTCAGAAACTTTGCTCATCGCCTTTTTTTCTTCTTGACCTCCATGAGAGTAATGTTTTACGGCTGTATTGATATGATTATTTTGACTGAAGTCGCAATGTCACAGAACAAGACCAGAGTGGAAGTAACATTTTCAATAATTTTATACTTACTGTAAATGAAAAGTAACAATACAACAAGAATAACAACAGTAAAGTACTTTTGAAGTCTTGTCGCCAGACGATGAAGAAAATGAGGAGTCTTAAGAAAGGATTACCACAGGTGGAATTGGTGGTTTAATTCCCTCAGCTGTAATGTAGGCCTCCACCACCTTTTTCAGGTGGCCGACTGCACTTTTTCCAGTCACTGGGCGATACTTTACGAATAGTTCTTTCGGTGAACTAGCAAAGTTGTTTGTAATTTAATTCCAGTGTTTTAAAGGGCCACATCACTTTTTACTTGGGCCAGATACGCACTATCTAGTTAATGCCGCAGTGGTATGGACGAAGTCAAAAGACCCCGTGGCCATGCTCCCTAATGATACAGTCAGTACAGACGATGTTCATTTTCATATTTTTTCTTTACTAAATCATTCCATTTAGCCTTTTTCATATCGTTCCAGTGTGATATGGAATAATCCTGAAACCACTTTAAAATTTTTTTTTTTTATAAAACTCGTTGTAGTAACTGCTCTGTCCGCTGTAGATGTATGGCATAGATAAAAATTCATAATAAACGTTTTTAAGTGTGCAAAAATTCTTAAAATCGTGAAATTCACGTATATTCCCAAACCCCTGTGGTTGGTGCTGCTCAACTGTGTGAAATCGATATGATTTGTAATCCATCTGTATCATATTTCTTAAACTTCTTATAGCTTTTTATATAAATGTGTTGGATGTATGTATCTGTCCTATTCTCATCTATAAAAAAATAATAATAATTGCAAGACACTTTGCAGCATTCAATTGTTTGTGAGTCTTTTTTTTTTTTTGTTTCCTCAGGGGGTTCGTGGCTCTTGGCACTTTCTGACCTCCCTTTTCTGGGTTTTATTTTTCTTGTTCTTGTTTTTGTGTGTTTTTCTGGTAGGGATTTGTTTTCTTCTTTCTAATTTTTCCCCGGGCAGCCGGAATTTTTAGGCCTGCTCTTCTCGACTTTTAAGCGAAAATATATCTTTAACGTGCCCAACTTGCACACGCGCCCTCGGAGTTTTTTTTTTTTTTTTACCTTGTTGAGAAGACCAGGTACACAATCCAACTTGTCACAGGATCAGGTACAGGAAATTTCTCCCCAAATTCCAAAATGCTTGCGACGACCGGGAATCGAACCCAGTGTCTTCGGCATGAGAGGCGAGCCTCTTGACGAACGTGCCCCCCTGCAGCATCCAATTCCTTACACTTTCAATACCTATCCAATTCCTTACATATTCATAAGATGTGTAAGAAATATGATAATATGATTCCTACAATGAAATCCAGAACAAGAAAATGCTCCAGAAAACACGTTCACACGCATACGAAAACACACACACATGGGAGACAGAGATAGGTAGATAGATAGATAGCTAGATAGATAGATAGATAGATAGATAGATAGATAGATAGATAGATAGATAGATAGATAGGTAGGTAGGTAGGTAGGTAGGTAGATAGATAGATAGATAGATAGATAGATAGATAGATAGATAGATAGATAGATAGATAGATAGATAGATAGATAGATAGATAGATAGATAGATAGATAGATAGATAGATAGACAGACAGATAGATAGATAGATAGATAGAGATAGAGAGGGAGAGAGAGAGAGAGAGTGAGAATGACAGGGGGCGAGAGAGACAGGGAGAGAGACCGAGAATGGGGTGAGGGAGAGGGGGGAGGGTGAATATCTGTAGAGTATCATTATTATTTCAATATTTCTTTTTGTTTATCAGTTACATACATTGATTCTGTTGACTTTTAGACTTTCTTCTAGCGCCGATTTGCCCGCTCTATCTATTTCACCAGCAGCTGGCTGACCGACGCTGGTTTTCTGTCTCTGGGTTACCTGCTTTCTCTATGTGCCCCCCCCCCTCCCCACACACACTCCTAATTCTTTCTCCTTTTTTTTTTGCCCTGTTTTTTTTTTTTCTTCTTATCATCCTAATATATTATCTGTTATCCAGACAAACACTACAGCTACGGTTTCAAACTGAACAAAAATATTATGAGAAGGTCATTGAACATAAAAAAAATATGTTATCTTGAATGGAAGTTTAATTGTCAATTCTTAATAACGTGGTTATTTTAATTTCTATGAAAAAAAAATTGTGGTTTGAGGTAACAAGAATTGTCATTCCTACCTAAAGCTTGTGCTGTGTTTTCTCTACAGTTTCTTCGAATCAAACAATGGTTCACTGGGGAACCTCATGTGTCAAGTGACATGGAAAACTACAGACTCCATCAGAATCTCATCTATTGACAGCGTTTTCACTCTACATCTCTGATTGGCAGGTTTACCAGGGCATCGTCTTCGCGTTGTAGTGACGGAGCACTTATAGGCTTTACTATTATAATTATCATTATTAAACTTTAGCGTTTACAACTGGACAATGGCTAAACCTGATCTTGAAGCGTTGAATGACGCAGGCAAGGGTCTCGCAGTAATCTTTATTGTTCTAATAGTGCTACTAAATGGCTGTCTGATTTTGAAAACCATCCTAACCCAGAGATTTTTGTACAAACCAAAGTGTTTAACACTCATATCACTGGCTATTGGAGATATTTTCCTGGCACTTTTTTCGCTTGTTTTATATGCCAGATATATTTTTGAGGGAAATGAATATGTTGATCTCCCTTGTAGTATAAAGCTGTCTGGATGGACCTATAGTGATTCCCTTGTCCACTTTGTCTATGGCACTGGGATAATCGTGCTGGCCGTGGAATTTCTGTCAAGAAGTAGAAGGTTGGTGGTTTACGGCAATTCTTTACGTGACTTGGCCAGGTCGATCCTTCTCAGTGCAATGCCATGGCTTCTTGGTTTAATCATCGTCCTTCCCCTGCGTATGGAAGGCATAGACTGGGATACCTGTGGATGGGAAAAGCCACCGCCTATCAGTAGACTCCATGCTAATTGGGTGATTCCCGTAGTTGTTCCTGCTTGTGCTGCTTTAATAACCTGCATTGTTGTTATGTGTTGCTCCAGAGCAGAGCCAAAGTTTGGTAACACAACTCAAGAAATGACGACGGTCTCTTCAACTGGCAATGCATCGCCACAGCATCCACCTGGCGGCACACAATCTATTCATCTTCCAGCATATTCTGAATATCCGCAGTCTTCAAAGCAGAGTCAGCCTGAACAATCCCGGCATGTCCCAAGCCAGGGGCCTCCATCGGGCCCTTATCAATACAACAATCCACAGATGCCATACAATCCCCAACATCAACAGGACATCCCCCAAATGCCATTTTTTAGCCACCCACATACTGCACTCCCCTCCGATATTCCAGCTTATGACATGAGGGAGAAAAACACACTAATGTGGACATCCATTATTTTTTTCTTGTTTGTTATGCCATTGGCTTGTTTCGAGGTGTATGTAAATATCGAAAGAGGTAATAATATAGATTTAGACCGACCGACGGCCAGAGTTATTGAACAGGTGTTCGATTGGCTATCAATCTTTCGATCGGTCATAACTCCCATAATTTGGTTGATTTCTCCACGCACTTAACCTCCACAGCAAAAAATTCAAATCACCACCTTTCCACCTTCAACATTTTGGAAACGAAATGGTGTGGGAACGAAATCTGTATCTGATCCTGGATATATACTCGCTCCTTACGTATAAGTTGCTAAAAAGCATGACATAGTACGTGGATGAATGAGCCTGAAACATTTTCATTTTATATCTTTGAGTCAATGATACGAGTCTCAATATACATCAATTTTTTAATTTACCACTTCTGTTTTGTTTGTTCTTGCTATAAATGTTTTATGCACGCTTTATGTCTATATAACTAGGCAGATTTTTATGTGGATATATTTGTTATATTATATATATTATAAGAGGGATACCCGGCATTACCCGGGATAAACCCGTACACCCATCTTTCTATATCTGTTCTTTCTGATCTAGAAAGCCTCCCATAATAATAATTCTGCAGTTTTGCTGCAGACTACGTGCAAGCGATTTCTAGACCGAGAAATCGCACCAATTTCAACGCCTATCAAGAATAGCTTTCCATGCGGTGGACGTATCAAAGGGAGCACACACACACACAAAAAAAAAGAAAGATCAATGTGGTTATCATTTTTGTATTTAAAAAAAAAATGCCTGAAATTTGAATTCACACGCTCGGTCGATGCAAAAGGGAATGGGTTAGATTAACTGGCACCTGACAAAATTAATTTTATAATTTTAAAATTGTCATTTTGGTTCTAGCGTTGAGGAAAAAAAAAAAAGAAAAAGAAAGAAGCGAAAATTGGATCACAGTGAACTACATAATTATTTTTTTTATATAACTAGATGATGAACTCGGCAATGCCCGCCACAAACCTGTATTCCCGCCCTTCTCTCTCCGTCTCTCTCACCGACACAATTTCCTGTAATATTCCAGTCTTGCTTCAGAACTAATGCGGGCCAGGTCACTGTGCACAATTGAAAGCGCTTACCAAATATAGCCTGTTGTGCAAAAGGCCTATCAATGGGAGTTCGAGAACAGATCACTGTAATTTACATTTTCACAACTTTTTAACAAAAATTGCCGGAAACAGTGGGCTTGATAAGTCTATATTTTGGGTGCAATCATTCCAAAAAGAAAAAAAAAATGATAGAAGCATGAAACTTGGCATAAGTGTTGTTCCATAAAGGGCATTTTAAGAAATAGGTGTTGGCCACAAAAATTTTTTTTAATGGCCTCAAAATTCAAGATGGCCGACACATATTGGACATGGGCTAAATAACATATGTTGTATATAAAATTTACTGTCTCAAATGCAATTTACATCTCAAAGTATGAAATTGTGATGTTGGAAAGAATAAATCTTCAATATAAAATGTTTCGGACACAAACAAAACTTCAAGATGTGTCCTGTCCTCGTTTCCCAAATACAAGCTCTGTTTCAAACAGGTTTTGTGCACTGTCTCGGAAGATGTTCAGTAATTCACCGGGGAAGAGCAGACACTCTAAGGCTACTTGTTTTCATATGCTTGAATACCACTTGCCATTTTTACGTTTTAGCGTAGGAACGACATGGATTGATGATTAATAAAATAAAAAAAATTGTTAGAAAAATGACCAGACGCAAGCGTGGCCTATCTGAAATGTCTAATTAGATAGGTGTGTATTTCTTTTTTTGATTTGGGTGTGGAGGTCGTTTATTCCAACTTTGAATCGAATATTGTGTATGATTATTTGTTCTATCGAATCTTAAATCAATTTTGCATTAGATTTAGTTCGTGTTTGATTAAAATTGTTCTATCCAATGTATCTATATACATGTAACACATTGTTTGTTTGTTGGCTGAACCAAAGATACTAGAACTGATAAGATGAGACAGCTAGTGCTTTTAGCGTGCACAGATTTCGCACCGCCACCTAGCAGCAAACCCGCGGAAGTCATGATAAGTGCCGTATTTTGCAGAGCCGAATAGGGAAAATATTGAATTTTGTTCACTGTTCAGCTATCACTAAAGGCCTTGATTGACGTCACATATTGTGGAATTATAATCTCAAAGGCTATATTTTCTCTTTTTTTTTTCAGTCGCAGTGGCACTGTCACAATTTTGCATCATAAATTTACCGTTAGATCAAACATTCTTTTCATACTATGCGCCATGGGCCCCGCCCTTGTTCAGCGCGCAAATTGTGTTTTTTTTTTGTAGTGGGAAGAAGACAGTGTCTCATTTTATCGTTTCTAGTATCTTTGCCTCTCGTAACCAAGACAGAAGCCTGTGTATTACGGCGGATCTGGTTTTTTGATTCTATCAGAAAGATGGAGAGTCAGAGTGTAGCGTCCCACTAGTAGGACGATCGATATTTTCTCACCCCCCGCTTGGCGAGTCTCACTCGGCGACCTTCCTCCCCCCTCTCGCCAGCAAGGCCGGTATTTTTCTTTGATGTGGTTTGTTTGTTTCACTGTAGAATGTCTAGAAAATCTAGAAGGTACTGCAGTGTCCGAGATTACGCTAGGTCGACCTTGAGTGATGTAATTCTGTGACGTGTCTGTGACCATGGAAAGGTTGGGCATCATACGCAGGAGCTCATCAGCTTATGCTTCACCGGTTGTTGTGGTCAAGAAGAAGGATGGATCCAACCGAGTCTGCATCGACTACAGGAGGCTGAACAAGATCACAGTGTTCGACCCTCATCCGACAGCAGCCCCATCGGAAGTGTTCCAGAGTCTGTCGAGAGGAAGAATATTCTCTCGGATCGACTTGAGCAAGGGATACTGGCAAGTGCGAGTCCGGGAGCAAGACATTCCCAAGACAGCGTTCGTCACCATGGGCGAACATTACGAATTCACCCGGATGCCCTTCGGGATGATGAACTCAGGAGCTACACTGAACAGGATCGTGAAGCCATTGATCCATGGACTGAACAATGTGACAGCGTATGTGGACGACCTGCTGGTCCATACAGAGACATTCGACGAGCATGTGAAGGCTCTCAAGGAATTGCAGCAGAGGATGGACCAAGCTGGATTAACTGCAAGACCATCCAAGTGGCTGATTGGAACGTCTGAAGTGGACTTTGTTGGACACTCAGTGGGAAAGGGTATGATTGGCTTGTTAGAAGAAAATGTGTGTAAGGTGCGGGATGCACCCAGACCCACCACTAAAAAGGAAGTGAAAGCATTTTTAGGACTGGTGGGATATTACCAAGAATTTGTACCTAACTTTGCAGCGATTGCAGCACCACTGTCTGATTTGCTTAGAAAGGGTCAGCCCAATGTAGCTCAGTGGGAAGAAGTGCAGGAAAAAGCGTACACTTCTTTGAAGAATGCCATTGTTTCCAAACCCGTGTTATGTTTGCCAGATTTTTCAAAAGAATTTGTTCTAGCAACTGATGCATCAGATCGCGGGTTGGGTGCTGCTCTTATGCAGGAATATGAGGGAAAGTTGTATTCTGTGGCATATGCCAGTCGTAAGCTATTGCCTCGTGAGACAAAATATTCAGTCTCAGAGCGAGAATGCCTAGCCGTCGTTTGGGCCGTAAAGAAGTTTACTTTGTATTTGTATGGTAAGGAGTTTGTGCTCCAGACTGACCATAGGTCATTAGAGTATTTGAATTCTGCCAGATTTGACAGCCCAAAGCTATTACGATGGAGTCTATTTTTACAGTCATATCGATTCAGGATTAGGTATGTCAAAGGCAAGGAAAATGTCGGCGCCGACTTCCTGAGTAGAGTGTTTTGAATAGTACAAGTTCAGCAAGATGTATTGTAACCCAGAGTTTTGCCTGTTAAATACGTTTCTGGGATGACTGTATTGTAATGTAATGGCATATCTGAATGAGTATTGAATTATTGGCCGGCAGAGAGCCACTATGTATTAGTCATATTTTGATGTTTTCATTATTTGTTACCAGTGGGACAATGTAATTTTTGAAGACTGTAACCCAAATGGGAACTGCGAGCAAGCAGTGATGTTGTATGTTGCATTTATGTAATTTACGAGTGGCCTAAGCTTAGGTGGTATCGGTATTACTTCGTTTAATCTGATATGATGAAGTTAGACCCTGATCAGTGGTCGATATGTGTGGGTATACATGCCATTGTATGTATGACTTCATGCATTTTTCTTTTTTTAGGACAATCATTGTTATGCACAACGTTTATGTGCTATGGTTCGTGCGCGAAGCATTTTGTACTCGATGGCCATCGTTTCATCATTGTATGATTTTTAATAGTATCATTGACCATCGTTTCACCACAGTTATGGTAGTGTATCGGTTATAATAGTAGGTCTACTGTTGACCATGGTTTTGTAATGGTACTGCTATGATATTGTAATGAGATTGTATTAGTGTTATAAGGATACTATGGTTATTGTATTGTACTTAGGATATTGGGAAGGCACCTAGTACAGTATTAGCAATGTCTATTGTAAGATTGGAGATGATAAGTATTTTATGATAGTGTAGACGCTTTGTGGTATAGATAGTTGAAGAATGTTCAACTTAAATTGGGGAGTTGTGTAGCGCCCCACTAGTAGGACGATCGATATTTTCTCACCCCCCGCTTGGCGAGTCTCACTCGGCGACCTTCCTCCCCCCTCTCGCCAGCAAGGCCGGTATTTTTCTTTGATGTGGTTTGTTTGTTTCACTGTAGAAAATCTAGAAGGTCTGGAAGGAACTGCAGTGTCCGAGATTACGCTAGGTCGACCTTGAGTGATGTAATTCTGTGACGTGTCTGTGTACGATTGGGTGGCTGGTATGTGTCCCAAACGATCTAGGTCTGTCTCGTGCTTATGGGGCGGTTAAGCCGCTTCCTGAACGTTCCTAGACAGAATATATATAAGGAGGGCCAGGCGAGCAGGAGGGGTGCAAATCGTGGGTGAAAATCGTAAGGTGCAAATCGTGGGTGAAAATCGTAATGTGCAAATCGTAGGTGTAAATCCAGTTGTAGTAGAAGTGTAAGTGCCTTCCCTGATAGGTGTAAGTAACTTGTGGATATCAGCTCTTGTTTACAGTTATTAAACGTTAGTATTAATTGTTCATCGGATCCTGTTATTTATTTCTACAACAGTTCGAGACAGTTTCGTTTTTAAGGGGCAGACGATCAGTTCATCTGACTCTCCCCATCATAACGTGCTGAAATTTGCATCAACTGTTACACAGAGGGAGAGAGAGAAGAAGAGTGGGACAGGCAGGTGGACAAATGAGGGGGAGGAAAAGAGATTGGGAAAGTGAGATGCAGAGAGGGGGGAGACAGAGATGAGTGAGAATTGTGGAGGGAGGGGGGTAAAAGAATGAGGGAAGTTTACTCTAGGCAAGGCCTCTTACCTCATCTAGTCTTCCATAAAGGCCCAGTTAATTGAACTTAATTTCTTCTACTGGTTTGTCGCCAATTAATACATTCTGTCACCAAATAGCGTATTTTCTATCTTGTCCATGTGCAAAAATAAATAAAAATTTTTTTTTAATTAAAAAAAAAATGAACAACTGTGGAAACACATGACCTCAAATAACAAACTTATTCAGTAATCATTCTGTGATGTCATTTTCGTAGTTCTGCATCATAAATACATTTTTTGTAAAAATCGGGCCAATTACTATAATCTTTTCATCTACTTAATCACAATGTTCTGTTTTAGTTTACTCAAAAACAATAACACACGTAGTATTCAATAAAAAGACACATATGTACGATCCTGGTGCGGTAGTTGATTTTTTTCTCCATGTTGATCCTGTGTGTGTTTTCGTCCAGGTTCTTGACCTCGGCATGAGTTTGTTTCTCTTGTTGGTGGTCTGACAAATTTCTCTGCTCAGAATGTGTTTTCGTGGCGAAGCGAGTTTTAGTTTCACTCCAGTTATTGATTGGTCGAAATAATATGAAACATAGAAATGTAGCCAAGACGAAAGGGATAAGATATAGATAAAGAAAAATAAAATATGACAATAAGTTCCATATTGCATGCACTTAATGTTTGTTAATATTCCGTTATGTTCCCAACCATCCCGTATAGATACAAAATGTTTTATCTTATGTACATATTGTAAATGAGTTGGTTTTATAAAATTCAGCTTTCCCTTAATCTATATTAATAAAAGTGAAATCTTACGACAATTGCAGCGCGCCTTTCGCTACTCCTCCGTTAATTAATGCTGATTTGGTGGCCCTCAGATTTTACACAGCGCTTAGTATAGACCGTGGTCGTGTCCCCGGCACAGAAAATAAAAAAATAATTAACAACTCGCAGAACGTTTGTATTAGTTTCTAGGTTGCGACACATTGGCGTTCGGTCTATTTTTTCGGCAAATGTACGTAATTGAAGTTGGTTCCGGTGTCTGTATCACACTCACAAAACAACTTCCCGTTAGGACTGGTTTGAATGATGAGATTGAGTTCTAAGACTATCAAGTATGAAACTTTGTATGTGTGTTCTCAATGTGCCTCGACTAGGGAAAAGAAAGGGTCTGGAATTGGGAGATTGACGCTGCAGGGCCAAAAGTACAGGTTTGTGTTTTCATTATGCCTAGGAAAAATTTTATAATAATTATTTCTTTTCCATTATCACATGACGTTATCACTTCCTGCGATGTGCAAACAAACTAACCCGTGCGCAAATCATAGCCATTTAATGATTTATTTTGACGGATGCTGGCGGGACGCGCAGGACGTCAACACGCAAAGGGAGAGCAGTAAAACGTAAAAACAAACAAACAAAAATTAAATAAAGCTAAAGGAACAGGCAAAATGGAGCAGGTCCGTAATAATCACCCAGAACTGAAACTAATAAATCGATTTATCCCGGGCAGGGCCGGGAACTCAGCTAGTATTAAATAATGCCATACTTTACGAAAATGTGTCGTCTTCCTTCTATATGGGTCGCCAGTCCGCACTGTCGCAGTCGCCTGTGTCAGAGGCTTGCGGTACAGGTAAATTTCAGAGGTGAACGTCTAGAAGACTCGGTTTGATTGAACACATGCTTTGGTGCCGATTTGCTCACTCTTTACCATCACTGATAAATACCGGAGTAAATGAATGAATCAGAGCCAGTGTTCCCTTAAACTGAATTTCCTACAAGTTCATAATGTCAGTATTGTGTGGACTTCATGGAAATAAGCACACAAAACTAACACATCAAATTAAGATTTAAAAGAAAATGAAAATAGCAAACAAACAAACAATACAAAACTTAGCTGCTTCTATATGCCAGTGTATGGAAGAAGAATTCTACCAGGGTCTCTGATTCTACTCTGTGCTAAGACATAAAATAAAAAGGGAAGATCAATCAGTAATAGACATCTCCATCATGATGACTGACATGCTTCGGTTCAAACTGAAAATAGGTTAAAGTGAACCATGAGGTCTGAAGCTGCCAGCAAGACTGGAGATTATTATGGGAAATTGTCTAGAAAAGAGAGAGGGAGAGAGAATAATGGTAACATAGTCTTGTCTCGGGTAATACTGGAAACCCCTTCTATAGTCCGTTCACCGAGGCATGATCACAGAAAACTGCTCGTAGCGTTGCAACCGTCGATGATATTTGAATGTAATTTGGCATGAAGTCTTAGATTTGAGATGACCCTAACCCAGATTTTTTGCCCCCGAATTATTCAAGTAGTTTTCGAGTTTGTTTATTTGCGATAAAATAAAGAAAGCACCGACAAGGGTAAACATTTAGGTGGTTTACTGTAATAATTTAACACATGGTTTGAGCCCCACTAAAATGTGGTACAGCACGGGATTAAAGTGAGTTTAAAAACAAACTCTCGTGATTGTTCACCGGCAAGCCAAGACAGAGTCATAGGCGTTGTCATAGATCTTTCAATTTCAGAATTCCTTTCATCGTGGATTTAAACATCAAAATCAGTACGACGTGGAACATTGGAGAACAAGATCTTCAAACTGTCAGACATCCAAAATCTAACTCATGCAGCATTGAAATCAGTCGCTGCAGAATTTTTCTCCAAGTGCGAGGATCACGTACTGCGGTTGGAGGAAGAATACTGGCAAAACGAGGGCCTTCATTTTATTCAACCGAATATCGTCATCAATCCAATGGAGACATCCGACTCAGAAAGCGACTGAGATGATAAAACAGAAAAAAACAGCGAAAAGTTCTTGCCTGTTTTGAAATAAAACAAAAACAACAACAACACCTTTTTAGGGCTAACCTTTTGTCACAAATCCCAGACTGGGAGATGTAATAAGTTATGACAGGACAACAATCACGAACGAACAAGCTTAACACTTAACAGAACAACCCATCAGACTCACACATTTATTAAACATAATTATACAGATAATAGCGCAATTACATACATTATATTATTGAATTTAACTGCCGTACAACGGCCTCATTCCCACATGCACTCTTCCTCGGATCCACAACCCGGTAGTTACTTCCTAAAGACACTTCGGCCTCCGCCTCTCCCCTCAGGGTCTTAATAGCACATTAATAATTCACTGGCACCGCAGTCTCTCAATATCACCTTCCTATTGCCATAACACCTTAGCATTCCACTAGCACCTCAGCAGGGCAATAGCACATTATCATTTCAATAGCCCATCAACATGGCAATAGTACATTATCATTTCAATAGCCCATCAACATGGCAATAGTACATTATTATTTCAATAGCCCATCAACATGGCAATAGTACATTATCATTTCAATTAGCACATTCACGCTCATATCTACGTCCCTGTCCGTGGCCAGACTGCCACGACTTTATGTGCCTCTACTGTCCTGCACCGACAGCCTCACTCTTGGCCTATGTGTGGCCTCCGGCCCTATGCTGGCCTATCCCCTGTGCTCACCGAGGTGGCTCTTTGGCCCGTCCCCGACACCTACAAGAATAACATTACATTGGTATAATACCCTACCATTTCTATTCACTCCACCTCTCCTTACAACCCATGAAGCGTACACACAATAGTTCACCTTTCACTCACCAAACATCTTATGGTAACACACCTCCATCGGAGTACACACTACTCACTCGCGCTACAAATCCATGAACTCAACTTTCATCTATCGCTCATGGCGCACATTGCTATATCCAATATCAAGGACTTCCACATTCCTCACATATACTTATTTACATCATGGTAATAGACGAATATAATATAATACATCAATCATAATTATCAATCAACGTTCTACCTACCAGTCATCACTGGAAAAAACACTCTCATCCGTCTTCCGACTGCTCCCCTTATGTTCGCCCGCTGGGCTCTTACTAACGCCCGTTCTCTTTGGACTATCTCTGTGCAGTGAACTGGTAATACAGCGCCCTCGCCTCCTTCAGACACCCCACAACTCACAACATGCACGCTTTAACTTACTTGTCTACGTGCGTTAATTTTACTCTCCTCCTTTCCCCCCGTAATTATTAACTATCGCTCACTCCACTCGTGACACCTTTCTATTGGGCCTAATGTTGTCCCAAGTCCGCAGCCTAATCATTGTACCCAGAAGGCCATGCTCTTGCAATGACCGGGACTCAGAGGGGAAAGGGTGGTCATATCTCGATATGTATATTTCTCACAACTTATTACAGATTGGAAAGCCTAGCTACTTTACAAACTTTATATTTCACAGGATGTTACCGTTTAGCATAACTAGAAGGCTGTTTTCAATTGATAAGTAATGAATCTGTAGTAGCTTTATCTTACAGGAAAGGAACAATAAATGCCTTATTTTTCGTGTAAAGCAAACCTCAAGTCCCTAACGTGATGCTACGCCATTGCAATTCACCACAGATTGTTACTATATTCAGGAATTTAGATCAACTACAGGGAAACAAGAAGTGACAGAAAACAAAGAAAAGATCAAAGGAATTCGCCGCTTTGAAAGAACGTTGCTGTGCACAGACTTCAAATTCAAGATTTGTACGGTCATGATAAATGTAAGACTGCATGCAAAAATTCAGGACGCTGTATTTCGTAATAGCTGAGAAAATCCAACTAAACCGTGATCACGCCTCGGTGAACGGACTATAGTATTTAATGACAGTGACATGTCGAGAAAGTTCGCAAACTTTCGGTCTCTAGTGTCTTCTTACATACAGGCTAAGATAGGACGTGACGTGGGCCATAAGATGAAAATAAAATCTAGGACTTCTTTCATTATTTACTCATTCTGTCACTCGACACCCCACCTGAACTCAGTCATCCTTCGCTGCACGCTTCACTGCAGATGCCGATAACAAACACAGTCATCATGTTACCCCTGAGTAGAAATAGCATTCTATTCATACCTGACCCGAGACGGTTGGGCAATTGGGTTTTCCGCGTCCCAGCCCACCCTCCGCCAGTGTG
Source organism: Onchidella celtica (assembly GCA_963931925.1). Lineage (NCBI taxonomy): Eukaryota > Metazoa > Mollusca > Gastropoda > Systellommatophora > Onchidiidae > Onchidella > Onchidella celtica. The sequence goes on from OZ007574.1 coordinate 19,235,791, forward strand.
GTAATCGCCTCGTATGCCAAGGATTTTGTTTTCTTCTTTGTTATGTGTCCTTGGTTTGGTATTGCATCCTGTTTTCCTGCTAAGGACATGGTCTGAAAGGGAGGGGTGGGGAGATGATCGAAAACAACATGTCTTTTGATAGTCACGTAATATTCTCTGACTCACAACCCTATCTGATATAATTATGTGCCGGGTGTGGTATCCCAGATTATCCCCCCCAAAATCTATCCCCCCTGATATTTCAGAATATCCCCCGGATAATCTAGGGTATCCTAGAATAACCCCCGGATATTCTGGAATATTCTGGTTTATCCCCCCGGATATCCTAGAATATCCCCCTCTATAACAGTTTATCCCCCGGGGTTAAAATAGGATGGGGGGATACTTGCCAATGGGTAAGCGGCATCCTATTTTATCCCCCCATAACAAATTAACCCCCACATTTTTTTTGTTTTTGGGTATCCTTTCCCCCGTTTTTTTTTTCGTGTGCGTTTCTGTGTACAATCTTTCTCTGCCACACGCAAAAAACACACACACACACAAAACACACATATACAAAGTGTGACTTAACATGTGTTTTAAGCCGACCATTCCAAATGTTTGACAATTTAACATTAGACCGAGTAGTGACAGGAAATAGCCTGACATAACTGGGGGCACAAATCTTTCTCCTCCCATCCACCCACCAAACCCTTTTCTGGAGCTTTTAGCAGTAGTAGTAGTAATTAAAGGGATTAAATTTCGGCGGTGGTCTATGGAGCAATGAGAATAAAGTACATTCAGTATCAACAGAAGTGCGAAGATGTAATTGGCCCTTTGTTATCAATCCTCTAATATGTTGCAAGACATTAGTAGTCTGTCACCAAATCCGAGCAAATGGCAGCATCAACTGGGAGAGTCCGTTTCTAGTTTACATGAGAAATAGTCATCAAAACCTACAGACTGTCCTGTTTTGGGATCTCATGGACAAAACGTCCTAATCAGGGTCGCAATGTCAAGAATGGATTCCGTCATCAATTCAATCAAACAACTTTCAAAGACAATGCAGATTCGAGACAGACGGAAAAAAAAAAAGATTCTTGGACCATTCAGGGATATACATAGAAGTCGAGGTGAAGATCTGTTCAGTGACAAGCAGCTGATCCCATTCAAGTGTACCCATACAGTCCCAAATTTTGTTTGCCTTCCAGATCCAACCCTTTTTACAGACTTAGCGTGTTCTGAGCAAGAGATCCTTTAAAAATATTATTCTGGGTTATAGAGAATTGCATCCTGGTTTTAATCATTTAAATTTTTCCATCTTTCAGTCTCATCTGAGACTATCTTTCCTTTCTGAGGGTCACACCAACTTTTTCCCTCCTTGGAAGTTTATCATTCCATTACATAACGATAGCATAATACTCGTGTGCGTCCTCCTTCTCCCTGTCATAAAGCCTCATTTTCTGGAAGCATTTCTTCCACTACAGTAGGACACAATCAGCAAAATGTGAAAGTTGTGCTTTAGTCTAGGCCGCCAAAACTATTTTCCCCTACTTTGTTATAATGCACATACTGCATTTTGCCAGCCTTCACTCATGGGATAGGCAAAATGGCCTGCTGACCTTGAACGTTTGCAACCCCGCCAGTGATGTCAGTAAAACGTTAGAACAGTGGTTCCTAACGTGGGCGATATCACCCCCCTGGGGAGGCGATTCTGAATTCCAGGGGGAAGGGGGGGGGGAGGGGAGGAAACGAAGAAAAGGGCGACAAGGGGACGAAAACGAGGAACGGGGGCGATACGGGAGTTGGGGGGAACCAGCAATGAAGAGCGATTTGGGGGCAAATACATGTCAATTGTCAGTCATTGACTTCTTCTACAGCTTAGATGGATTTGATGAACAGAAAAGGGTTGTTTTTTTTCTGTGCATATGATAAAGAATGGTTTCTGCTTTATAATGAATCATGAACATGCTTTTTGTCTTCTTTTTTTTCAGGAAATAGGGGAAAAAGTGGGCGATGACAGAAATTTTGGAGTCTAAGGAGCGATCGCCTGAAAAAGGTTGAAAACCACTGCTAAAGAAAGTGAACACCCCCCACCCCCACCCCCCCAACTTAGACAGCAACAATCGGGCCAGTTTTATGATCAATAGAAGATTTCTCCCAGGAAAGGTCTTACTGGAGTTTATTTGTGCTATGGTGTAGAAAAGGGTATGCCAGGTACCCAGGGTTACTCAACTCCTAACATTAAATAGGAATGTCACTAGTTGTAAGTTATTTACTTGGAGACAGTGATGGTCACTTGTTATGGCACTTCCCTCACTATCTGATTTTGAGCCTTAGAATATTTTTTAGTGCTATGGTGTCGCCATCCCCCGAGTTTTAAACAAGTTAGTAAGAGCTTTAAAGTATAGGAAACTTTATGGCAAAAACAATTTTGTCGGGACCTAGCCAGCGTCGGGTTAACACATTAGTAACTTCTATCAGAAATAGACTTAGTGGAAAATTCGGGAGTTAGATTAGTAAAATAAAAGAACCTTTTCATTTACATGCAAGTACTATTTGTACTGATGTAAATAAATACATGAGCCGACACCAGTTCGTTCATTGTTTTATGTGTGCAGCACCCAAAGAGTGACTTAGTGAAATAATAGCAAGAAAACAACAACCAGCACATAACACTGTCTTGCTCTTTTCCTCTCTAGTTCTTCTGTAGCCCCTCATATTGTAGCATTCAGAAGATGCAGAGTTGTAATCATCGGGGCTAATTTTTTGCAGAGCGTTATGCAGAAATGTGGTCATTTGTGTTTTCTTTTCTTTCCTTTTTTTTGTTTGTTTGTTATTTTGTTTGTTTTGTTTTGTTTTTAAAGGCACCATCAAATGAGGATGTTGCAATGGAAGCGGGGTATTCGAGTTTACATGAAAGAAAGTCAATTGGGCGCTGCACTCATTGAGAACAATACCAATAATCAATGATAATGCAGAAGATCATAAACTTAGAAATTAGATTTAGCCTGGCTTCCAAACTTAATTTCACAACATTCCACTGTAGCATCCTCATTTGACGTAGGAACTTTATTTTTATTTTTTATTTTTTTAAACGAAGGAATGAATACAACATGTAAGAATTAAAAAAATTTAACAGCAAAAAATTAAATCAGTGAAATGTCACAAATTTTGCGCTGAACCTGAAACAAATTTCATACAGCTCTAGACGCGTTCTTTGTCTAGATCACATTCTATATGCATATCTGTGCATAAAATAATATTGTAATGAGATGAACCATAGAAGTAATTATGATCTAACTATTAAAGATCCATTCTTTAATTAATTTTGTTAATAAGAGAGAATGAGACTGCTTCAAAAGGAAAAGTATTACATGTATAACAAATGACACACAACTTGCTCTGATATGGATATTCAGCAAATCAAAACATGGACAATAAAATCTAACATAGGTTTCAACAGCCTTATAAACCGGTGATATTATCTAAATCGTCACCAAAAGCAGCTGGCATTGAGGTTTCAAAGGTCCTACGAAAAAGTACCGAGACATGCTAATGGTGAATTTTTAATTAGTACCTTTAGGGAACGGTTCCAGCATTTTAAATTTCAAACATTTAGCCAAGTGTGACCGCATCCGAGACTGCTGAAAATGTATGGATGAAATATCTGCGTTACCCATTGCTATCTCTATTGCAAAAGCAATTGCAAACAAGCCACAGTCATTTCCACCCTCCTGTTTTTGGCACGCCATCATATCGACCACTAAATGCAGTGTTTCGCAGGTATTGTAAATTTCCACCAGTTGCGACATTAGGTCGGAGCTGATTTCTTCATACAATGAGTCAATGACAAATACTTTGCCATTCAGACACGCTGAAACCACCCAGTGGTTACCTCTTGTATGATGAATTTGCACCACGGTATTTGCAGTTCCGACGTATTTGTACCCTTTTGCGGCACCAATAACTGTGTCTTGGAAGCCTAGAAGTCCAGGATATTGACTTGAAATCAGTCTCTGGGCTGTATTTATTGTTATATCATCCAGCCAATCATCATCAGTTTTTGACTTCTTGCTCGGAGGTGGCACCAGCATCAGGTTATCTGCGTGATATTTTTGTTTCAGTCCACACAGCTTATAGAGATCCTTTTCCAGGGAGGTCTCAACTCTGACTGGCCCGTAGTTCTTCGGTTCCAGCTTTCCCCCTTCCTTGTCCGTGATCTCAGGTTTGCATAAAACACAAGATCGCCAGGCTCGAAACATTTGACGTTGCCTTTTCTTCTTTTAGAATAGTCCTCTTTGTTTTTCTCCTGGGCTTTCCTTGCATTTTGAAGAGCCTCCTTCCTGACATCTGCAAGGACAGCTAGTTGCTTGCTCCTATTTTCTGTGTTAATTTCATCCGTTTCACAAGATAGGTCAGTAGAGTCAACGTCGATTGGAAGCCGTGCTTTTGTCCCATAAACAAGCTCAAAAGGAGAGAATTTGGTTGAGGCATGGACGCTGCTCCTATAGCCTAACAGAAGCAGATCAATGTTTTCGTCACAGTCCGTCTCGCCGCCGTTAGTGTTCTTGGCCAGCATGGAACATAGCGTCTGATTAAAACGCTCTGTGAGGCCGTTACTCTGAGGTCTGTACGCTGACGTCACCTTGCGTTGGATATTAAATTTTGTACAAAATAAGTCATTCAGTGTGTTGTTGAATTCTCTGCCCTGGTCCGAAATGATGGACAATGGACATCCGAATCGGCCGACGATTTTCTTTAATACCTTCAGAGTACTGATAGCTGACTTGTCGACAATGGGAAAAGCTTCAGACAATTTTGTCGTGTACTCTGTTAGTACCATTAAATATCTGTGGCCGTCCTGCGTCGTGGGTAAGGGCCCTACTAGATCCATACCCCACTGTTTGAAACATTCTTCAGGAATGGGTACTGGGTGCAGCTGGTGCGAATCTTTTGGCATCCTATTGGCAGCCTTACACTTCAAACAGTTCCCACAGAATTCCTGAATGGCTTGGCTCATTCCTTTCCAGTAATACCGTGAGGAAACTTTCTCGTACGTTTTATTCACCCCAAGGTGACCCCCGGTGTCACTAGAATGCAATTTCTCTAATATGTCTTGAATTTCATCCGTTCGGAGGACTCGAAGGTAGACTTCGACTTTCTGTCCCATGTACATCTTCGTTGTTCTTTTATAAATCAAATTGTCTCTAGCGAAGAAATGTTGCCATTTCTGCTTCATTCCTCTTTTGGCGTTTTTCTGATTTTCTAGAGGCATATTGATAATCTCTTGCGTCCAGTACCGCCTTGTCTGTTTTTCACTCGAGAGGAACTTGACAATTTCACTATATTCGTGTGCATCCATTGCAGTCTAATAGGGTGGCAGCAGAGAAGGAACTGTCAAACTTGAAGTACGACTGTTCGGCGACAGCAACCAAAAAAACAGTATAGCAAATGAAAAACGTAGTAGGATGGGCGCACATCGGCAAAGTGAAGTTGGCCAGTTTTTTGGAACTCTTTGTCCGCGATACATATAATACGATAAAAAAAAAAAAAAAAAGACGAAAGTCTTCTTTTAGTCACACTGCAATACACTTTAACCCTTTTTCCACTAGGCCCAAAATCTACGCCGCGCCCATCACAGAATACAAAAATGGAAAATGATACAGTTACTGTGCTTTTTTGTTTGTTGTTGTTGTTTTTTTTTGTCATTTGACAATCCAAAAGGAGCAATACTGACATTTGCACAATCTGGCATTCCTGTGGTACTGTTTCCCATTTAATAGTAACCATAATATAATAATAATAGTGATAAACGATCAGTCAATGTTACAAAATAACGACTGGAGCTTGAAGTCCTAAAGCGAATGGTATGCACACAGAAATGTCTGCCAAACCACAGCAATTTCCTTTAGTCTGAACAATAATAAGGTTGTAAATTTTAAATCGTGTCTTTGGGTTGCATTATTGACCTGACTTGTTAATTTTGTTTGATATTAAAAGTATCAATGCATTATCGATGCTAATTCACTACCTTGTTGGTGAGAGAAGAGAGGTTGCATACATAATGGTATAAATGGTCTTAAGTAGAATTATTACCCAAGAAAAATTATATGAATTTTATAATTTAGTAATTTAGCTCAGCCAAAAACTCATACGATGTTGGCAGCATTATAGCCAATCTGGTGAGGTATGAACCAGCTTACATCGAGTGCCAGTGTGCCAATTTCAGCCCACTCGCCACCGTACGCGAAAAAGCCTTGCTAATCTGGTTTAAATTAAGTACATAACGATCGATTGGTACCCCGATCTCGGGGGGGGGGGGCAATTCTGTTTGAAAAAGCACAGGAATTTGCATCGATACTGACATCAACGGACAGTGACCTAGTATCTCCTGGATTGAGCGATTTAAGAGACGAAACGGGACCCTTTCAAAACTGTTTACAGGGAATCGCCTGTTGCACAGCCGACGCCGCAGAAAACTGGTCAAAAAATTGACCTGAACGAAATCTTGAATAACTTTAAACACAGTGTCGATCAAACTGGATTGTTCTACCAGTGTGTCCCAAACTGAACTCATGTATTGCATGATGAAAAATGTGTTGGGGGGACAAACAATGAAAGCAAGACTGCTAGTGCTCGTGGCAACAAATGTGAGCGGCACTAACAAGTTACCATTACTTGTCATGGGTAAAGCACTGAAACCCCAATGCTTAAGAAATGAGATGTCTGCCTGTAGCCTCCACGGTCAATCGCAAAGCCTGGATGACCTCCAATATCTTTGAAGACTGGGTCCATATCTATGATCGGAAATTTACCATCTCAGGTCGAAGGTTCCCTTAATCGTCGATAACACTACAGCGCACCAAATTTGCTTCAATTCGCCTCGTATCTCAGCCCATCACAACAATCATTGCCCAATTCTGTTCCAGCGCATAATCAAAGTGCTGAAAATGATGTACAGGAAAATAGTGGCCCAAAAGCGTATCCCATGGATGGAAAGTCAGAAGCCACAACCTGATAACGACATACCAGTAGTCAAGATCACCATCTTGGATGCTCTACACTTCCTTCGCATAGCAGGATAGCAAGTTACTCAAGAAACAATTACTGACTGTTTCAATCAAGCTGGATTCGTTTGCCCTGAAGAACCAAGTTAGTGGGTGGTTATAGAAACAGATGAACCTGAACATGATTGCAGTAATTTGCTTGAAAGGCATAATAATGTGTAAGTATTGATGGTGGACTGAGAACAACAGAGGAAATGACCACGGATGTCATAGTAAACATGGCTACAACTCAAGAGAAAGATGATGGTGATGAGGAATAATTATACTGTTGAAGAGGAGGATCCCTGTTGTGATTTGTGCTATTGAGTAGAAGAGCACTGAGAAGACAAAAAAGTATGCCCGATCCAAATTTATTATTTTTAAAAAAAATAACACTAAATGGCATCTCGTGTATTATGCCAGCACAGTTCAGGTTATTGTTAGGATAATGATAGGGAATATAACAAATGGACCTCATGAAAAAAAACACAAAAATCTCTCATAGCCATAGAGGGTTAACTGGCGCTAGCCTGTGCTCAGAGTTACTTGATCCCATAAATGTATCGGGAGGGCTTGAAAAATGTAAAGGGATTGGTTTAAAACCACGATTACTTCTTTGTAACTTTCCAAAGAAAGACTAACATGATGGCCAAACAATGCTGTAAGGATAGGAAAGACAAACTTTAAAATCTCCATATACAAAAAGAAGGTCAAGACGATGCCTTTGACTTTTACCCGTATCTAACCCCATAGAGTCATCGTGGAACCCTGTGATGTTAAAGCACGTCGGACTGTTAGCGGAAGTGGAATGTCTTGCGTGATAAGATTATATCGTCATTATCATAACAAATAGCACTGATTTCCATGGATTGCTCTATTGTTAGGTGTGATGTTTCCACTTTCTCTCACTAACTTTCTTCTGACACCAGCCGTGATGGGCACGGCACAAACACACTAAATAATCGACTATCTCTCTTCTATAAGTTATAACAAACGATATCTGTATTGCTTACATATATACAATAATTATTAATTCATTCAATAATAATAGGAACATAGGTCATACAATTTCATGTGAATTTCGATGGAATGAAGTTGATGCAAATCAGTACATGCTAATTAAATGGCTTCGTAATATTCAATCTCTAGCACATTTTATAAAACACATGGGAACATTCAGCATAAGGAAACCTCTCCTTTAGGGGTGTATGGCGCTATCTGGGCACTGGTTCTTCCTCTCTACCCTGGCTTGACTGCGCAGTTAGATCAACAGGTATCGGCAGGTACCAATAGGTCGGGAAGCCAAGAAGCCACGATGTCGTTAATCAAAGTACAAGAAGTTGAGAAGCCAAGAAGCCACGATGTCGTTAATCAAAGTACAAGAAGTTGAGAAGCCAAGAAGGTGTTGTTCTTCCTCCTCTGTAGAAAAACAATCGCAAAGTCCTAATCTACTGCTGGAAGGCATGACTTCCATACTTACTCCATGACGGATATTCATCATTAACACTTTTAACCGCTGACACTGTTATAAGTCAGGCTGCAGCTCCCATACTCCATAGGCTCCCATATAGGCAATAGAATAAACGATCAATACAGTTTAATGATATTTACACGTTCCCCACGAAGAATAACGCTCTCTCTAACGGACCCCATCCTATAAGGTTTCGTAACATATATATAACGGCGTTTCCGTGACTCTCTCAGAGGCAGTAGTTATACCAAAGTAAACCCACTAGATTTAGGTTCTACAATCATGAACATTAAGTAAAATACACATACATCGTGCAATTAACTTACCACTCAGCAACAGCCCAAATGCCGACAAGATACCAAAGATACCACGCTCTGACAAAGGATGTTTGCGGGTTCCCTGACCTTCCCCACTCACAAGACTAGTACAAAGTTACAGTTGCAGTTGTGGTCTCCTCTTCGGCACGAAGCTGGTGAGTGCTCTCAGCGGTCTGAAGTTGGAAGGAGCGTTCGGGGATTTATACCCAGTCAGGTAGCGTCCCAAGACGCCCACCGAGTGTGCATTAGTTATCCTAATAGCCACCCCCGTCGGCTCCACGTCAAATACTATTGAAACAGCTCTACCCCCCAAGCAATTCCCAGGTGATCTGATCGACAAGTACGGCGGTCGTAAACACTACCCTTTTCGGGTGTCAAAGCGCTTCAGTTGCATCCCATACTTTCCCCCTCTGGCCTACAATGACTCTGTCTCCCCGCCGTTAACTATCTTCCCACGCTAGTTATAGGCACAATATTATTATAACTACTAGTTATACATTGCCAATCTATCACCCTGTTACAATCGCCCCCACTTAAGTCGATTTTCCCTGGCAAAATCGGCTAATAAAATTATTAATCTACTGGTAATCTAGATAGAGTGTCGGCCCATAGAGCGTCTCGCCCCCTGATGTTGCTGACTCGAAAGTTATATGGTTGCAGCGCCAGGTTCCATCTAGTTACCCTCGCGTTCTTCTGGTCTTTAGTTCGCATCCAAGTTAGAGGTCGGTGGTCCGTCTCTAACACGAAGTTTCTCCCATACAGATACGCCTGCAACTTACTAACGGCGAAAACTATGGCCAGGCATTCCTTTTCAATTGTTGAGTAGTTCTTCTCCGCGGGTTTCAACTTTCTGCTAACATATACAACTGGATACTTCGTACCCTCGTCTTCTTGAAGTAGGCAGCCACTCACTCCAAGGTTAGATGCGTCTGTCTGGAGAATCAGTTCCTTGTTCCAGTCTGGCATCCGTAGTATCGGCTCGGAACTCAAACAAATTTTTAGGGCATTGAACGCGTTCTCCTGCGCGTGTCCCCACGCGAACTTTGTGCCCTGGGACTTCTTTGTGAGGTCTGACAACGGCGCCGAGATTGCACTGTAATTTGGTACAAACTTCCGATAGTACCCCGTTAGCCCCAGGAAACTCCTCACTTGTGTCTTGGTCGTCGGTCGGTCACAGTCGACAATGGCTCGCACCTTACTCTCCTGCGGTCTTACAGTCCCCTGTCCCAGCTTATGGCCTAAGTACTCGACTTCTGTCATCCCTATTAGCGTCTTGGTAGGTCTAGCTTTTAAATTTGCCCGTCTCAGTCGCTCGAAGACATTCCGACAACGTTCCAAGTGGTCAGGCCAATTTGCACTGTGTATAAGACAGTCGTCTACAAATGCATCTACCCCTTCGCCAGCATCTTTTAATACTTTCCTCATGAGCCTGTTAAATGTGGCGGGGGATCCCTTCAACCCGAACGGCATGACCCTGTACTGGTATAGCCCAAACGGTGTGGCGAACGCCGTCAGGTGTTTATCTTCCTCGGCCATCGGAACTTGATAAAAGCCCTTTGTCAAGTCCAGCTTGGTGAATTATTTTGCCTCCGCTAGATTGGAAATAATGGCTTCTACCTCAGGCATCGGTTCGGCGTCATCGGCAGTCACAACATTTAGCCGCCTGTAGTCGTTGCAGAAACGATGTTGACCATCGGGCTTCTTAACTAATACAATTGGACTATTGTACGGGGACTCGGACGGTTCGATGATTCTGGCCGCAAGCATCTTGCCTACCTCAGCACTGACAGCTTCTCTAGTTGAGTACGGTAGTTGGTAGGGTCTTACCTTCACAGGTTTTTGATCTAGCAATGGGATTTTGTGCTTGATCAGGTCAGTGAGCCCCGGTACATCGGTAAATATATCTTTGTATTCTTCCATGAGCTCTTGCATCTGTTCTCTCTGATCCTGATCTAGCGTGTCCCCTAACTGTACATCCCTGTAGGTTTCGGTCTGTTCTAGCTTAGGCATGACTGTCTCCAGAGGCATCGAAGTCGCTTCCTCTCCTTCATCGGTCTCGTCAATTATAGCTGCAGCTATTGCCTCTGTGTTTTCCTGTTCGTCTTCCCTCTCAATATACTTCTTCAGCATATTCGCGTGATACAGTCGTCTCTTCCCCTTGACGTTCACCATGTAGTTCACTGACCCTCTCTGCTCTTCTACTTTGTAAGGCCCTTTCCAAGTCATCTGTAGTTTCGATCCGTCACTTGGGAGAAGTATGAGGACGGAATCGCCCACTTGGAATTTCCTCTGTTTGGCCCCCCTATCGTAGTATTTCTTCTGCCTGTGTTTTTCGACGCTGCTGTTCTCGGCTACGACTTTCATGGCATCCTCCAATCGTTCCCTCATATCTACCACGTATTCGTACGATGACCTCGTTTCTGACTCCGCTTCCCCAGTCCACAGATTCTTCAGTATTGCAAGTGGTCCTCTCACAGGGTGACCGAACACTAGTTCAAACGGCGAAAAACCTGTACTGGCCTGTGGGGTTTCGCGATACGCGAACAGCAGTGGACACAACATTCTGTCCCAGTCCTTGGGTCTGTCATGAGCTACTCGGCGAAGCATATTCTTCAGCACTCCGTTAAATCTTTCACACAGACCATTGGCCATCGCGTGGTAGGGCGAGCAGAATATCTGTTTCGTTTTGAGAAGTGCACTGACCTCTCTCATCAGCTCACCGGTAAACTGTGATCCCCTATCTGAAACTATTTCCTTTGGTATGCCTAACCGAGAAAATATTTCCATTAACGCTTCACTGACCTGCTCAGCTGATATCCCCCTTAAGGCTACGGCATCCGGGAAACGCGTGGCATAATCTACTAGCGTCAAAATATAACGCGATCTCCCATGTTCCGTACGCGGAAGTGGACCAACCAAATCTATGGCGACGCGCGAAAAGGGCGTGTCGATCAGGGGTGTCGGCACTAGGGGTACCTTTGTCACCCTACCTTTATTGGATGTCCTTTGACACGCGTCACACGATCGACAGAAACGACCTACGTCCGCACCTATCCCAGGCCAAAAGAACGACTGCATTATTCTGTCCTGTGTGCGCGAAATTCCTAAGTGTCCCCCGAACACTCCTTCGTGAGCTATCTTCATCAGCTCACTTCGGTACTGCTTAGGTACCAACAACTGCTCCACATCAGCACGTCCAGCCCCGGCCTTCTTTACCCGATAGTAAATTCCCTTACTCTCCTTTATGTGAGTACCTACCTCAGACGATTGCTCCAACGTGGCTCTCTCCCTTAAAACTCTCAAAGTTTCGTCCTCTCTCTGGGCCCGGGCTATCTCACCTGGTGTGAGTTCCCCTATCTTGGCCCCTACCCTTACCTCCTCCGTTGAGTTGCCCTTGGCCTCCTCATTATCTGTGGTCTGACTCACTTTCGCACTCGCATTCTCACACTCATGCTCTTCCTTGTCAATCTCCACCTTGCGAGATCGCGTGAGTACCACACTTATCTTCTCAAGAGACGCCCCCTTTATGTTTCCTATAATCAAATCGGCCACTGGGTCTTCCACTACTAGCGCTTTGAGAAGCCCAGTATAAAATGGGGTTTCTACCCACATTTCCGCGACAGGAGCAGACCTTCTCGTCCCGTCCATCAGGACATAACTCCTGTTCTTCCCAGTTAAGCTGTTAGGAGGCAGTTTGTCCCTTTTTATAATCGCACACGTGCATCCCGTGTCACGAAGGATAGTAATCTCTTTATCCCCTATCCTCCCCTTCTCCAAAAATGGAGCGGATAAATCATTCTCCGGAACATCGTCTTCGGGCTCATGTTCTGTCGAACCTTCTAACTCAATACTCTTACCTTCCGTCTCCCAAGAAATGAAGGTCTGTGGCCCAACACTCTGCTCAGCCCCTGGTTGAGTATTCGCCCTGCCCGATGACTCCCACTGACTGTCATCGGCTTCCTCATCGCTGGTTAGTACGACTGCGGTCGTCTCTTTCTGTCTCTTCCTACAGAATCTCGCAATATGGAGAAGTGACCCACACACAAAACAACCACGCCCACTCTCACGCTGGGACTTACCTCGGTTGTCCTCGACAGTGGCAGCAGCACCCTTCTTCGTCCTGCCCTGGTCACACTGCCTACTCAGGTGATTGGGAGAGCCACAGTTGAAGCATACCGGTTTACTCACTCCTAAACCCTTACTTCTGCTCTCCTCAACCCTCTTACCTGACTTCTGCTGTTGCTCCAGCCCTCGCTTCGACTGATGAGCCTCACTATACAAGTCCGCCATCTCAACTAACTCATGCACGGACTTGGGGTCCCTCTCTTTCAAATATATGGAAAGATTACAGTCGACAATCTTCAACATCTGCTCCCTGACTAACAGATCCGTAATCCCTTCCATAGTTCTCTCTGCCTCTGAGAGGTCTACCCACCTCTCAAAATATCTCTGCAATCTCACGGACAGCTGCGTATAAGTTTCGTCCTTATCTAGACGACTCTCCCTAAACTTACGCCTATAACCCTCTGCCGTGAGGTGATACTTCTTGAACAACACCTTCTTTACCTTCTCGTAATCCCTACTGTCTTCATCGCTGAGACCGGAATAAACATCTAACGCCCTGCCAGTTAACAATGCCCCTAACACGTCTGCCCAGGTGTCTTCTTCCCAATCATTTGCCTGCGCGAGCCTTTCAAATCTTTTCAAATACGAGTCGAGATCCTCGCGCGAGTCATCAAAAATGGCAATTTTAGGTACCTTCGGGGCAGCAGATTTTCCATTCCCTTTACCATTGTGACACCCGTTTTTGGCTAGTTCCCGTTCGCATTCCATTCTCTCCCTTTCAAATTGTCTTTCCTTCTCCTTTTCTTCTCGTTCGCGCTCCTTTTCTTCTCGTTCGATAGCCCTTTGTTCTCGGTTTTGGGCTTTCTCTTCGTCCCACCTAATTTTGAATTCCTCATCACTAATGCCTTCTTGTCTGGCAAGCTTCAGTGCGCCCAGATAGTCCATCAGCAATTGACCTGTAAACAAAGCTAACAATAAAGCGTGGATCGTAACTGTGAAGTTAACAACAATATTCCTGCAATAGCAAACAACAATTTTCTCTGTGACAAAAGATAAAATTGAACAGTCAATGCACAGGTAAAATCAGAGCATGTCGCAGGCACTAAATGTCAATCTCTCTCACTCGCCTCAGGGCAGATGACCTGTCCACACAATCACACAATAGCCCCTTGACACGACCCAGATCAAAATTAAATGTTATTTACTAGCAGGATCCCACTTCTGACACCATTGTGATGTTTCCACTTTCTCTCACTAACTTTCTTCTGACACCAGCCGTGATGGGCACGGCACAAACACACTAAATAATCGACTATCTCTCTTCTATAAGTTATAACAAACGATATCTGTATTGCTTACATATATACAATAATTATTAATTCATTCAATAATAATAGGAACATAGGTCATACAATTTCATGTGAATTTCGATGGAATGAAGTTGATGCAAATCAGTACATGCTAATTAAATGGCTTCGTAATATTCAATCTCTAGCACATTTTATAAAACACATGGGAACATTCAGCATAAGGAAACCTCTCCTTTAGGGGTGTATGGCGCTATCTGGGCACTGGTTCTTCCTCTCTACCCTGGCTTGACTGCGCAGTTAGATCAACAGGTATCGGCAGGTACCAATAGGTCGGGAAGCCAAGAAGCCACGATGTCGTTAATCAAAGTACAAGAAGTTGAGAAGCCAAGAAGCCACGATGTCGTTAATCAAAGTACAAGAAGTTGAGAAGCCAAGAAGGTGTTGTTCTTCCTCCTCTGTAGAAAAACAATCGCAAAGTCCTAATCTACTGCTGGAAGGCATGACTTCCATACTTACTCCATGACGGATATTCATCATTAACACTTTTAACCGCTGACACTGTTATAAGTCAGGCTGCAGCTCCCATACTCCATAGGCTCCCATATAGGCAATAGAATAAACGATCAATACAGTTTAATGATATTTACACGTTCCCCACGAAGAATAACGCTCTCTCTAACGGACCCCATCCTATAAGGTTTCGTAACATATATATAACGGCGTTTCCGTGACTCTCTCAGAGGCAGTAGTTATACCAAAGTAAACCCACTAGATTTAGGTTCTACAATCATGAACATTAAGTAAAATACACATACATCGTACAATTAACTTACCACTCAGCAACAGCCCAAATGCCGACAAGATACCAAAGATACCACGCTCTGACAAAGGATGTTTGCGGGTTCCCTGACCTTCCCCACTCACAAGACTAGTACAAAGTTACAGTTGCAGTTGTGGTCTCCTCTTCGGCACGAAGCTGGTGAGTGCTCTCAGCGGTCTGAAGTTGGAAGGAGCGTTCGGGGATTTATACCCAGTCAGGTAGCGTCCCAAGACGCCCACCGAGTGTGCATTAGTTATCCTAATAGCCACCCCCGTCGGCTCCACGTCAAATACTATTGAAACAGCTCTACCCCCCAAGCAATTCCCAGGTGATCTGATCGACAAGTACGGCGGTCGTAAACACTACCCTTTTCGGGTGTCAAAGCGCTTCAGTTGCATCCCATACTTTCCCCCTCTGGCCTACAATGACTCTGTCTCCCCGCCGTTAACTATCTTCCCACGCTAGTTATAGGCACAATATTATTATAACTACTAG
Organism: Onchidella celtica; assembly: GCA_963931925.1. NCBI lineage: Eukaryota > Metazoa > Mollusca > Gastropoda > Systellommatophora > Onchidiidae > Onchidella > Onchidella celtica. Next base: position 19,251,297 of record OZ007574.1, read on the forward strand.
TTATACATTGCCAATCTATCACCCTGTTACAATCGCCCCCACTTAAGTCGATTTTCCCTGGCAAAATCGGCTAATAAAATTATTAATCTACTGGTAATCTAGATAGAGTGTCGGCCCATAGAGCGTCTCGCCCCCTGATGTTGCTGACTCGAAAGTTATATGGTTGCAGCGCCAGGTTCCATCTAGTTACCCTCGCGTTCTTCTGGTCTTTAGTTCGCATCCAAGTTAGAGGTCGGTGGTCCGTCTCTAACACGAAGTTTCTCCCATACAGATACGCCTGCAACTTACTAACGGCGAAAACTATGGCCAGGCATTCCTTTTCAATTGTTGAGTAGTTCTTCTCCGCGGGTTTCAACTTTCTGCTAACATATACAACTGGATACTTCGTACCCTCGTCTTCTTGAAGTAGGCAGCCACTCACTCCAAGGTTAGATGCGTCTGTCTGGAGAATCAGTTCCTTGTTCCAGTCTGGCATCCGTAGTATCGGCTCGGAACTCAAACAAATTTTTAGGGCATTGAACGCGTTCTCCTGCGCGTGTCCCCACGCGAACTTTGTGCCCTGGGACTTCTTTGTGAGGTCTGACAACGGCGCCGAGATTGCACTGTAATTTGGTACAAACTTCCGATAGTACCCCGTTAGCCCCAGGAAACTCCTCACTTGTGTCTTGGTCGTCGGTCGGTCACAGTCGACAATGGCTCGCACCTTACTCTCCTGCGGTCTTACAGTCCCCTGTCCCAGCTTATGGCCTAAGTACTCGACTTCTGTCATCCCTATTAGCGTCTTGGTAGGTCTAGCTTTTAAATTTGCCCGTCTCAGTCGCTCGAAGACATTCCGACAACGTTCCAAGTGGTCAGGCCAATTTGCACTGTGTATAAGACAGTCGTCTACAAATGCATCTACCCCTTCGCCAGCATCTTTTAATACTTTCCTCATGAGCCTGTTAAATGTGGCGGGGGATCCCTTCAACCCGAACGGCATGACCCTGTACTGGTATAGCCCAAACGGTGTGGCGAACGCCGTCAGGTGTTTATCTTCCTCGGCCATCGGAACTTGATAAAAGCCCTTTGTCAAGTCCAGCTTGGTGAATTATTTTGCCTCCGCTAGATTGGAAATAATGGCTTCTACCTCAGGCATCGGTTCGGCGTCATCGGCAGTCACAACATTTAGCCGCCTGTAGTCGTTGCAGAAACGATGTTGACCATCGGGCTTCTTAACTAATACAATTGGACTATTGTACGGGGACTCGGACGGTTCGATGATTCTGGCCGCAAGCATCTTGCCTACCTCAGCACTGACAGCTTCTCTAGTTGAGTACGGTAGTTGGTAGGGTCTTACCTTCACAGGTTTTTGATCTAGCAATGGGATTTTGTGCTTGATCAGGTCAGTGAGCCCCGGTACATCGGTAAATATATCTTTGTATTCTTCCATGAGCTCTTGCATCTGTTCTCTCTGATCCTGATCTAGCGTGTCCCCTAACTGTACATCCCTGTAGGTTTCGGTCTGTTCTAGCTTAGGCATGACTGTCTCCAGAGGCATCGAAGTCGCTTCCTCTCCTTCATCGGTCTCGTCAATTATAGCTGCAGCTATTGCCTCTGTGTTTTCCTGTTCGTCTTCCCTCTCAATATACTTCTTCAGCATATTCGCGTGATACAGTCGTCTCTTCCCCTTGACGTTCACCATGTAGTTCACTGACCCTCTCTGCTCTTCTACTTTGTAAGGCCCTTTCCAAGTCATCTGTAGTTTCGATCCGTCACTTGGGAGAAGTATGAGGACGGAATCGCCCACTTGGAATTTCCTCTGTTTGGCCCCCCTATCGTAGTATTTCTTCTGCCTGTGTTTTTCGACGCTGCTGTTCTCGGCTACGACTTTCATGGCATCCTCCAATCGTTCCCTCATATCTACCACGTATTCGTACGATGACCTCGTTTCTGACTCCGCTTCCCCAGTCCACAGATTCTTCAGTATTGCAAGTGGTCCTCTCACAGGGTGACCGAACACTAGTTCAAACGGCGAAAAACCTGTACTGGCCTGTGGGGTTTCGCGATACGCGAACAGCAGTGGACACAACATTCTGTCCCAGTCCTTGGGTCTGTCATGAGCTACTCGGCGAAGCATATTCTTCAGCACTCCGTTAAATCTTTCACACAGACCATTGGCCATCGCGTGGTAGGGCGAGCAGAATATCTGTTTCGTTTTGAGAAGTGCACTGACCTCTCTCATCAGCTCACCGGTAAACTGTGATCCCCTATCTGAAACTATTTCCTTTGGTATGCCTAACCGAGAAAATATTTCCATTAACGCTTCACTGACCTGCTCAGCTGATATCCCCCTTAAGGCTACGGCATCCGGGAAACGCGTGGCATAATCTACTAGCGTCAAAATATAACGCGATCTCCCATGTTCCGTACGCGGAAGTGGACCAACCAAATCTATGGCGACGCGCGAAAAGGGCGTGTCGATCAGGGGTGTCGGCACTAGGGGTACCTTTGTCACCCTACCTTTATTGGATGTCCTTTGACACGCGTCACACGATCGACAGAAACGACCTACGTCCGCACCTATCCCAGGCCAAAAGAACGACTGCATTATTCTGTCCTGTGTGCGCGAAATTCCTAAGTGTCCCCCGAACACTCCTTCGTGAGCTATCTTCATCAGCTCACTTCGGTACTGCTTAGGTACCAACAACTGCTCCACATCAGCACGTCCAGCCCCGGCCTTCTTTACCCGATAGTAAATTCCCTTACTCTCCTTTATGTGAGTACCTACCTCAGACGATTGCTCCAACGTGGCTCTCTCCCTTAAAACTCTCAAAGTTTCGTCCTCTCTCTGGGCCCGGGCTATCTCACCTGGTGTGAGTTCCCCTATCTTGGCCCCTACCCTTACCTCCTCCGTTGAGTTGCCCTTGGCCTCCTCATTATCTGTGGTCTGACTCACTTTCGCACTCGCATTCTCACACTCATGCTCTTCCTTGTCAATCTCCACCTTGCGAGATCGCGTGAGTACCACACTTATCTTCTCAAGAGACGCCCCCTTTATGTTTCCTATAATCAAATCGGCCACTGGGTCTTCCACTACTAGCGCTTTGAGAAGCCCAGTATAAAATGGGGTTTCTACCCACATTTCCGCGACAGGAGCAGACCTTCTCGTCCCGTCCATCAGGACATAACTCCTGTTCTTCCCAGTTAAGCTGTTAGGAGGCAGTTTGTCCCTTTTTATAATCGCACACGTGCATCCCGTGTCACGAAGGATAGTAATCTCTTTATCCCCTATCCTCCCCTTCTCCAAAAATGGAGCGGATAAATCATTCTCCGGAACATCGTCTTCGGGCTCATGTTCTGTCGAACCTTCTAACTCAATACTCTTACCTTCCGTCTCCCAAGAAATGAAGGTCTGTGGCCCAACACTCTGCTCAGCCCCTGGTTGAGTATTCGCCCTGCCCGATGACTCCCACTGACTGTCATCGGCTTCCTCATCGCTGGTTAGTACGACTGCGGTCGTCTCTTTCTGTCTCTTCCTACAGAATCTCGCAATATGGAGAAGTGACCCACACACAAAACAACCACGCCCACTCTCACGCTGGGACTTACCTCGGTTGTCCTCGACAGTGGCAGCAGCACCCTTCTTCGTCCTGCCCTGGTCACACTGCCTACTCAGGTGATTGGGAGAGCCACAGTTGAAGCATACCGGTTTACTCACTCCTAAACCCTTACTTCTGCTCTCCTCAACCCTCTTACCTGACTTCTGCTGTTGCTCCAGCCCTCGCTTCGACTGATGAGCCTCACTATACAAGTCCGCCATCTCAACTAACTCATGCACGGACTTGGGGTCCCTCTCTTTCAAATATATGGAAAGATTACAGTCGACAATCTTCAACATCTGCTCCCTGACTAACAGATCCGTAATCCCTTCCATAGTTCTCTCTGCCTCTGAGAGGTCTACCCACCTCTCAAAATATCTCTGCAATCTCACGGACAGCTGCGTATAAGTTTCGTCCTTATCTAGACGACTCTCCCTAAACTTACGCCTATAACCCTCTGCCGTGAGGTGATACTTCTTGAACAACACCTTCTTTACCTTCTCGTAATCCCTACTGTCTTCATCGCTGAGACCGGAATAAACATCTAACGCCCTGCCAGTTAACAATGCCCCTAACACGTCTGCCCAGGTGTCTTCTTCCCAATCATTTGCCTGCGCGAGCCTTTCAAATCTTTTCAAATACGAGTCGAGATCCTCGCGCGAGTCATCAAAAATGGCAATTTTAGGTACCTTCGGGGCAGCAGATTTTCCATTCCCTTTACCATTGTGACACCCGTTTTTGGCTAGTTCCCGTTCGCATTCCATTCTCTCCCTTTCAAATTGTCTTTCCTTCTCCTTTTCTTCTCGTTCGCGCTCCTTTTCTTCTCGTTCGATAGCCCTTTGTTCTCGGTTTTGGGCTTTCTCTTCGTCCCACCTAATTTTGAATTCCTCATCACTAATGCCTTCTTGTCTGGCAAGCTTCAGTGCGCCCAGATAGTCCATCAGCAATTGACCTGTAAACAAAGCTAACAATAAAGCGTGGATCGTAACTGTGAAGTTAACAACAATATTCCTGCAATAGCAAACAACAATTTTCTCTGTGACAAAAGATAAAATTGAACAGTCAATGCACAGGTAAAATCAGAGCATGTCGCAGGCACTAAATGTCAATCTCTCTCACTCGCCTCAGGGCAGATGACCTGTCCACACAATCACACAATAGCCCCTTGACACGACCCAGATCAAAATTAAATGTTATTTACTAGCAGGATCCCACTTCTGACACCATTGTGATGTTTCCACTTTCTCTCACTAACTTTCTTCTGACACCAGCCGTGATGGGCACGGCACAAACACACTAAATAATCGACTATCTCTCTTCTATAAGTTATAACAAACGATATCTGTATTGCTTACATATATACAATAATTATTAATTCATTCAATAATAATAGGAACATAGGTCATACAATTTCATGTGAATTTCGATGGAATGAAGTTGATGCAAATCAGTACATGCTAATTAAATGGCTTCGTAATATTCAATCTCTAGCACATTTTATAAAACACATGGGAACATTCAGCATAAGGAAACCTCTCCTTTAGGGGTGTATGGCGCTATCTGGGCACTGGTTCTTCCTCTCTACCCTGGCTTGACTGCGCAGTTAGATCAACAGGTATCGGCAGGTACCAATAGGTCGGGAAGCCAAGAAGCCACGATGTCGTTAATCAAAGTACAAGAAGTTGAGAAGCCAAGAAGCCACGATGTCGTTAATCAAAGTACAAGAAGTTGAGAAGCCAAGAAGGTGTTGTTCTTCCTCCTCTGTAGAAAAACAATCGCAAAGTCCTAATCTACTGCTGGAAGGCATGACTTCCATACTTACTCCATGACGGATATTCATCATTAACACTTTTAACCGCTGACACTGTTATAAGTCAGGCTGCAGCTCCCATACTCCATAGGCTCCCATATAGGCAATAGAATAAACGATCAATACAGTTTAATGATATTTACACGTTCCCCACGAAGAATAACGCTCTCTCTAACGGACCCCATCCTATAAGGTTTCGTAACATATATATAACGGCGTTTCCGTGACTCTCTCAGAGGCAGTAGTTATACCAAAGTAAACCCACTAGATTTAGGTTCTACAATCATGAACATTAAGTAAAATACACATACATCGTACAATTAACTTACCACTCAGCAACAGCCCAAATGCCGACAAGATACCAAAGATACCACGCTCTGACAAAGGATGTTTGCGGGTTCCCTGACCTTCCCCACTCACAAGACTAGTACAAAGTTACAGTTGCAGTTGTGGTCTCCTCTTCGGCACGAAGCTGGTGAGTGCTCTCAGCGGTCTGAAGTTGGAAGGAGCGTTCGGGGATTTATACCCAGTCAGGTAGCGTCCCAAGACGCCCACCGAGTGTGCATTAGTTATCCTAATAGCCACCCCCGTCGGCTCCACGTCAAATACTATTGAAACAGCTCTACCCCCCAAGCAATTCCCAGGTGATCTGATCGACAAGTACGGCGGTCGTAAACACTACCCTTTTCGGGTGTCAAAGCGCTTCAGTTGCATCCCATACTTTCCCCCTCTGGCCTACAATGACTCTGTCTCCCCGCCGTTAACTATCTTCCCACGCTAGTTATAGGCACAATATTATTATAACTACTAGTTATACATTGCCAATCTATCACCCTGTTACAATCGCCCCCACTTAAGTCGATTTTCCCTGGCAAAATCGGCTAATAAAATTATTAATCTACTGGTAATCTAGATAGAGTGTCGGCCCATAGAGCGTCTCGCCCCCTGATGTTGCTGACTCGAAAGTTATATGGTTGCAGCGCCAGGTTCCATCTAGTTACCCTCGCGTTCTTCTGGTCTTTAGTTCGCATCCAAGTTAGAGGTCGGTGGTCCGTCTCTAACACGAAGTTTCTCCCATACAGATACGCCTGCAACTTACTAACGGCGAAAACTATGGCCAGGCATTCCTTTTCAATTGTTGAGTAGTTCTTCTCCGCGGGTTTCAACTTTCTGCTAACATATACAACTGGATACTTCGTACCCTCGTCTTCTTGAAGTAGGCAGCCACTCACTCCAAGGTTAGATGCGTCTGTCTGGAGAATCAGTTCCTTGTTCCAGTCTGGCATCCGTAGTATCGGCTCGGAACTCAAACAAATTTTTAGGGCATTGAACGCGTTCTCCTGCGCGTGTCCCCACGCGAACTTTGTGCCCTGGGACTTCTTTGTGAGGTCTGACAACGGCGCCGAGATTGCACTGTAATTTGGTACAAACTTCCGATAGTACCCCGTTAGCCCCAGGAAACTCCTCACTTGTGTCTTGGTCGTCGGTCGGTCACAGTCGACAATGGCTCGCACCTTACTCTCCTGCGGTCTTACAGTCCCCTGTCCCAGCTTATGGCCTAAGTACTCGACTTCTGTCATCCCTATTAGCGTCTTGGTAGGTCTAGCTTTTAAATTTGCCCGTCTCAGTCGCTCGAAGACATTCCGACAACGTTCCAAGTGGTCAGGCCAATTTGCACTGTGTATAAGACAGTCGTCTACAAATGCATCTACCCCTTCGCCAGCATCTTTTAATACTTTCCTCATGAGCCTGTTAAATGTGGCGGGGGATCCCTTCAACCCGAACGGCATGACCCTGTACTGGTATAGCCCAAACGGTGTGGCGAACGCCGTCAGGTGTTTATCTTCCTCGGCCATCGGAACTTGATAAAAGCCCTTTGTCAAGTCCAGCTTGGTGAATTATTTTGCCTCCGCTAGATTGGAAATAATGGCTTCTACCTCAGGCATCGGTTCGGCGTCATCGGCAGTCACAACATTTAGCCGCCTGTAGTCGTTGCAGAAACGATGTTGACCATCGGGCTTCTTAACTAATACAATTGGACTATTGTACGGGGACTCGGACGGTTCGATGATTCTGGCCGCAAGCATCTTGCCTACCTCAGCACTGACAGCTTCTCTAGTTGAGTACGGTAGTTGGTAGGGTCTTACCTTCACAGGTTTTTGATCTAGCAATGGGATTTTGTGCTTGATCAGGTCAGTGAGCCCCGGTACATCGGTAAATATATCTTTGTATTCTTCCATGAGCTCTTGCATCTGTTCTCTCTGATCCTGATCTAGCGTGTCCCCTAACTGTACATCCCTGTAGGTTTCGGTCTGTTCTAGCTTAGGCATGACTGTCTCCAGAGGCATCGAAGTCGCTTCCTCTCCTTCATCGGTCTCGTCAATTATAGCTGCAGCTATTGCCTCTGTGTTTTCCTGTTCGTCTTCCCTCTCAATATACTTCTTCAGCATATTCGCGTGATACAGTCGTCTCTTCCCCTTGACGTTCACCATGTAGTTCACTGACCCTCTCTGCTCTTCTACTTTGTAAGGCCCTTTCCAAGTCATCTGTAGTTTCGATCCGTCACTTGGGAGAAGTATGAGGACGGAATCGCCCACTTGGAATTTCCTCTGTTTGGCCCCCCTATCGTAGTATTTCTTCTGCCTGTGTTTTTCGACGCTGCTGTTCTCGGCTACGACTTTCATGGCATCCTCCAATCGTTCCCTCATATCTACCACGTATTCGTACGATGACCTCGTTTCTGACTCCGCTTCCCCAGTCCACAGATTCTTCAGTATTGCAAGTGGTCCTCTCACAGGGTGACCGAACACTAGTTCAAACGGCGAAAAACCTGTACTGGCCTGTGGGGTTTCGCGATACGCGAACAGCAGTGGACACAACATTCTGTCCCAGTCCTTGGGTCTGTCATGAGCTACTCGGCGAAGCATATTCTTCAGCACTCCGTTAAATCTTTCACACAGACCATTGGCCATCGCGTGGTAGGGCGAGCAGAATATCTGTTTCGTTTTGAGAAGTGCACTGACCTCTCTCATCAGCTCACCGGTAAACTGTGATCCCCTATCTGAAACTATTTCCTTTGGTATGCCTAACCGAGAAAATATTTCCATTAACGCTTCACTGACCTGCTCAGCTGATATCCCCCTTAAGGCTACGGCATCCGGGAAACGCGTGGCATAATCTACTAGCGTCAAAATATAACGCGATCTCCCATGTTCCGTACGCGGAAGTGGACCAACCAAATCTATGGCGACGCGCGAAAAGGGCGTGTCGATCAGGGGTGTCGGCACTAGGGGTACCTTTGTCACCCTACCTTTATTGGATGTCCTTTGACACGCGTCACACGATCGACAGAAACGACCTACGTCCGCACCTATCCCAGGCCAAAAGAACGACTGCATTATTCTGTCCTGTGTGCGCGAAATTCCTAAGTGTCCCCCGAACACTCCTTCGTGAGCTATCTTCATCAGCTCACTTCGGTACTGCTTAGGTACCAACAACTGCTCCACATCAGCACGTCCAGCCCCGGCCTTCTTTACCCGATAGTAAATTCCCTTACTCTCCTTTATGTGAGTACCTACCTCAGACGATTGCTCCAACGTGGCTCTCTCCCTTAAAACTCTCAAAGTTTCGTCCTCTCTCTGGGCCCGGGCTATCTCACCTGGTGTGAGTTCCCCTATCTTGGCCCCTACCCTTACCTCCTCCGTTGAGTTGCCCTTGGCCTCCTCATTATCTGTGGTCTGACTCACTTTCGCACTCGCATTCTCACACTCATGCTCTTCCTTGTCAATCTCCACCTTGCGAGATCGCGTGAGTACCACACTTATCTTCTCAAGAGACGCCCCCTTTATGTTTCCTATAATCAAATCGGCCACTGGGTCTTCCACTACTAGCGCTTTGAGAAGCCCAGTATAAAATGGGGTTTCTACCCACATTTCCGCGACAGGAGCAGACCTTCTCGTCCCGTCCATCAGGACATAACTCCTGTTCTTCCCAGTTAAGCTGTTAGGAGGCAGTTTGTCCCTTTTTATAATCGCACACGTGCATCCCGTGTCACGAAGGATAGTAATCTCTTTATCCCCTATCCTCCCCTTCTCCAAAAATGGAGCGGATAAATCATTCTCCGGAACATCGTCTTCGGGCTCATGTTCTGTCGAACCTTCTAACTCAATACTCTTACCTTCCGTCTCCCAAGAAATGAAGGTCTGTGGCCCAACACTCTGCTCAGCCCCTGGTTGAGTATTCGCCCTGCCCGATGACTCCCACTGACTGTCATCGGCTTCCTCATCGCTGGTTAGTACGACTGCGGTCGTCTCTTTCTGTCTCTTCCTACAGAATCTCGCAATATGGAGAAGTGACCCACACACAAAACAACCACGCCCACTCTCACGCTGGGACTTACCTCGGTTGTCCTCGACAGTGGCAGCAGCACCCTTCTTCGTCCTGCCCTGGTCACACTGCCTACTCAGGTGATTGGGAGAGCCACAGTTGAAGCATACCGGTTTACTCACTCCTAAACCCTTACTTCTGCTCTCCTCAACCCTCTTACCTGACTTCTGCTGTTGCTCCAGCCCTCGCTTCGACTGATGAGCCTCACTATACAAGTCCGCCATCTCAACTAACTCATGCACGGACTTGGGGTCCCTCTCTTTCAAATATATGGAAAGATTACAGTCGACAATCTTCAACATCTGCTCCCTGACTAACAGATCCGTAATCCCTTCCATAGTTCTCTCTGCCTCTGAGAGGTCTACCCACCTCTCAAAATATCTCTGCAATCTCACGGACAGCTGCGTATAAGTTTCGTCCTTATCTAGACGACTCTCCCTAAACTTACGCCTATAACCCTCTGCCGTGAGGTGATACTTCTTGAACAACACCTTCTTTACCTTCTCGTAATCCCTACTGTCTTCATCGCTGAGACCGGAATAAACATCTAACGCCCTGCCAGTTAACAATGCCCCTAACACGTCTGCCCAGGTGTCTTCTTCCCAATCATTTGCCTGCGCGAGCCTTTCAAATCTTTTCAAATACGAGTCGAGATCCTCGCGCGAGTCATCAAAAATGGCAATTTTAGGTACCTTCGGGGCAGCAGATTTTCCATTCCCTTTACCATTGTGACACCCGTTTTTGGCTAGTTCCCGTTCGCATTCCATTCTCTCCCTTTCAAATTGTCTTTCCTTCTCCTTTTCTTCTCGTTCGCGCTCCTTTTCTTCTCGTTCGATAGCCCTTTGTTCTCGGTTTTGGGCTTTCTCTTCGTCCCACCTAATTTTGAATTCCTCATCACTAATGCCTTCTTGTCTGGCAAGCTTCAGTGCGCCCAGATAGTCCATCAGCAATTGACCTGTAAACAAAGCTAACAATAAAGCGTGGATCGTAACTGTGAAGTTAACAACAATATTCCTGCAATAGCAAACAACAATTTTCTCTGTGACAAAAGATAAAATTGAACAGTCAATGCACAGGTAAAATCAGAGCATGTCGCAGGCACTAAATGTCAATCTCTCTCACTCGCCTCAGGGCAGATGACCTGTCCACACAATCACACAATAGCCCCTTGACACGACCCAGATCAAAATTAAATGTTATTTACTAGCAGGATCCCACTTCTGACACCATTGTGATGTTTCCACTTTCTCTCACTAACTTTCTTCTGACACCAGCCGTGATGGGCACGGCACAAACACACTAAATAATCGACTATCTCTCTTCTATAAGTTATAACAAACGATATCTGTATTGCTTACATATATACAATAATTATTAATTCATTCAATAATAATAGGAACATAGGTCATACAATTTCATGTGAATTTCGATGGAATGAAGTTGATGCAAATCAGTACATGCTAATTAAATGGCTTCGTAATATTCAATCTCTAGCACATTTTATAAAACACATGGGAACATTCAGCATAAGGAAACCTCTCCTTTAGGGGTGTATGGCGCTATCTGGGCACTGGTTCTTCCTCTCTACCCTGGCTTGACTGCGCAGTTAGATCAACAGGTATCGGCAGGTACCAATAGGTCGGGAAGCCAAGAAGCCACGATGTCGTTAATCAAAGTACAAGAAGTTGAGAAGCCAAGAAGCCACGATGTCGTTAATCAAAGTACAAGAAGTTGAGAAGCCAAGAAGGTGTTGTTCTTCCTCCTCTGTAGAAAAACAATCGCAAAGTCCTAATCTACTGCTGGAAGGCATGACTTCCATACTTACTCCATGACGGATATTCATCATTAACACTTTTAACCGCTGACACTGTTATAAGTCAGGCTGCAGCTCCCATACTCCATAGGCTCCCATATAGGCAATAGAATAAACGATCAATACAGTTTAATGATATTTACACGTTCCCCACGAAGAATAACGCTCTCTCTAACGGACCCCATCCTATAAGGTTTCGTAACATATATATAACGGCGTTTCCGTGACTCTCTCAGAGGCAGTAGTTATACCAAAGTAAACCCACTAGATTTAGGTTCTACAATCATGAACATTAAGTAAAATACACATACATCGTACAATTAACTTACCACTCAGCAACAGCCCAAATGCCGACAAGATACCAAAGATACCACGCTCTGACAAAGGATGTTTGCGGGTTCCCTGACCTTCCCCACTCACAAGACTAGTACAAAGTTACAGTTGCAGTTGTGGTCTCCTCTTCGGCACGAAGCTGGTGAGTGCTCTCAGCGGTCTGAAGTTGGAAGGAGCGTTCGGGGATTTATACCCAGTCAGGTAGCGTCCCAAGACGCCCACCGAGTGTGCATTAGTTATCCTAATAGCCACCCCCGTCGGCTCCACGTCAAATACTATTGAAACAGCTCTACCCCCCAAGCAATTCCCAGGTGATCTGATCGACAAGTACGGCGGTCGTAAACACTACCCTTTTCGGGTGTCAAAGCGCTTCAGTTGCATCCCATACTTTCCCTCTCTGGCCTACAATGACTCTGTCTCCCCGCCGTTAACTATCTTCCCACGCTAGTTATAGGCACAATATTATTATAACTACTAGTTATACATTGCCAATCTATCACCCTGTTACATTAGGGATGGCTCCCATTCCGTTTGTCCTCACTTTTTCCTATTTAGTTTTGGAAGAAATTCAAACGTTGATATGGAACTATTTTCGCGGATTTTTTTTTTTTGGTACAGATTTAAATAAATGAATTGTTTTGACATTTAACACAGTGATATAGTAGGTTACTATAGTGGATGGACTTAGCCCTTTCTTTACAGTCTGGTCCATCAATTGAAACTCGTCCCATCTTATGATGTTGAAGAGAAGGATCCGTGTTGTGATTTGTGCTATTGATTAGAAGAGTACTGAGAAGACAAACAAGTATGCCCGATCCAAAATTATTATTTGTTTAAAACAACACTAAATGGCATCTCATGTATTATACCAAGCACAGTTCAGGCACATTGGGTGGTCCAATGATGAAGTCAAGGCTTTTAAAAGATGAGCTTTTCCTTGTAGTTTCTGTTGGTGTCAGCACAGTTTTTAGCTAAATGTAACATAATCTGGGTTTTGAGCCGACCCCTACAATTGCTTGAGCGGACTGATGACATAAGGCGTGCCGAATGTGGAGCATGCAGGTGTCACGTCCACGAGGGCAAGAAGCCTTGTTAACGCGATAGCCCCCATTGCGCGCTTGCCCGACACAATAGGCCGTTGTTATTAATTCATTATTTCAAGACTAAACGAAACACACACTGTCATTATCTCACGATAGTAAGTCTGCTGTATTCTGTTCTTGGTGTAGACCTTGGTCCTGTCTATTCATTTTCATTCCATGCTTTACCAAAGTTAAAGCAAAAAGAGACAGCGTGTTCTGAGCTAGAGATCCTTCAAAAACTTGTCCTGGGTTACAGGGAATTGCATCCTTGGTTTTAATCATTAAAAACTGTCGTCTCCTTCAGCCTCATCTGAGACAATCTTTCCTGTCACACTATCCATTTCCCTCCTTGGAAGTCGACCGTTCCATAAAAATAACGATAGTATAAAACTCTTGTGCGCCCTCCTTCTCGCTGCCAACCCCGCCTCATTCAACGGCTGCTTTTCCCCGCACTATAATTATAATGCACATACTGCATTTTGTCAGGGACGGGCAAAGTGTCCTACTGACCTTGAACGACTGCAACCCGGCCAGTGATAAACTTTAGAACAGTGGTTCTCAAGGCGGGCGATAGCACCCCCCCCCCCCCGGGAGCGATATCGCCCCCCTATTCGATTTCCAGGGTTTGAGTAGGGGACGAGGAACAGAAGCGATATGGGGGTGGGGAGGGGGAACCAGAATGGAGAGCCATTTGGGGACAAATACAAAACAGTCATTGACTTCTTCAGTGCCTCGATGGGTTTGATGAACAGAAAAGGTTTTTCTTTTTGTGCATTTGGCAATGACTGGTTTCTGCTTTATATAATTATAATGAATCATCAGCATGCATATTGCCATTAATAAGGCACTGAAAAACTTAACATCAAAACTTGTAACAGATCTCTATTGTTTTGACTATGGATTTTTTTCTTTTTCGGGAAATAGGGGGAAGTGGGCGATGAAAGAAAATTTGGACTCTAAGGGGGCGATTGCCTGAAAAGGTTGAGAACCACTGCTAAAGAAAGTGAAATTGAGCTGGGGGATACTTTAGAATAGGGGGGGGGGGGATATTCTAAGATATCCTAGAGTATCCGGGGGGTTAAAATAGGATGGGGGATATTCCAGGATGTCACACCGGCAGAGTTTCTCAGTGAAAGACTTTTTATTTTCGTTACATTTTTTTTTTGACTTATCGGCACTGTTAGTAAGCAATAGAAGTAAATGACTTGTACTTGACGACTATTAAAATAGAGACCTTCGAAATACGATAATATGTCTGTCTCGACTATGTTAATCTGTTTGTTAGTTATACACAGTCAAAACGCTGATCTCATGAAGCAAAAACTTGGTCCAGAAATGGTAGTTCGACATCAGCGTACACGAAGAAGAGTCGATCATCATGTCTGTTTGCTCGTGTCATGTCTAATCGTTTTGTTTGTTGTTGTTTCTGTTGTTGTTTTTACACCTCAGAATACTGCCTGTTCACACCAGAGATCAGTCTTCGTCTATTTGAAGTTTGAAGGACAGAAATTGCATCCTCCGGTCAAATCCACACACAAAAAAAGTAGTATTATATATCGCTAAAACTTGGTAAAGAAAAGGGTATCTGGCAACATAGAGGAGTCGATCATCTTGCTTTGCTGTGTGTATAGCGGAGCATACTGCCTGTTCAACCTTCAGTCAGATCCAAAAAAAATAAAACCTACTTTACACATCGTGTGCAAGTCCTTTTTAGTGTTCACGCCAAACATCAGTTTTCGTCCGTCCTTCAATCTCACGGTCCAAACATCATGTCGGTTTTTATTGCTGCACATAAAATTCATGTTAATATGAGAACATTACCAGGACACGAATGGGCACGAATATTTGATGTGAACACCCATCCGCCCTCCAAACTACGTGCGTGAAACGGGTGGACTATAATAAAGTTACTGTGTGAAAGGCAGTTGTACATACGTTATACGTTCACTGCAGTGATCGGCACCTGATGGATTAATTTTGTTAGAAATCAAATGAAATGTAACACATATGTAATAGGCTTAGCTTTTGAGAGTTTGTTGTGAATGATGAACATTGGTATACAGATATAAGTTAGCTTGCCGGTTTAATTGTGCCTATTTGTAGGTACGAGGAGACACTGAGGCGTTACATGTTGACATTGTTCACAATTTCATCTCTTTGAATCGGGGGAAAACATTATGACTTCGACCCGCCATTTAAATGAAATGTTAACAACTAAATAGGTGCTGGACATTATGTGTAGCTCAGTGTGTGGAGCTTTGTTCCCTGAGTATTCACTGGTCTTTTGGGGAGTGTGTGTGTGTGTGTGTGAGAGAGAGAGAGAGGGGAGGGGGGGGGGAGAGAGAGAGGAAGGGCGAAATCAGGTTTATCAAGATAACACCCGGTATCTTTCTTTGTATACATTATGCCTTTTTTTTTTTTTTTTTTGTCTCCGTTCGCAAAATATGCATAAATTTATGTGCTTTGCTTGTATTGATAATAGTAATAATATTGTATTTGTAGTAATAATCTTAATTTTAATAATATTTCAGCGAATCCTCGCCATAGTTTCATCCCAAGGAGCTTACAACAAATTGTTGTAAGCTCCTTGTTTCATCCCCATTCCATTCGAAAAATTGAAAAATTGGTAGTTCAGTGAATCACAATTCATGCCAACTGTATTGGGAAAGTAATTAAGTTTCTTGAGATGTTTGGGGTGTATAATGACCATGTATATGGCTCAACTGTACTGAATAATGAATACGAGCCAAGTTTATCTACCAAATTGACCACCCAACAGGCCCATTCAAACTGAAAATTGTGACGCGCCGAGTTCTTTGGTGCAGCGAATTCCGATCCATTCTCCCTCGCGCGGAAAGTGTGTCAATAGTGTTGAGCAAGATCCGGTTTGCCTTTTCTACGTTCTTTGGTCTGACTCAGTCAACCTTGAACTTAACTTAATATACATAATTCACCCAGTCTTCCACACACTCTTCACCCCCCCCCCCCTCTTACTACACGGTTCCGGTGTAGCAGCCAGATTATACCCCAGCCAGACTATACCCGGGGTTAAAGTGGCTTAGCCTATTTTAAACTCTGGGGTATATTCTGGGCAAGTGCAGTTGCTAGGCCCCGGGGCATACTTTGGGCTAGGCCACTCTATACCCCCCCCCCCCACCCGGCCGCCGTCCAGATTATACCCCCTATTTTTTTTTTTTTAAACAATTCAAGATCACAGTTTATTTCAACCTATGTTTAAATTGTTCTATATCACTGTCATCAAGCATCTTTTATTAATGCATACATTCTTGACTCCTGTAAATTAAGATAGATTTCAGAAGAAATAAACATACATTAAAAAGCATTGATTGATATACAAAAGGATTGAACATCCATTCAGTTTTATGTGAATAGGCTTTAACACTAATTTTACCTGTGTCCGTTGATATTATTACCGTTTTCTTGTTTTATATTTTTGATAATAGGCTGTCCATGCATTGTATTTTTTATTTGGCACCACTGACATACACTTAATGGCAAGGTATGAAATAATTATAAGGCTTATAAATGTAAAATCATCTGAATTTTATTTTACTTTTTGAAAATCCCAAATGTGCTTGATATGCCAGAACAACTACATATGAAGTTACAGTGATGCAGAGAGAAAAGGCCGGAAAAGAATATATAACCTATACGTAGAGATAAAAAACACATTTTAGTAACCCAACTGACAGATGGTGCCTTTCCATCATCTATGGTGTATTAATCCATAAGAAATTAAATACTTCACATAAAATTAAATACTGACTAAATTTTTCGCATGATGAGCTCAACCTGTCTAGATCCACTTGAAACATTAAGGAATTCTAACCAGTAATATACATGTACAATAATAACAATATGAACACCAAATCACCTTATTTACACTTGAAAATAAAGAGAAATATCAACTTCAGAATGATCATCATCATCATCTTGGAATAATATAAAGATATGATGGAATGTAAAAAACGACAGTGCAGTCCTACACATCATTCTAGAATCTATAAGCAGCAGTGTATGTATATCAATTACATGTAAAAAAAATGTGCTAAATGTTTTCAATTATTCAAGTAGAACTGGACAGGATGCTTTAGTAAAGTAATCTTGATAGTTGTGTAAACCGACAGAGTAAATCCACTGAGACAACGGTAGTGCAATGTATAAAGTAATTATTATGGTACGATATGGCGAACAGTCGATGGATCATGGTGCGTTAATACTTCTTGTTAGTGAATTCTTTGATAGCTTATATGTAGAAAGATATGGCAGGTTTCAAGCTTGTGGTTTGCATTTATCCCAAAAATGTTGAAAAATAATGTAGAATCAATGATGGAGTATTATATACCTGTTGGAAGGGAATCATTTGGGGATCCCAAAAATGATAATTAATTGAGCTTGAGACTCACCTATATTTCATAATATTGCACTGAAGTTACCTGCCCTTGGAAATTCAGAATTTGTAGAGTGAACACAAAACCCTCTGGTAACACATATAAATGCACCAGAAACACATAGGAACATAACAACTAGACCAGGACATGCTTATGAAGGAGGAAAAAGATAAGAAAAGATTTTAGAATTCTCTCAGAAAATAGGTTTTTAATGTTGAATATAACGCATACAAGCCAACACATCAAATACTTATGAGGAAGTTAGTTACCAGCATCATTTTATAGGAACTGAACCTTTAAAACTGAATAAATGTTAATTAAGCTGTTCACATTAATACATTTTAATGGATGAACATTTTACAGAAAAAAGTATTCAAATTAGGAGTACAATGCTTTTAATGTATTGCAACATCAATTTATCTCCCTATCAACATCTAAATTTTAATTCATATTATGCTTATATATACTCATAGTCATCATTACAGGTATGATGTATGCAGGGTATGAAGGGCATGAAGAATATTTTTAAATAGCAACTATTTGAAATCAGTTTAAAACACATTATCCATTCACGGGACTGATATCAGTGTAAGCTACTTTCTTGAGGTATTTCCAGATCTCTCCCCTATTTGTTTGGCTGAGGTTGCTCTCCTCCTTTGCAGTCAGCCCTCAACGTACTGTTGAAGACAACATGTCTTAAACTAAAAAATATCACGAAATAATAAGTAATTATTATCATTATTATTATTGTTACTATTATAAATATAATATAGTTACAATTTCAAATCACAGACTGTAAATGTAGCTCATGGTTTAAGACTGCAGCATCTGCAAGCTACCCCTTACCCTTCCCCGTTTTGCTCGTCATACTGGTGACTGAGCATGTGTTCACTTCTTTTTTCCTTTTATTGTTGACATTGGCCCAGCGTGTACTCTGTGGCCCAGCCTTCCCTTTCTTGTGAGTAGTTTTTTCCTTGCTCGGTTGTTGTTTGGTGATTTGACCCTTTTTGTAAATATTAGTATGTTCCTGAACATTCGATAATGTCGTAGATGTAGATTTTTACGCCAGATTTGACCTTCAGTGATGTAACCTGGTGACCTGTTGATACATGATTGGTTAGTTTGTGTGTTTTGGGCGAGGGCAGAGGTTAGATTAGTTTCGGGAGCTTTCTACAGAAGTATCTATATAGACCCATGTAAGTGGAAAAGGTCGGTGAGTAAGTGAGTTTTCAGCACTTGTGCGTTTCCTCGTGTGGCGCAGGATAGTCAGTTGTTAGGCGTTCTCTGGTGCCTTCCTAGTATTTTATTGTTCAGTATACAGTTATTAAATTTTAATATTATTTAATCGATTGTTGGATCTCGTGTTTACTTTTTATACAGCTGTAATAGTTTCGTTTTCTAAAGGGTTGTAGAAATTTAGATCAACTAATTCCCCCCTACTATAACGTGCTAGAACAACCTCAGTTGTTACAAAGACATTGGATTAGTTTGCAGGGCATATGAAAGATTGCAATTATGTGTTATAGCGAATAATGGTGTGTCACTTGCGAGTGAAATAAGATAAAGAACAATGTTGAATCCTTGAATATTGTGTGTATTTGAATGCGGGAGTACAATCTGGACTGGTGGAGTATAGTCTAGCGTAGCCCAAAAGTATGCCTCGGGGTATAAACTGGCCCAACCCAGAATTTACCAGGGGTATAAAACAGGCTAAGTCACTTTAACCCCGGTGTAGCAGGCCAGATTATACCACCGCTAGACTATACCAGGGGTTAAAGGAGCCTAGCCTATTTTATACCCCCAAGTACATATTTTGGGTTGAGCCAGTTTATACCTCGGGGTAGATTTAAGGCTTGGCCAGACTATACCCCACCAGTCCAGACTATAATCCCACATTCAGATACGCAAAATACCCCACCAGTCCAGATTATACCCCCCAAGTTTTTTTTATATATATAAACAAGTCAAGACTACTGCTTATTTCAATCTTAGCTTAAAGCGTCTGTTACCACAGCCATCGGGCGTCATATTTAATACATACATAGATATATTCTTGACTTTCGTAAATCATAATATAGTTCAGATGAAAAAAAAAACATGCATTAATATACATTGACATACTATGGGTTGAACATCCTTTCAAACTAATAGGATTCAACTTTTAACTCTTATTTTGATCGTTGATATGGTTTTCTTTGTTATTTTTTTTTAAGTTGGTTGCCCGTGAGTAAAACTTGTATATTTTGTTTGTTTGGCACAGACATACACATAGTCGCAGTGGATGAAATAATTAACGGACTCATAAAAATGAAGCCATTTTAGAGATTTTGTGTGTGTGCAAATACACAGTTGTTAAATCACTTGGCAAAGGGACGTGTCAAGCTTAGGAACGTAAGGACGGACAAGGTCCTAAGTAACACTTATCACAGCAGCAATCTATTCAGATGCTACGTCAAATCTTTATGTCGGGACATTTGATGAAAATGGTTTTATGATGTCATCATTGGTGCAGATTGTCGAAAATGTTTATGATTAAAGCCAATACATCGCCCCAGTATGTGCACCGGATACATTATGAAATTTTTCAAACTCTAGATGAGATACCCGGCATTACCCGGGAAAACCCTGTGCTTCCCCCCCTCCCCCCCCCCCCCAATTAAATTCTGTCGTGCGAGACAACATCCGCCTATCAATGAGCTATAATTATGATCAGCGGTAGGTCTGGTTCAAAATCGTGTCAGGTCTTTTTATTATTATGAATAGTTTATTTTAAAGATTGTATATCAAACACAGTTTAAATAATTATTATGAGAGACGTGAGAAATATTTTCTCATGTCGGTCAGCAACTGATTTTTCAAATAGCATTGGTGAATAGAATATCATCCATTTAGAATGATAAGGTTCTAATTCCTTCCATCAACGTTTGAGAATTGTTGATTAAAGTTTCATGTGCTGATAGCTTTTGATGATAGGACTCATTTTCTTTTTAGTAATACTAACAAAATGACACACCGAGTCCGCTTGATATATTGGCACCCAATGGAGAAGGCCTGTAGAAGTAGACGTTGTGTATTGTGTATGACTCGGTTCAGCCAAAAAGCAGAGATAGGACCTTGTCATTCTAAGGGGAGGCCATGTTCACAAAGGGACAGTTGTTTTGAAACCAATGTTTGTATGATGTCTAAAAAAAAGGGGGGGGGGCAAACAAAGCAATTTATTGATAATACAATTACATCTAATATTTATGATATGAGATGAAAGAAACACCAATAGTCATGACGGCAAATGATTTTCAGGCCTTGATGGAGAAAACACATTCATATGGAGACAGCTGACCAAATATTTTTATGGTGGCACAGACATACCAAGTAAGGTATATAGAAATATAATTAATTATATCAGAAAGGTTATGATATGAGGTGAAAGAAATATTAATGGCCATGGACTCAAGGGAAGTACTAGCATCTTTTGTGAAAGAAAATTTACACAATAAAATAGACAAAAATTTTTTGTTTTTAAGAAAATAAATTCTACATTACCAAACCGTTCTAATCAATGTTCACCATACACGTACTTTGGTGCATGGAATATTATATTATTTTATTCGCCTGGTATTGACCGATCTTTAGTTTTACTCATTCAAGTTGAACACACATTTTCACCTTCGCACACTTCTATACTGTGTAAATGTTATGTGTGTATGTGTGTGTGTGCATGTGTGTATGTGTATGGTATTTGCCTGTGGATATTTGTGTGTGTGTGTATGTTATGATAATTTTGTCCAATCATTATGTTTTACAAAGCACAAACGAACAAACACAAAACCAGGCCAAAAATCTAACAATTAAAAAAATCAATTACACAAGGTTTAGTATAAAATATGAGCGCCAATGCAAAATTTCAAACGAATTTAAAAAGTCCTACAAAATTGATGTTGATTCTGCCCACGGGAAGACACAAACACTATAAATAAAGAATAATAAGTCACACAAACAAGAAGAATCCAATAAAACAGAAAATACCTGTGTGTGTGTCTTTGAGCTTAGGGATAATAATTATGCAAGTAAAAATCTGCTTAGTTATAGAAATAAGTGTGTAAAAACGATTTGTAAAGATTGGATCACAAAATAGAAGTGGTAAAGTGGATCAAAACCTCTGTCACACGAGGATAATGTCAGCGATAGCATGTACTGGACGCACAGATATATATACGGTACATAATATATATAAAAACGTGTTTGCTTTTTTTTTTTTTTTTTTAAATAAATGTGAAATTAACCCATGTGTGTAATGATTTTACCAACTTATCCGTACAGATATTGATTTAATTCACAAACTATTTCGTTTCAGAAATGTTGAAGGTGAAAAGGTGTTGTTCTGAGTTCCTCGCTGTGGGTGGAAGTTGTTAGATACGTGGGGAAATCAACCAAATTATGGAAGTTACGACTGATCGACAGATCGAAAGCCAGAAAAGACCCTGACTGAAGATGGTGGATCCTAGTTCGTTTCCCGGCCGTAGAAACAGGTGGAAAGAAGCGTGTGGCAAAACAAAGAAGAAAAAAATGATCGATGTCCACATTAGTGTATTTCTCTCCCTCATGTCATAAGCTGGAGTGTCGGACGAGAGTGCAGTATTTGAATGAGTAACATGTGGCATCCGAGGGACGTTGTAATAATGTTGACCCGATGGGAGTCGTTGGCTTGGGAGACTCTGGGGTTGTTCAGGCTGAATTTGCGTTGAAGACTGCGGATATTCAGAGTATGGCGGAGGATGAATAGATTGTATGCTGGGAGGAACATTTTGTGACGATGTATTAGCGAGTGGAGAGACCATCATCATTTCTTCAGTGGTGTTATCAAAATTTGGCTCTGCTCTGAAGCAACACATAACAACAATGCAGGTTATCAAAGCAGCACAAACAGGAACAACTATGGTAATCACCCAAATAGCCGGCTGTCTGCTCATAGGCCAACAGGTATCCCAGTCTGTGCCTTCCATATGCAGGGGAAGGACGATGATTAAACCAAGAAGCCATGGCATTGCACTGAGGAGGAGTGACCTTGCCAAGTCACGTAAAGAATTGCCGTAAACCACCAACCTTCTACTTCTTGACAGAAATTCCACGGCCAGCACGATTATCCCAGTGCCATAGACAAAGTGGACAAGGGAATCACTATAGGTCCATCCAGACTGCTTTATACTACAAGGGAGATCAATATATTCATTTCGCTCAAAAAAATATCTGGCCACTAAAACAAGCGAAAAAAGTGCCATGAAAATATCTCCAATAGCTAGTGATATGAGTGTTAAACACTTTGGTTTGTACAAAAATCTCTCAGTTAGGATGGTCTTCAAAATCAGACAGGCATTTAGTAGCACTATTAGAACAATAAAGATTACTGTCAGACCCTTGCCTGCGTCATTCAGAACTTCCAAATCAGGTTTAGCCATTGCCCAGCTGAAAACCCTACAGTTTATTAATGATAATTATAACAGTAAAACATATTAAGCACTCCGTCACTACAGTGTGAAGACAATGCCCGGGTAAGCCTGCCAATCAGAGATGTAGAGTGACAACGTTGTCAATAGATGAGATTCTGACGAAGCCTTCCAATGAGCCATTGTTTGATTCGAAGAAGCTGTGGGAGAAAAACAGTATAAGCTTTAGGTAAGAATGACAATTCTTGTTACCTCAAACCACTATTTGTTTTCTCATGGAAATTGAAATAACCTCGTTTGTTATTAAAAATTCAATGACTTTCACATACATTTTTTTCAGTTTGAAACCATAGGTCTCGTGCTTGTCTGGATAACAGACAATACATTACTTTACGATGATAAAAAAATAAAACAAAACATAAGGCAAAAGAAAATAAAGAATAAGGAAAGGGGGCACATAGAGAAAGCAGGTGACTCAAAGGCAGAAAACCAGTGTCGGTCTGCCAGTTGCCGGTGAACACAGAGAAGGAGGGCAAATCGGCTTTGGGAGAAAGTTTAACAGTCAACAGAATCAACGCATATAACTGATAAACAAATCTATCTATCTATCTATCTATCTATCTATCTATCTATCTATCTATCTATCTATCTATCTATCTATCTATCTATCTATCTATCTATCTATCTATCTATCTATCTATCTATCTATCTATCTATCTATCTATCTATCTATCTATCTCTATCTATCTATCTATCTATCTATCTATCTATCTATCTATCTATCTATCTATCTATCTATCTATCTATCTATCTATCTATCTACTTGTGTGTGTGTGTGTGTTTGCGTATGTGTGTGAGTGTCTTTTCGGGGGTATTTTCTTCTGGATTTCATTGCAGGAATCATATTATCATATTTCTTACACATCTCAGGAATTGGATACGTATTGAAAGTGTAAGGAATTGGATGCTGCAGTGGGATACGTTCGTCAAGAGACAAGGTGCTCGCTTCTCATGCCTAAGGCAGCGGGTTCGATTCCCGGTCGGTGCAGGCATTTTGGAATTTGGGGAGAAAATTCCTATCCTTGATTTTGTGGCAGGTAGGATTGTGCGCCTAGACTTCTCGGATAAGGACAAAAACTTCGAAGGGCGCGTGTGCAAGTTGACACGTTAAAGATTATTTTCTCTTAAAAGTCGAGTAGAGCAGGCCTAAAAATTTTGGCTACCAGGACAAAATTAGAAAGAAAACAAATCCCTACCAGAAAAACACACAAAAACAAGAACAAGAAAAATAAAACCCAGAAAAGTGAGGTCAGAAAGTGCCAAGAGCCACGAACCCCCTGAGGAAAAAAAAACACTCACAAACAATTGAATGCTGCAAAGTGTCTTGCAATGGTTTTTTTTTTTTTATATAGATGAGAATAAGACCCGATAATTCTTTATGCATCCAATACACATTATATATATAAAAGATGTAAGAAGTTTAAGAAATAATGGTACAGGTGGATTACAAGTCATATCAGTTTCGCACGATTGAGCAGCACCAACCACAGGGGTGTGGGAATATACTTAAATTTCACGATTTCACGAATTTTTGCGCACTTATTAAAATATATACCGTACATTTACAGCGGACAGAGCAACTATTACAACCAGTTCTATAAAAAAAAAGAAAGAAAAAGAAAAGAAAACAGAGATGCGTTTAAAATAGATTTGGAAAAGTGGTTTCAGGATCGTTCCATATCATAGTGGGACGACATGAAAAAGGCTGAATTGAATGATTTAGTGAAGAAAAAATAATAATGAACATTGTCTGGGCTGACTGTATCGTTCGGGAGCATGGCCACGGGGTCTTTTAACTTCGTCCATACACTGTGGCATTAATCAATTAGAGGGTATCTGTGTCACGAGTGGAGTGAGTGCAATTAAGGGGATCGCTACAGAGCGGGTGTAGAGTAAGAAGGGCTCACGGTAGACAAGTAAGATAAGCGTGCTGTCGTGAGTAGTGGGGGGGTCTGAATGAGGCGAAAGCGCTGTATTACTAGCACTGCAAGTTAGAAGGTCCTACGGAACGGACCTGTGAATAAGAGCCCATCGGGCGGACATAAGGGGAGCAGTCGAGAAGACTAGTGAGAGAGTCTTTCCAGTGATGACTGGTACGTAGAATGTTGATTGATTATTATGATTGATGTATTATATTATATTCGTCTATTACCATGATGTAAATAAGTATATGTGAGGAATGTGGAAGTCCTTGATATTGGATATAGCAATGTGCGCCATGAGCGATAGATGAAAGTGAGTTCATGGATTTGTAGCGCGAGTGAGTAGTGTGTACTCCGATGGAGGTGTGTTACCGTAAGATGTGTGGTGAGTGAAAGGTGAACTAGTGTGTGTACGCTTCATGGGTTGTAAGGAGAGGTGGAGTGAATAGAAATGGTAGGGTATTATACCAATGTAATGTTATTCTTGTAGGTGTCGAGGACGGGCCGCAGAGCCACCTCGATGAGCACAGGGGATAGGCCAGCATAGGGCCGGAGGCCACACATAGGCCAGAAGTGAGGCTGTCAGTGCAGGACAGTAGAGGCACATAAAGTCGTGGCAGTCAGGCCACGGACAGGGACGTAGATATGAGAGTGAATGTGATAATGCACTATTGCCATGTTGAGGGGCTAGGGAACTAATACTGTACTGGCGGAATGATAATGTCTATTGAAATGATAATGTGTTATTGCCCTGCTGAGGTGCTAGGGGAATGCTAAGGTGTATAACAATAGGAAGGTGATATTGAGAGACTGCGGTGCCAGTGAATTACTAATGTGCTATTAAGACCCTGAGGGGATAGGCTGAGGCCGAAGTGCCTTTAGGAGTAACTACCGGATTGTGGATCCGAGGGAGAGTGTGTGTGAGAATAAGGCCGTTGTACGGCCGTAATTGCAATAATATAATGTATGTAATTGCGCCATTATCTGTATAATTATGTTTAATAAATGTGTGAGTCTGATGGGTTGTTTTGTTAAGTGTTAAACTTGTTTGTTCGTGATTGTTGTCCTGTCATAAACTATTACGTCTCCCAGTCTGGGATTTGTGACAATCTGGCCCAGGTAAAGGATGATGTGGCCCTTTAAAACACCGGAATTAAATTACAAACAACTTTGCTAGTTCACCGAAAGAACTATTCGTAAAGTATCGCCCAGTGACAGGAAAAGTGCAGTCGGCCACGTGAAAAAGGTGGTGGAGGCCTACATTACAGCTGAGGGAATTAAACCACCAATTCTACCTGTGATAATCCTTTCTTAAGACTCCTCATCTTCTTCATCATCTGGCGACAAGACTTCAAAAGTGTTCTACTGTTGTTATTCTTGTTGCATTGTTACTTTTCATTCACAGTAAATACAAAATTCTTGAAAATGTTACTTCCGCTCTGGTCTTGTTCTGTGACATTGCGACTTCAGTCAAAATAATCATATCAATACAGCCGTAAAACATTACTCTCATGGAGGTCAGAAAGAAAGAGGCGAAGAGCGAAGTTTCAGGCTTTTAGGTGAACAAGATTCTGTCACTTTTTTTTTGCAGCTCGGACATAAAAAAATCGGAAATAAATAGTATTGAAGACTAAAATTTGTCCAAAATGGACGTGGCGACATAGTTTGATATTATGTCGCTTCCCATGTCGATGAGTGTTAGACCGGTTTGTTTGTTTGTTTGTTTGGTATTCTTAATTCAATGATGTCTTTTTGTATTATTTGAGACTTCTGTTTTTCTCCAAAAGATGTTTCAATAAGCAGAGAAAAACAAATTGCATCTAAAATGGATTGAAAAATCAAATATTATACGTACAAAAGCGAAAAGTAAAAACAACTTTACAACACAAAGAAATAACGTTCTAATGACAAGCATAGATTAAACACTAAATCACGAACAATTCTTTTGTTAAAAAGTATTTAGCATAACATCTGACTTTAGTTTCATTCCGTTTATCCGAAATAAATATATTTGCGTTGGCGAGATTTCCATGTCGGCAGAAGACATTTTGGTGATACTAAAATCAGCCACATTATTCAGCATTTTGGGGCCGGCCAAGTTACAACTTAAAAAAGAAACATTTTTCTTACCAATTCTATGAATGTCAAAAATAATTTCCCGTTAAGTCAAATTGAAACAGTAGGCTATGTGTCAATCGTCAATCAGATAAGAATATGATTACTTTCCTCTATCGATACTCTAGTTGTTCTGGATTATTATCTTTAGAAAAGCCATTCCACATTGGTGATAGTCTGTGCTATTCGAAAAATCTTATTCAAATCTAAAACTTACCACTGAAGGATGTCACATTTGTCACTTTGTTCATGTGGCACAGCCTGGACGATGTTTAACACTGAGGAATGTAACACACATGATTGTGAAGGATCGACGTGTGGAAAGCCCATAGAGATACTATAATACATGCATAACTTTGAAAAGAAAATCATGAGAAGGGCACGTTAGTAGTACATGTATATAACAAGGAAAAATGTTCACCTTCATACAGAAACAAAAAATATTTTAGAGATGTAACTGGATCATGGAAAGAAAGAAAGAAAGGTAGAAAGAAAGAAAGAAAGAAAGAAAGAAAGGTAGAAAGAAAGAAAGAAAGAAAGAAAGAAAGAAAGAAAGAAAGAAAGAAAGAAAGAAAGAAAGAAAGAAAGAAAGAAAGAAAGAAAAGAATAGACAAGAAAAGTAAAGAAGGAAAGGAAGGGAGCAGAGGGAGAGAGCAAAACAAAGTCCTGTAAGAAAGGGAATAAAATTACTTTTGGCGATATGTAATCCCTGGGTGATGTATTATGTTGACTGTCAGCACATCATCTACTGATGTAGAAAAAGAATCATTTTGTTTAGCTTGTGTCTAACTGACCCTACATCTCCGCGAACATATCTTTGGGTGAAGACTTTGCCATGGTAATGCAGTAGTGTCTTTCAAGATAGTTCACAGGCCTTGTTAATGATCTGGGTTGGGTGGCTGTCTTGGCTTTGGAGATGGCAGTCATAAAAATGTGACTTCCGAAGCCATCAAATACTTTGGAGTCAAGTACTTCTGGCACTGCCAATGTCACGTTCAGTGTTGTAACCGCTGACACCGACCATATGGGGTGCTTAGTCGTAAGCAGATGCCGTAAAACTTGGTCCACCTTTTTGATAATAGCAAACATGTCTTTGCTTGCATAAAGCAACCCCCACTATCTCTTCTCTCGGAGAAAGGGGTCATACTCATAGCAGCATCTTGGTCAGAAAACGAGGATTAAAAATTCGAAGAGTTGTGTAACATCTGGGGTTTGTTCCAGACCTTTCAAAATCGAAACTTAAAGATTGGAATGACACTTACATAATGAAATTAGGAGTGAGAGAACCACTTTCATGACAAAGGCTAAAAAAATCAGCACAGTGTCGCAAACAACAATATGGCACTACCCCACCATATACTCATTTTATATAGGTTTTGATCTCTAGCCCTTCCCCATTCTCAGTCCAATGCACTAAACGATCAAGTTGTTTGGACGTATGTTTTATTCATATCAAAGAGGAGTTAGGCCACCCAGTCCCATCATGGCTGTCTGTTTTAACTGAGACAATCCAAAACACAAGGAGGGGGGAGGGTGGGGGGGGGGGGAGGGGCATGATGCAGTATTAAATGACACCTATATCTAGACACTAGTCTATTAGCCCAGAGCATTTAGTATCCTATCGCCACCCCAACTCAAAATGGCCACCACGCGATTCTAGTGGTTCCAAGCCGTGTGGCACC
Source organism: Onchidella celtica (assembly GCA_963931925.1). Classification (NCBI taxonomy): domain Eukaryota; kingdom Metazoa; phylum Mollusca; class Gastropoda; order Systellommatophora; family Onchidiidae; genus Onchidella; species Onchidella celtica. The sequence goes on from OZ007574.1 coordinate 19,279,931, forward strand.
GTGCGGACTCTAGTGTTTTATATTATCTCTAGAGGAAAGCCAAAGAACTTACTGATGCATGACTGTATAACCTAGTTTGTCCAAATGTGTGCCGCTTTAGTTGTAAACAAGCGCCTGGCGTTAACAAAGACGAAGATTTAGTGTCCGGATTAGCGTGTTTTTCTCCCACTTGTCATAAGCTGGTGTGTAGAAAAGGGGAAGGGGTGGGATTTTGGAGGGGGGGGGGGAGATGGGCATTTTTTGGGGGTGTGGGAATAATTAACATCTGTGGATTGTTGTATTGAAGCTGAAGAATGTAACTATGAACAAAAATATCTGCGGATCATTGCACTAGTTTTGGGGATTGTATGGATCTCTAAATGATTGTATTGACCTGACGGAATTTAGAGGAAATTGGTTGGGAACATCATTCTAGAGTTGTTCATGGGGTCCACATTCATGTCGTTTTGAAGACTGTGGAGCCTCGCTAGACTCTCCCTTTCTCTCTCTCTATATATGTGTGTGTGTACATATATAGATATAGGTAGATAGATAGATAGATAGATAGGATTTTATTTCTTTAAAAAAAGCAAAAAAACAAAAAACAAATAACACCTTAAGATAGCACACCCCTCAGAATAACTGTTTTTCAAAATAATGAACCCAGAGTGATATCAACCACATATATGAGCACATATATGTTACTAAAATGTTACTAAAACCTGTCCTATATTCTGAATCAGTAATCTTGACGATGATGGTCCTAAACCGAAGAATGTCTGGTCTCTTGAAAAACTAGACTCCACAAAGGTAATGTTCATCTTAAATTCACTACAGGTTACACTGTCAATACTGTCCTGGGCACAGCTACAGGATACACTCAATTACAAATATGTCCTTACTCCACATACAGACTGAATATACAATATAAGCACTGTTCACATCCACAAGAATAGTACTGTATAACTAACTGTCCTGTTAAGACTCTGGTCACAGACACAGGATACACAATAATATGATCGAAATGTCCTTAATATATGCACAGGATACTTTAAAACAGGTGGTTACTTTATTTATGGTCTTGGGCCTCTAGCCTTCCCGCTGTTCTGCATAATTCACAGACACGCCAGATACAATGCTCTACACGCGGACAGAAGCCTGCCTGGTCACGCTGAGATTTACAGGTCTATCACGGCCACAAGAAGCGAGTGTAGCATTGGAAATTAATGAGTTCCTTAAGAACTTAAGATATGTGCAACATATGCACCCCGTACATGAGCTAACTTTAACTTTAAGCTTAGACTCACACGCCGCTGTAACCGAGCTTATTCCATGCTTTGACAAAGCAAGAAGTATAATAATATACTATGTCTAAGTGCTACACGAACTTGAGAGTCATAAATGCTCTATACACGAGCTAACTTTTAACACAGCCTCATAGGTACTGTGAAAATACGTCTGAGCCTTACAATAAGAACTACAGACATGGTACACTGCTTCGCACGAGCAGGACCTCGCCATGAGTCTATCGCCAGCGGACTGACTACTCCAGATTTGCTCTGGAATATATACAGAAACTCAAAATTACAGAAAATTACAGAGGGGAAAACTGGGATGTTCTACCTAGCTCAGATTCGTGAGCCATAAAAACGTGCACAAATATTCCACCGTGGCCAAACTCGGACGCTGGGGTATTAGGTGGACGGGTCAAAGATAATTGCTCTACCCGCAGGTAGCCTGAGACATACATTCAAACAATAGGACAAGAAGTTGGACCGATCGAACGGGAAGGTGGACGGTCATTACACGTCATTTCGTTACACTTAGATTTGTGATGACCCTAACCCAGATTTTTTCCCCCTAATTAATAAAGTAGTTTTCGAGTTGTTTATTTGCGGTTTATAAATAAAGAGAGCACCGACAAGGGTAAACATTCTGGTGGTTTACTGTAATAATTTAACACATCGTTTTGAGCCCCACTAAAATGTGGTACAGCACGGGATTAAAGTGAATTTAAAAACAGACTCTCATGATTGTTCAGTGGTAGGCCAACACAGAGGTCAGAGGCGTTATCAGAGATCTTTCAATTTCAGAATTCCTTTCATCATGGATTTAAACATAAAATTAATACTATCCGGAACATTGGAGAACAAGACCTTCAAACTGTCAGACATCCAAAATCTAAATCATGCAGTATTGAAAACCGTCGAAGCAGAATGTTTCTCCAAGTGCGAGGATCACGTATTGCGGTTGGAGGAAGAATACTGGCAAAACGAAGGCCTTCATTTTATTCAATCGAATATCATCATCAATCCAATGGATACATCCGGAAGGGGGGTGGGAGGGGGAAAATGGGCATTTAATGTGGGAATTATTGGCATCTGTGAATTGTTGCACTGAAGATGAAGATTGTGACTATGATATCTGCGGATCATTGCACTAGTTTTGGGGATTGTATGGATCTCTGGACGATTGTATTGACTCGACGCCAGTTAGACAAAATTGGTTGGGGACATTCTTCTAGAGTTGCTCATGGGGTTCATATTCATGTCATTTTGAAGACTGTATAGTCTTACTGGACTATAATTATAATGATCTGTTTTTTTTTGTTGTTTTTTTATGATTGTTCAAAGTTGAGAAAATAAAAAAGACATGATTAATAAGTTTTTATCTCTTCAACGCATAATTCTTTTCCTCAGTCCTACACTGGCTGGTGACTTGTGAGGCTTCGCTTTTGACATCTACTGGCATCTCATTTCATTTAGTTTATTATTACATTGTTATAATATAATTGACATTTCTATGTAGAGAAGATGTCGTTGCTCAGCTGAGCTATTATTTACTGAGAAATTGGTTTAATCCACAGTATCACTGATACTTTCCTTCTCGCCTTTTTTTCTGCCCCCCTGTAACAGGGTGATAGTTTGGCAAGGTATAACTAGTAGTTATAATAATATTGTGCCTATAACTAGCGTGGGAAGATAGTTAACGGCGGGGAGACAGAGTCATTGTAGGCCAGAGGGGGAAAGTAGCCGAGGCAACTGAAGCGCTTTGACACCCGAAAAGGGTAGTGTTTACTTGACCGCCGTACTTGTCGATCAGATCACCTGGGAATTGCTTGGGGGGTAGAGCTGTTTCAATAGTATTTGACGTGGAGTCGACGGGGGTGGCTATTAGGATAACTAATGTACACTCGGTGAGCGTCTTGGGACGCTACCTGACTGGGTATAAATCCCCGAACGCTCCCTCCAACTTCAGACCGCTGAGAGCACTCATCAGCTTCGTGCCGAAGAGGAGACCACAACCGCAACTGTAACTTTGTACTAGTCTTGTGAGTGGGGAAGGTCAGGGAACCCGCAAACATCCTTTGTCAGAGCGTGGTATCTTTGGTATCTTGTCGGCATTTGGGCTGTTGCTGAGTGGTAAGTTAATTGTACGATGTATGTGTATTTTACTTAATGTTCATGATTGTAGAACCTAAATCTAGTGGGTTTACTTTGGTATAACTACTGCCTCTGAGAGAGTCACGGAAACGCCGTTATATATATGTTACGAAACCTTATAGGATGGGATCCGTTAGAGAGAGCGTTATTCTTCGTGGGGAACGTGTAAATATCATTAAAACTGTATTGATCGTTTATTCTATTGCCTATATGGGAGCCTATGGAGTATGGGAGCTGCAGCCTGACTTATAACAGTGTCAGCGGTTAAAAGTGTTAATGATGAATATCCGTCATGGAGTAAGTATGGAAGTCATGCCTTCCAGCAGTAGATTAGGACTTTGCGATTGTTTTTCTACAGAGGAGGAAGAACAACACCTTCTTGGCTTCTCAACTTCTTGTACTTTGATTAACGACATCGTGGCTTCTTGGCTTCCCGACCTATTGGTACCTGCCGATACCTGTTGATCTAACTGCGCAGTCAAGCCAGGGTAGAGAGGAAGAACCAGTGCCCAGATAGCGCCATACACCCCTAAAGGAGAGGTTTCCTTATGCTGAATGTTCCCATGTGTTTTATAAAATGTGCTAGAGATTGAATATTACGAAGCCATTTAATTAGCATGTACTGATTTGCATCAACTTCATTCCATCGAAATTCACATGAAATTGTATGACCTATGTTCCTATTATTATTGAATGAAATAATAATTATTGTATATATGTAAGCAATACAGATATCGTTTGTTATAACTTATAGAAGAGAGATAGTCGATTATTTAGTGTGTTTGTGCCGTGCCCATCACGGCTGGTGTCAGAAGAAAGTTAGTGAGGGAAAGTGGAAACATCACAATGGTGTCAGAAGTGGGATCCTGCTAGTAAATAACATTTAATTCTGATCTGGGTCGTGTCAAGGGGCTATTGTGTGATTGTGTGGACAGGTCATCTGCCCTGAGGCGAGTGAGAGAGATTGACATTTAGTGCCCGGGACATGCTCTGATTTTACCTGTGCATTGACTGTTCAATTTTATCTTTTGTCACAGAGAAAATTGTTGTTTGCTATTGCAGGAATATTGTTGTTAACTTCACAGTTACGATCCACGCTTTATTGTTAGCTTTGTTTACAGGTCAATTGCTGATGGACTATCTGGGCGCACTGAAGCTTGCCAGACAAGAAGGCATTAGTGATGAGGAATTCAAAATTAGGTGGGACGAAGAGAAAACCCAAAACCGAGAACAAAGGGCTATCGAACGAGAAGAAAAGGAGAAGGAAAGACAATTTGAAAGGGAGAGAATGGAATGCGAACGGGAACTAGCCAAAAACGGGTGTCACAATGGTAAAGGGAATGGAAAATCTGCTGCCCCGAAGGTACCTAAAATTGCCATTTTTGATGACTCGCGCGAGGACCTCGACTCGTATTTGAAAAGATTTGAAAGGCTCGCGCAGGCAAATGATTGGGAAGAAGACACCTGGGCAGACATGTTAGGGGCATTGTTAACTGGCAGGGCGTTAGATGTTTATTCCGGTCTCAGCGATGAAGACAGTAGGGATTACGAGAAGGTAAAGAAGGTGTTGTTCAAGAAGTATCACCTCACGGCAGAGGGTTATAGGCGTAAGTTTAGGGAGAGTCGTCTAGATAAGGACGAAACTTATACGCAGCTGTCCGTGAGATTGCAGAGATATTTTGAGAGGTGGGTAGACCTCTCAGAGGCAGAGAGAACTATGGAAGGGATTACGGATCTGTTAGTCAGGGAGCAGATGTTGAAGATTGTCGACTGTAATCTTTCCATATATTTGAAAGAGAGGGACCCCAAGTCCGTGCATGAGTTAGTTGAGATGGCGGACTTATATAGTGAGGCTCATCAGTCGAAGCGAGGGCTGGAGCAACAGCGGAAGTCAGGTAAGAGGGTTGAGGAGAGCAGAAGTAAGGGTTTAGGAGTGAGTAAACCGGTATGCTTCAACTGTGGCTCTCCCAATCACCTGAGTAGGCAGTGTGACCAGGGCAGGACGAAGAAGGGTGCTGCTGCCACTGTCGAGGACAACCGAGGTAAGTCCCAGCGTGAGAGTGGGCGTGGTTGTTTTGTGTGCGGGTCACTTCTCCATATTGCGAGATTCTGTAGGAAGAGACAGAAAGAGACGACCGCAGTCGTACTAACCGGCGATGAGGAAGCCGATGACAGTCAGTGGGAGTCATCGGGCAGGGCGAATACTCAACCAGGGGCTGAGCAGAGTGTTGGGCCACAGACCTTCATTTCTTGGGAGACGGAAGGTAAGAGTATTGAGTTAGAAGGTTCGACAGAACATGAGCCCGGAGACGATGTTCCGGAGAATGATTTATCCGCTCCATTTTTGGAGAAGGGGAGGATAGGGGATAAAGAGATTACTATCCTTCGTGACACGGGATGCACGTGTGCGATTATAAAAAGGGACAAACTGCCTCCTAACAGCTTAACTGGGAAGAACAGGAGTTATGTCCTGATGGACGGGACGAGAAGGTCTGCTCCTGTCGCGGAAATGTGGGTAGAAACCCCATTTTATACTGGGCTTCTCAAAGCGCTAGTAGTGGAAGACCCAGTGGCCGATTTGATTATAGGAAACATAAAGGGGGCGTCTCTTGAGAAGATAAGTGTGGTACTCACGCGATCTCGCAAGGTGGAGATTGACAAGGAAGAGCATGAGTGTGAGAATGCGAGTGCGAAAGTGAGTCAGACCACAGATAATGAGGAGGCCAAGGGCAACTCAACGGAGGAGGTAAGGGTAGGGGCCAAGATAGGGGAACTCACACCAGGTGAGATAGCCCGGGCCCAGAGAGAGGACGAAACTTTGAAAGTTTTAAGGGAGAGAGCCACGTTGGAGCAATCGGCTGAGGTAGGTACTCACATAAAGGAGAGTAAGGGAATTTACTATCGGGTAAAGAAGGCCGGGGCTGGACGTGCTGATGTGGAGCAGTTGTTGGTACCTAAGCAGTACCGAAGTGAGCTGATGAAGATAGCTCACGAAGGAGTGTTCGGGGGACACTTAGGAATTTCGCGCACACAGGACAGAATAATGCAGTCGTTCTTTTGGCCTGGGATAGGTGCGGACGTAGGTCGTTTCTGTCGATCGTGTGACGCGTGTCAAAGGACATCCAACAAAGGTAGGGTGACAAAGGTACCCCTAGTGCCGACACCCCTGATCGACACGCCCTTTTCGCGCGTCGCCATAGATTTGGTTGGTCCACTTCCGCGTACGGAACATGGGAGATCGCGTTATATTTTGACGCTAGTAGATTATGCCACGCGTTTCCCGGATGCCGTAGCCTTAAGGGGGATATCAGCTGAGCAGGTCAGTGAAGCGTTAATGGAAATATTTTCTCGGTTAGGCATACCAAAGGAAATAGTTTCAGATAGGGGATCACAGTTTACCGGTGAGCTGATGAGAGAGGTCAGTGCACTTCTCAAAACGAAACAGATATTCTGCTCGCCCTACCACGCGATGGCCAATGGTCTGTGTGAAAGATTTAACGGAGTGCTGAAGAATATGCTTCGCCGAGTAGCTCATGACAGACCCAAGGACTGGGACAGAATGTTGGGTCCACTGCTGTTCGCGTATCGCGAAACCCCACAGGCCAGTACAGGTTTTTCGCCGTTTGAACTAGTGTTCGGTCACCCTGTGAGAGGACCACTTGCAATACTGAAGAATCTGTGGACTGGGGAAGCGGAGTCAGAAACGAGGTCATCGTACGAATACGTGGTAGATATGAGGGAACGATTGGAGGATGCCATGAAAGTCGTAGCCGAGAACAGCAGCGTCGAAAAACACAGGCAGAAGGAATACTACGATAGGGGGGCCAAACAGAGGAAATTCCAAGTGGGCGATTCCGTCCTCATACTTCTCCCAAGTGACGGATCGAAACTACAGATGACTTGGAAAGGGCCTTACAAAGTAGAAGAGCAGAGAGGGTCAGTGAACTACATGGTGAACGTCAAGGGGAAGAGACGACTGTATCACGCGAATATGCTGAAGAAGTATATTGAGAGGGAAGACGAACAGGAAAACACAGAGGCAATAGCTGCAGCTATAATTGACGAGACCGATGGAGGAGAGGAAGCGACTTCGATGCCTCTGGAGACAGTCATGCCTAGGCTAGAACAGACCGAAACCTACAGGGATGTACAGTTAGGGGACACGCTAGATCAGGATCAGAGAGAACAGATGCAAGAGCTCATGGAAGAATACAAAGATATATTTACCGATGTACCGGGGCTCACTGACCTGATCAAGCACAAAATCCCATTGCTAGATCAAAAACCTGTGAAGGTAAGACCCTACCAACTACCGTACTCAACTAGAGAAGCTGTCAAGGCTGAGGTAGGCAAGATGCTTGCGGCCAGAATCATCGAACCGTCCGAGTCCCCGTACAATAGTCCAATTGTATTAGTTAAGAAGCCCGATGGTCAACATCGTTTCTGCAACGACTACAGGCGGCTAAATGTTGTGACTGCCGATGACGCCGAACCGATGCCTGAGGTAGAAGCCATTATTTCCAATCTAGCGGAGGCAAAATATTTTACCAAGCTGGACTTGACAAAGGGCTTTTATCAAGTTCCGATGGCCGAGGAAGATAAACACCTGACGGCGTTCGCCACACCGTTTGGGCTATACCAGTACAGGGTCATGCCGTTCGGGTTGAAGGGATCCCCCGCCACATTTAACAGGCTCATGAGGAAAGTATTAAAAGATGCTGGCGAAGGGGTAGATGCATTTGTAGACGACTGTCTTATACACAGTGCAAATTGGCCTGACCACTTGGAACGTTGTCAGAATGTCTTCGAGCGACTGAGACGGGCAAATTTAAAAGCTAGACCTACCAAGACGCTAATAGGGATGACAGAAGTCGAGTACTTAGGCCATAAGCTGGGACAGGGGACTGTAAGACCGCAGGAGAGTAAGGTGCGAGCCATTGTCGACTGTGACCGACCGACGACCAAGACACAAGTGAGGAGTTTCCTGGGGCTAACGGGGTACTATCGGAAGTTTGTACCAAATTACAGTGCAATCTCGGCGCCGTTGTCAGACCTCACAAAGAAGTCCCAGGGCACAAAGTTCGCGTGGGGACACGCGCAGGAGAACGCGTTCAATGCCCTAAAAATTTGTTTGAGTTCCGAGCCGATACTACGGATGCCAGACTGGAACAAGGAACTGATTCTCCAGACAGACGCATCTAACCTTGGAGTGAGTGGCTGCCTACTTCAAGAAGACGAGGGTACGAAGTATCCAGTTGTATATGTTAGCAGAAAGTTGAAACCCGCGGAGAAGAACTGCTCAACAATTGAAAAGGAATGCCTGGCCATAGTTTTCGCCGTTAGTAAGTTGCAGGCGTATCTGTATGGGAGAAACTTCGTGTTAGAGACGGACCACCGACCTCTAACTTGGATGCGAACTAAAGACCAGAAGAACGCGAGGGTAACTAGATGGAACCTGGCGCTGCAACCATATAACTTTCGAGTCAGCAACATCAGGGGGCGAGACGCTCTATGGGCCGACACTCTATCTAGATTACCAGTAGATTAATAATTTTATTAGCCGATTTTGCCAGGGAAAATCGACTTAAGTGGGGGCGATTGTAACAGGGTGATAGTTTGGCAAGGTATAACTAGTAGTTATAATAATATTGTGCCTATAACTAGCGTGGGAAGATAGTTAACGGCGGGGAGACAGAGTCATTGTAGGCCAGAGGGGGAAAGTAGCCGAGGCAACTGAAGCGCTTTGACACCCGAAAAGGGTAGTGTTTACTTGACCGCCGTACTTGTCGATCAGATCACCTGGGAATTGCTTGGGGGGTAGAGCTGTTTCAATAGTATTTGACGTGGAGTCGACGGGGGTGGCTATTAGGATAACTAATGTACACTCGGTGAGCGTCTTGGGACGCTACCTGACTGGGTATAAATCCCCGAACGCTCCTTCCAACTTCAGACCGCTGAGAGCACTCATCAGCTTCGTGCCGAAGAGGAGACCACAACCGCAACTGTAACTTTGTACTAGTCTTGTGAGTGGGGAAGGTCAGGGAACCCGCAAACATCCTTTGTCAGAGCGTGGTATCTTTGGTATCTTGTCGGCATTTGGGCTGTTGCTGAGTGGTAAGTTAATTGTACGATGTATGTGTATTTTACTTAATGTTCATGATTGTAGAACCTAAATCTAGTGGGTTTACTTTGGTATAACTACTGCCTCTGAGAGAGTCACGGAAACGCCGTTATATATATGTTACGAAACCTTATAGGATGGGATCCGTTAGAGAGAGCGTTATTCTTCGTGGGGAACGTGTAAATATCATTAAAACTGTATTGATCGTTTATTCTATTGCCTATATGGGAGCCTATGGAGTATGGGAGCTGCAGCCTGACTTATAACAGTGTCAGCGGTTAAAAGTGTTAATGATGAATATCCGTCATGGAGTAAGTATGGAAGTCATGCCTTCCAGCAGTAGATTAGGACTTTGCGATTGTTTTTCTACAGAGGAGGAAGAACAACACCTTCTTGGCTTCTCAACTTCTTGTACTTTGATTAACGACATCGTGGCTTCTTGGCTTCCCGACCTATTGGTACCTGCCGATACCTGTTGATCTAACTGCGCAGTCAAGCCAGGGTAGAGAGGAAGAACCAGTGCCCAGATAGCGCCATACACCCCTAAAGGAGAGGTTTCCTTATGCTGAATGTTCCCATGTGTTTTATAAAATGTGCTAGAGATTGAATATTACGAAGCCATTTAATTAGCATGTACTGATTTGCATCAACTTCATTCCATCGAAATTCACATGAAATTGTATGACCTATGTTCCTATTATTATTGAATGAAATAATAATTATTGTATATATGTAAGCAATACAGATATCGTTTGTTATAACTTATAGAAGAGAGATAGTCGATTATTTAGTGTGTTTGTGCCGTGCCCATCACGGCTGGTGTCAGAAGAAAGTTAGTGAGGGAAAGTGGAAACATCACACCCCCCCCCCCCGCCCCTCCTCTTTATGTTTAATCCATCCAGCCCTTTGATTGCTCTACACATTCACGAGTCAAACATTTGACACTTAGTTTATGCAATACAAACCACAGGTAGAAAATCATATTTCAGTAAGATCATAAGATGAGTTGAAAGAAAATAAACATTGAAAGTCATGTCCGAGACTGAGTTTCAAACCCCGTTGATGACGAAAGGTCTTTTATGTCGGGACATTTGATAAAAATGGTTTTCTAATGTCATCAGTTGTGCAGATTGTCGAAAATGTTTATGATTAAAGCCAATAGGCTACATCGTGCCAGCATGTGCTAAAATCAAAACGTTACAGTAGAAGGAAAAAAACCCAGATTATTTTGTACTATTTTTCATTCTTGGGAGCTATAAATTGGTTTCTAGCCCACGTTCTACGCCAGTCCTTGTCCTGTGAATTGCATTTTGACGAGTCTTACAGTCGTGTACACGGCTGTTAAGAGGCGGTATTCTAGTTGCCGAGCCCAGTCGAGCGGGCTCCCCGCTACCGGTGACCTGACCCCGTTGCGACCTCGTTAACCGGGTCAGCGACCTCGATTCGAGGGGGGGTTTCCCGGAGCCCGTGTAGCGCTTCTGACTCGCTGTTTTTATCGGTAATCAAAGCAGTCTCAGTCCCATATCAGCCCATTGGTCATATTTTTGTAAACATATAATAATTTTGCGATATATTGTAAGTGTATACAGTGAACCATAGAAATGTATTCACCACCGTAATAGAGATATAGAGGCACAAAGTTATACAATATTTCCTCAAATTAGTACATTGTTCATAATTTCAGATATGAAATTAGATATGATTGCTCCCATCGAATGAGGTGAAATCATCACACAACATGAGAGATAGGTTAAATTTCAAAACTCACATGACTGCATTCATGTATAGATATCCAGTCTCGAGTTATTTGAGTTCAACGATCATTTTCCGTTCGCCTAACTGTCAGTGTCATGTCACGCCTGCACTTAACCAGTCGATGCTGTCTAGTTGTGAGCAGATGGGGGGGCTCAGGGCTCAAAATATGTCTAAGTGGCCGTGTTGGGGACAGTTCGAATGACTGGGAAAATAACCTGTCGAGTTTAAATGCCGGTGAGGTGTTGCTGTCTATCATAACCTTTATAGGTTTGTGTGGCGTTGATGTAGCAATATGGGAACCGCTCAACTCTGCCTCATTAAGGCCACTGCTAAATGACGGTGTGTTTTCTGTTAGCGTTGTGTCCTCGCAAGTTGTACTACAGATCACTGATAGGTTGGATGTGTCATGTAATGTAGCTGATGTGGCTTCCGTTATGTCATGATGGATTGCGTCTTGTATTGTACATGCCATCGTTTGTGTTGGTGCTGTGTCCTCACATGTTGATTTTTGTGTCATCGGCGAAGGGATTATGTCCTGTAATGTCGTGGTTGAACATGCTGCTGTGGAAATTATTGTACGGTCTCTGTCTTGATGTGGTGTGGAGTCATTTGAAACATGTCTACTCCTCAAACTAGTCTTTAAATACTGTGGACGTAATACACAATCTGCGGCATTCGTGTGTGGCTGAAATTCAGTTCATAAATGTTAACTTCCTTGGGCCAACTTCCTTGCGTTAACAATACTACCTTTGAAGGCATGGCGTTTGATGTTTCCTATCATGGCCAAACACGAGTAACAAATAGTTGAGGAATGAATATGATTCAAGTCGCGGGTGATGGATACACCGAAAGCAAGCAAAATGTCATTCTCAAAGTCCTTGCACTTCTTTGGTTTCCGCTTTTGCCGTTTTTGCTGTTTGCTAAGTGTCCCCCCACCACATGTCCGACCCAGTTTGTGGAGGCGCTCAACGTGGATATGTCCTTCATGGTGCTCTATTTTGCAATATTTTTCACACAAACTGCTAATAACAGGCGGCAAACAAACAAAAACTGGCACAGAAGCGCCTCGATTGAGTCGCACGTTTTCAAAAATCGTTAACAAATCACACAGAATCTATACATACACCAAACTTGCATAGGTTAGAGGTTAGCCTTTACACTTTCGAAATATTGATTTTATATTGAAATCAGAGGCGGCCCGCGCAAAATATTGAAGATCAAAGATAACTAATGTTGAAAATCAAATTCCAAACTCTAAATAACACACATTGGAAATATCAGCCGATAAAATCAACAATCTTGAAAAGTAAGCAACAAAAGTTATATCGTCCTGTCGGTACAATCCTGACGTTTAAAATGAGATCTCGCATGGTGCCGTAGCATTATTAGATCGGAAGATATCGCGCTGCAAAAGTATGCGAAAATTGGTGGAATCGTATTACGCAGGCTTGACCAGGGATGGCATGCCGTCACGGATGTGCACACGGCTGACAGGTGATTTATGACCGCATCGCGGGAGGTCGGCGGGGGATTTCGGTCGGCAACTAGAATACTGCTTTCCAAGCGATTTAAGCAGCCGTGTGTAACCAGCGTTAAACTTTACAACGTTACAATGGGCTAAAGTACCCTGCTGAAACCTGGTTGAAATTTTCGTGGGGCTCAAACAGGTATAGCGCTTTGCTTGGTTGATCGTATAACCTTGCTGCCTTTCTTTGGGCATAGCAAACATTTGTTTAGGAGTGCTTTTTTTGTGGTTTCTCACCATATTTTAATTAAAATTTGAATCCGGCATAACGATGACAGCTCGCTAGTGTTTGCCTTCGTCTTTTACGCATGCATGATCACATCATCAACGTTCGAATGAATGTAATATAAATGAATGATCTATTATCTAACCCTAAGCGAACAAAATTTTCTTTTGTTCGCATAGATCTAACCTAAGGCAAAATATTTATGGCGACGCTTATTCGCAGACTGTGAATAAGATCAGCATTTTATTCGCAGATGAACTTTCGGTTTTGTGATTTCTATTTAGGAAGAGAGCCCCTTTAGATCAAAGTTCTGGCTTGTTTAATTGAATCATTAGGCTCTTCACTCGGTAAGATGGCTCGATTCGGAGTAAAGCATGGTGTTTCTTACGATAATGATGCTCCAGGTTGTCTTTTTTTTTTTTTTTAGCGATACTTATTGGTTATCGTGTTCTCAGTAGCATTAGAGAGGCCCATTTAACGCTTTTAGTCACGTTCCCCGGTGGCATGCTAATAAGTATACTCGCCTGCCGAGCCGGTAAGGGTGGTTCGAATCTCCGCAAGTGCTTTTTTTTTTTCTCCTATTATTTTTTCTGCCTATTCCCCCATTGGTCACCGTTGCTTTGCTTCACGGGATAAAATTATGAAAATGACTTTTTTTTTTTTTCAGAGATGATATTAGCCAATTTTGTCAGGTGTGAAATCACACAGACAGCCAGACAGAGTAAATTAAATACGAGTGAACTAAACTTCTATGCAAGCAAAAAAGTAATAAAACAAAACATAGCTGAAGCAGAAGCCCCCCAAAATATATATTTACAGTAAATACAGGATATATCTAATTTACTGTAGATAGAAATGAAATTTTCAGTTCAAGCTATCTATAGGAAATCATTAAAATTTACATGTTTAAAATTTGATTTACATTTTTATTTCTAATTAGCAACAATGGACAAATGTCTGCGAATAAGCACCCTGAATATTTATTTATATTATGGTTGGCCTTTGTTGCTGGTTGTATCTACTTCTTTCTTAGATCCATCTTTTAAATTGGTGGCTATCAGCTCCATTTTCCCCTCTTTCCCCTCACTACAACTGCAAATGTATTGAGAATACTGGTGGCGAGGGGGGGGGGGGGGGAGTGGGGGTGGGGTGGTGGAGTGCTAGAACCTAAACTCAGGTGGGAGCTCCGGTGGCTGAAATCTTAAGGCATTGGATGGACTTTGGAGTGGTCGACCTGGGTTTGCATTCCTGTTTTGGCAGGATCTTAAACACGGATTGTTTGAAGCGTTTTGAAGTCCCTCACTTAGTCCAGTTGAAGACAGACGTAATTCCTCTTACTGAACAGTGTATCGAGTACTACAAGGGGTGGAAAAACTCAAAACAAAACACACCAAAACTCCAACTCGGTGTTTTTTGTTTTTTTTCCTGGCATACTTGTCTATATGAAGTTAAATAAAAGATTGGCAAGTGAATAAGGCAGAGCACAAAGAACAAACAACTTACTTTGATAAAGGAAAGCGTTGAGAAAAACTTGAAACACAACCAATAAAAAAAGTCTTAAAACGAAATGAAGGAGGCAGGAGGAAAGGCTCATTTGAATAGGCCTAATAGTGTTAATATAAGTTGACAGACGAGTAAAATTAAAACAAGTAACAGCTTTGGTGCATAACAACGTGAGGTAAATAACAGTACGTCCAACCTGTGCAGGTCATCTGGTCTAGTAGAGGAAGGCGATTAACAAAGAAAACAAGTTATACCCATCACCTGTTGACTCTTTAGCTTCTAAAGTGATGGCTACTGAGCCTAAATGTCTCATTTTTAGTGTGTACCTTAAAACCTGAGAATATACTTTATTTTTCACAGCTAATAGGTTTGCACCACATGAATACCTAAACGTATATATTTATCATTGGAACTCACTGTTCATTATGCTAATGAACTTTTACCTCAGGAAGAGTAAAGAAGTTTTTTTTTTTTTTTTTTTAATTATAAAGCACACCTGATAATCTAAACTGCATTTGTCAATTCAGTTACAAAATGCAAGAATGCCTGTGGAAGCTCTTAGAAACAGTTAAAAGAGACATTAGGAGGCCTTAAAATTCATACGTTTATTGTCTTCATAAAGGTGCATTTGAACTCTAATATAAGCTTATAAGTAGTAACCTTAATGGTAGATTTACAGTTGGGCTCAATATGATGACTCTTTCTATTGTATTTGTCGATGTGAAAGTCAAAACCACTTAGTTAAACTTTAATGCAACCGATTAATTTTCCAGATTTTACATTTAAACGTAGATCAGTTTTTGTCATGGAGGTAATCCGAGTTATTAATGACAGAAATGTATGTTGAACATCGTTGATATTTGATACAAATACTATCCAGGGTTTGTCAAAATTTACCTTCGAATCAGACCCTGATGTTTCTGTGATCACTTTTAAACTGCTTCCGCAGCTTCCTTTTGGAGATTTAGAAGGTTTCTGAAGACTGTTTTTGCTACATCGGACCGTAAATTGAAATGACTTATTCGTGGATTCCTGAGAGCTACCTCTTTATCTCGATAATATAAATAATTGTTTTATCTAGACCAGTGTTTCTCAAGGTTTTTTTCTTTCTCCCACGACCAACTTCAGACTTGCGCCCCATCAAGACCGGACACAGTTAGTATACAGTCTATATACAAAAAGATTTGTTTAAAACTTTATATTTAGTGCGTATAATTCAAGGGTATCTGTTAATTTCGATATTTTAAGAAGGGGTTGGGGGGGGGGGGGCTGAAAGTGATTTCTGATATATAATGGGAAATAGACAATTTTAACTATCACAATCGAATCCAGGATATCTGAATTAGCAGAAAAAATTAAAAACAGTTGTTTGTCATATGGTTGCCATGGAAATGCCACCATCCATTTAGAAAGCCTTCGCCAAATTTTACTGGATTTATTTGAAACTTCTCTTATGTCTTATTCAACCCAATTAAAGACTTTATTCGGAAGCCTTCTTCTGCTTCTTTCTTTTTTTCGTTCACTAAATCTAAATCTGCAGATTTGTTCTTTTTAGAAAATCTACGGTTTTCTGCAATTCTGGCAGAGCACCATGGAAGCCAATTCGGAAGCCAATTTTGATATCGTCTACAGATCTTATGTTATGAATTTTTTTATAAATTGTATGTAACGAAATTCCATTTCCCCCTATTTTCTATCACCCAAAAATTCATTTAAAAAAATAAAATTTCATAGTCGAGGAGATCCCATTTGAAAGTTTTTTTTTCAATAAAAATGTTCTTGGAAAAGTGTAACACAAACCTCAAAAAAACCCTGCTTGGTGTGCTAGGCCTCAATGATTTGCAAACTACCAAAGGTTTATGACAGATGTGTACAGAGGGGAAGCAGAACAGAAAGGGGGAGGGGGGAGAAATAATATGTTTATAGGGTAGAACGGGGTATAGAACAGTCGGGAGTGGGGGATACACTGGGGATGGAGGGCGGGGGCGGGAGGGCTTGTATCATATGAACTTAATGGCAACTTGTACTAAAATTGCTAATAAAGGCCCTCTCACCATTCTATTAGCTATTGAACCCGTTACAGCTTATCTCAACTACAAAAACAATGTAATATAATCAGCACTCTTCCTCTGTTGCTGGTCTACATCTTCTTGAGATCTCTTGTCTGACTTTTTGCAACTGCAGGGAACGCAAAGTGTCTTTCTACTTGGACATCTTTCACAAACAGTATCGAATTCCACGTCGTGGGCCAACGTTATAAGAACAAAAACTCGAAACAAAAGCACTGTCCCCTCAGCTGACACTGTATTTAGGTTGTTATGTAGGTCACGATCTAAATCTGCTAAATATGGAGGGCATGAACTTTGCCCCAGCCAATGAGAAGGCTCAATGTTTTATTGCTCCGTTTACAGTCGACCAATCAGTGAAATAGAAGTGAGGTGAAGTTCGGGGGTTAGGTTTACTATGGCAGTATAGTGATATGGTATACTTGTATACAAGAAAATGGGACGTCCCAGGCCTGCTTCCTTGACCTAGACATGTGGGCAACATATAAATAAAGATCTTGATAACAAGTATTCGCTAAAACTCGTGGTTTTGGAGGCGACACTGAGATGCTACATAGGGCTCATTTTGCGGCCCAATGGCATGATTCTTGTGACTTTTTCTTGAGCCCACTTCACTAAAAGGCATATTTCAGGGTTTTAAACATTCAAAATTGGCATTTTATGGTTAGTAAAATAATGTCCCTATATGGATAAACAAACTGAAAGGTACAAAATCTCGATATTGATATTTCCAATTTTAGGCGCCCCCCCCCCCTCCACCCTTCAATCCGAGCTAAACAAGGAAACCACCAACATGACATAAACAAGCAACAGTTTATCTATACAGTTACTCTCAAATACACAAATAATTTAAGATTTCTATGAAAAAAATCCCTATGCCCTATTCTGAAGTCCCACATCCCACAGGTGCGCTCCACCTTGAGAAACAACGATCCAGATCTCCCCCCCCCCTCCCCGCCCCTTTACTTTTACTACATATATGACACATTATATTATACTAGATGAGCCACCGGACATTGCCCAGAATAAACAATCATGTGACTCCCCCCCCCCCCCCTCTCTCTCTCTCTCTCTAGTATACTAAAAGTAATAAACTACAGCCTTGCTTCAGAACTCATGCACCAATGCACAACATTATGCACCAAACTGAACGCTTGATACGGTTACTTTTTATGACATGCACGGTACTATAAAATTACGAAACAAACATGCAAACATACAGATGTTACATAGTAATAAACATTGTTATTTTTTTAAAATACATGCTTGATGTAAACAACCTTTAATTATAGCCATCATCTTCCTTATATCAATTGCCACCTTCCTGCCAAATTTAAGGTCTGAAGAGTGTATAATTTGGTCAGTTGGCCATGCTAAAGGTTGCAAGCTACTGAAATATATAATACATGTACTAGATAAATATGGACTTTGTGCTGGTTTGGGCGTCGCGGGCTGTGTGTGTCATTAGCCCCAAAAAACACGATTCCACAATAGTTTGGCCCAGTTTTGGAAACATATCTCGGCATAAAATAATCTTGCAGAATAAGTGACATTCGGTTATTTGCAAACTTCAGAACAATGTTGTTTTCGAAGGTAACTCCTTAACACTGGCTGGTTGCGTGCTTGTTTTCTTGGCTGACTGGTTGATTGGTTGGTAGTTTGGATGGTAGTTTTTACAGGCAACCTAAACACTGAAAAAATTAGCCGCACCATGAGATATTATAGCGATGACCCCTCACAATCAGATTGAAACAATTTTCTCTCAAGCCCTTTCCGAACCGTGGGATTTAATTCAATAACGAATTTGCCTCTACACATCGACCATTGACTTCAAATTTATTTGTATTCTTCAAAAACTGTTGGGCTTTCAGGTAAAGATCTGTTTCTCAAGGACGCCGAGATAAAGATGTTACCCCTCTGTTCTTGATTACTTCTTGTCTGTGGTCCTATGATTACTGTTTGCCATAAATCCGTCCACAGTGGTGGGCGCCAAGGATGGGCTAGAAACATTGGAAGAATAACTGAATATGGTGTAATATTTTATTTGTTTGCAACAACAACAACAACTATAAAAACTCTACAAACGTACGCCTCTCTACCGCATATATCAGAGCCAGAGTCGTTTCACGTTGTTAAAAGGTTTTAATGATGTTTGTATAGTTAAAACGCTGCAGGCATAACGTGACTGCTGGCACTGGGACTTGGATGTTGCACAAATGCCTTGGTAGTTCCCTTCTACTGTGATTTGTTCTCGCACATCATCCGCCAACACAGGCCGACAGCCGCGGGGGGGGGGGGGGGGGGATCTCCAGCGAGTAAATTAAAAAGGGTAAATTCCTCAGTCAACGGCTCGGTCAACAAAGACTAACTTTGGTCCTGTCTTGCCCTGCCACAGAGCGTTAACTGTAGTGTAGGAATAATAATCACTGTTCGTGCGGCGCTTGGTTTTCTAAAAGGAAAAATGCCCTCAAGTTAATAGCTAAAAAAAAAATAAAAATCAGCGTGGCGGTACCCAATACTCAGAATGCGCTTGTGATCCATAATACAGTCTTTCTAGATTGGGTCGTGCTCATATGTGATTTTAACTCAATTATTTATCAGTCATAGCAGCAGAGCATTTCGCATTCTTGTTTATTTGTGTTGGATGAACTACGAGTGGGTAATGTGGTTACTGCGTGGGTTCAATAGTAACTCCCTTAAGGATACACAGGATTAACAAACACAGGGTTCTGCTGGCAATCTTATTTATTCAAAAAGCCTAACAAAGGTATCACTACCAACAAAAAAAGCCCAACCAGCCATAAGCTGGAACAAGAGAAAAAGACGAAAATATGATTAGGATATAATGACAACATTAATCAGGCAATCAATGGTGGACATACATAGTAATAGTATTAAGTATTAAATCAAACAACCACAATATAATATAGAATTTAAGCAATAACCAACTGGATATGTATGCATGGAATAAAATAGCGCTAAGGTTAATGAATAACAACTACAAGTGGCTATATCATATACACAAGGAGTTTCCTAGTACACTGGCAACATAAACTAATTAATGTACTAATCAAAGTATGAAGGACATAACAAATGAAGGGGCAAGAACACAATAGTTTCGCTCCACTGAGCCGGTGTACAACACATCCAGAGTGGCCATTCCATTTAATAACGCAGTGGCCAACATGGCCCACTGACCGTCCATAACACAGACGCTGCATCCCAATGCAGGCCATCCTCATAGGCCCACTCCCATTATTAGTACTAACTCGCCCCAGGGCTATTGTATTGGTTACTTCCCTTCCCAATCGATACTCAAGGGTCATGCCCTTTGACCTTAGCCGCGGAGCTATGCCGCCAGGCTAACATGTGTATGACACACCACTAGATACATAAAGTAATGTGTACATTCCTTAAAATGAAACTGTCCTTCACACACTTACGAAACTCATAGAAGCATAATACATCTGGATAACCATAATACATGCACATGATATATATATTATATACGTCGGCGAGACTCATTGCAACATGTGTAGACTCATTGAAACATTGTTCATCCACCGCCGCACATCGAGCAATCCTGGGGCTCACCCATGTGAGGCCCAACTAATATTATACATCTCCAATACATGTAACTAATTACACATCTTAAACATTAAGCACACAATCACACTGCTCTCTATAGCATAGTGGTACTGGCAAGGTACACAAATTTAGTGCCGCTCGCTATAACATAAGTCATCCACATCAACATGTCAGGAAATCCTCACTGCCTACCACAACAAGGCAATGCTACACATACACTATATATAGGCACACAAGCAAATCGTGATAGCTTGGTTAGCGAGCCATCATTATCATCTAGCACCGCAAACGTTAACTTTGACAATAAAGTCACAATATCAAGACACTGTACTGCAAAGCGCATCTTACACGAATAATGACAATGGCAATTACCGTTGAGCCGGACTCATAATGGTCTCTGTAGATCAGCATTCTCTACGCGGCATCCAAGAAAGGGGGGGGGGGTGCGCAAATTAAAGTCACTTCTAATATAATAGTCTCCAACTTACCCAAAGTTTCTCCGGGTCCTGTGCTACCGCTACATGCCTTATGGGGCGGGGTGGCGATGGCAAGCGTCGGCAAGCCTCTGAGCTGCTACGGGCCCGGGTTGCTGGGCTGGGTTCACTGTGCTGTCGGCTCTTGTCTCCTGCGTCTATGATGGAGTGTGTTGACCACTCGAACCGCATCTTATTTATGAGCCCGCGCGGACGTCCGAGAGAGCTATTACGTAGCCCGTGTTGCACAAGTGAAAGGCTCGGACATGGAGTCCAGCCCGACAACATAACCGGTTAGGGTCCTAACACAATCGAACCTACAGTACGGTTAAAAGGGTGCACACAAAAGTCAATTAGGTATCCCAGTAAACTGCAGAAATTACTCTAACGTCCCCTCCAGCAATAATTGAATAAATTTGACCCAGGTTGGATTTATCGGGGATAACATGCGTCTAACTCGTGGTTTACTTTAAATCCGAGATCCTCTTATTAATTATTTCAATAGGATATGTGCATCAAAGTACAACAAAATTGGTACCATTATAAAGTAGAAACTTGCTGCTAAAATTCTAACTGACTACTTATACCAGAAACCCGGTAATAGTTTTAATATAAATTTTCAAAGTGTCAGGACTAACAACATTCGACAATTTTGTGCGGGATACTTTCGTCCATTAATACGACGTATCTCCATTGATAACAAACGTTATCATGAGTACCTATTTTGTACCGATAGGGTATTGTCTACTCTCAAAAATGAATTCGGGTTCCCGTCTTTCTGTCGGTGGATAACAACGAGTGAGCGAGTTGTAAGAAACTCAAAGCCATGATATAAGAGTTGGAAGCCCGGTACATTTCCAACTGACCAATCAAAATGCGCGCTTTTCACCGTGATGTGAATAACGGGTCCCGCGCTAGTATTACAAGGGAAATAATCCAATTAATGGTACTCGGCCAAGTGTCCATAAACTACTATGAGTGGCCGTCCCTCACTCACGCACCAGAGTTACCATGAAAGCACATTAAAAATAGAAAGTCGTTCATCCTCTCACATTCTCCCCTGCTAAGTCACGTAGTCCCTTACGTGACACATACATCAATTCAAAGGTTTACAAAAGACCACTGAAGGTATAATCAAACTCTAAGGGGCTATGATACCATCACTTAGGGTAGAACAATTGCAAAATACACACAGTGAACCGAAGTACAACAATGGTCCATCCTCTTTATAACTACTAACAGGTGGCGTGAACCGGCTAAGTTACTACTGGCATCCTGAAGATGTACACAACAGTCTCAGCTCCGGCTGTAGTAAGTTACATCATATGGACAAAACAACAGGTCCCAGACCTGCAACGGTGGTCCCAGACCACTATCAGGGTTAACGTAGGATCGAACAGTGCAAAAAAATGCAATATGCTATAAGGGCACTAGGGCAATGAAAAAGGTAGGGTCAACATAGGCATTAAAAGTAATTGTGACTAAGCTGTGGAGAAAGCTAACATGGGCATACTCTCTAACTTAAAATCTTGAGGCGATCTCACTTGAATTCGGTGGTCTATCATCTGGCCTGATGGAAACTCGGGGGGGGGGGGGGGGGTCTTGATGGGTGCGCTCCCCTGCTCTTTCTGCACTCACAGTCAATGTCTAATGTTAATCACTAATAAGAGTCAGAGGTCCAATCTCTGGGGTTGTCTGTGTGGGCGGCTGGACCTTCGCACAGGAGGTAGGCGCTGGGAAGTTGTCATCCCAGGTTGAGGGTCCGGTCGGGCTGCAGGTGGCTGGCAAGGGTGGTGAGCCGGGAAGTACCAGACATCGGTCGACGCAGGCAGTGGAGGCGGGTGCTGTGGATGTGTGTTGACCACTGGGGGGTGAAATAACCGCAAGAGGTCTCCGTTGACCGCAGAGGCATCTCCATCTGGGTTTCTGATGGTAAAGTAACCACCATGAGGCGGGGGAACAGACAGGACGGTGTGCACAGGACCGGGGTACGGGTCCTGGATCTTGTGTCGACCAGGATGTACACAGGACTGGGATACAGGTCCTGAATCTTGAGTTGATGTTGGAGGGCGTTGGTCTTCGTGGCTCCCTGGTTCCTATGGGGTGGGGCAGGGGTTGGCTGGCTGGCTGGGCTTCAAACTAAAAATTTCCACGGCTGGGCTTTCTACACTACAAACTAACCCTTCTGTGTATCCCACTTCTGACACCAGAAAATGTTGGATGAACTACGAGTGGCTAATGTGGTTACTGCGTGGGTTCAATAGTAACTCCCTTAAGGATACACAGGATTAACAAACACAGGGTTCTGCTGGCAATCTTATTTATTCAAAAAGCCTAACAAAGGTATCACTACCAACAAAAAAAGCCCAACCAGCCATAAGCTGGAACAAGAGAAAAAGACGAAAATATGATTAGGATATAATGACAACATTAATCAGGCAATCAATGGTGGACATACATAGTAATAGTATTAAGTATTGAATCAAACAACCACAATATAATATAGAATTTAAGCAATAACCAACTGGATATGTATGCATGGAATAAAATAGCGCTAAGGTTAATGAATAACAACTACAAGTGGCTATATCATATACACAAGGAGTTTAATAGTACACTGGCAACATAAACTAATTAATGTACTAATCAAAGTATGAAGGACATAACAAATGAAGGGGCAAGAACACAATAGTTTCGCTCCACTGAGCCGGTGTACAACACATCCAGAGTGGCCATTCCATTTAATAACGCAGTGGCCAACATGGCCCACTGACCGTCCATAACACAGACGCTGCATCCCAATGCAGGCCATCCTCATAGGCCCACTCCCATTATTAGTACTAACTCGCCCCAGGGCTATTGTATTGGTTACTTCCCTTCCCAATCGATACTCAAGGGTCATGCCCTTTGACCTTAGCCGCGGAGCTATGCCGCCAGGCTAACATGTGTATGACACACCACTAGATACATAAAGTAATGTGTACATTCCTTAAAATGAAACTGTCCTTCACACACTTACGAAACTCATAGAAGCATAATACATCTGGATAACCATAATACATGCACATGATATATATATTATATACGTCGGCGAGACTCATTGCAACATGTGTAGACTCATTGAAACATTGTTCATCCACCGCCGCACATCGAGCAATCCTGGGGCTCACCCATGTGAGGCCCAACTAATATTATACATCTCCAATACATGTAACTAATTACACATCTTAAACATTAAGCACACAATCACACTGCTCTCTATAGCATAGTGGTACTGGCAAGGTACACAAATTTAGTGCCGCTCGCTATAACATAAGTCATCCACATCAACATGTCAGGAAATCCTCACTGCCTACCACAACAAGGCAATGCTACACATACACTATATATAGGCACACAAGCAAATCGTGATAGCTTGGTTAGCGAGCCATCATTATCATCTAGCACCGCAAACGTTAACTTTGACAATAAAGTCACAATATCAAGACACTGTACTGCAAAGCGCATCTTACACGAATAATGACAATGGCAATTACCGTTGAGCCGGACTCATAATGGTCTCTGTAGATCAGCATTCTCTACGCGGCATCCAAGAAAGGGGGGGGGGTGCGCAAATTAAAGTCACTTCTAATATAATAGTCTCCAACTTACCCAAAGTTTCTCCGGGTCCTGTGCTACCGCTACATGCCTTATGGGGCGGGGTGGCGATGGCAAGCGTCGGCAAGCCTCTGAGCTGCTACGGGCCCGGGTTGCTGGGCTGGGTTCACTGTGCTGTCGGCTCTTGTCTCCTGCGTCTATGATGGAGTGTGTTGACCACTCGAACCGCATCTTATTTATGAGCCCGCGCGGACGTCCGAGAGAGCTATTACGTAGCCCGTGTTGCACAAGTGAAAGGCTCGGACATGGAGTCCAGCCCGACAACATAACCGGTTAGGGTCCTAACACAATCGAACCTACAGTACGGTTAAAAGGGTGCACACAAAAGTCAATTAGGTATCCCAGTAAACTGCAGAAATTACTCTAACGTCCCCTCCAGCAATAATTGAATAAATTTGACCCAGGTTGGATTTATCGGGGATAACATGCGTCTAACTCGTGGTTTACTTTAAATCCGAGATCCTCTTATTAATTATTTCAATAGGATATGTGCATCAAAGTACAACAAAATTGGTACCATTATAAAGTAGAAACTTGCTGCTAAAATTCTAACTGACTACTTATACCAGAAACCCGGTAATAGTTTTAATATAAATTTTCAAAGTGTCAGGACTAACAACATTCGACAATTTTGTGCGGGATACTTTCGTCCATTAATACGACGTATCTCCATTGATAACAAACGTTATCATGAGTACCTATTTTGTACCGATAGGGTATTGTCTACTCTCAAAAATGAATTCGGGTTCCCGTCTTTCTGTCGGTGGATAACAACGAGTGAGCGAGTTGTAAGAAACTCAAAGCCATGATATAAGAGTTGGAAGCCCGGTACATTTCCAACTGACCAATCAAAATGCGCGCTTTTCACCGTGATGTGAATAACGGGTCCCGCGCTAGTATTACAAGGGAAATAATCCAATTAATGGTACTCGGCCAAGTGTCCATAAACTACTATGAGTGGCCGTCCCTCACTCACGCACCAGAGTTACCATGAAAGCACATTAAAAATAGAAAGTCGTTCATCCTCTCACATTTGTATATAAAACATTTCCTGAAACATGTCAAAGACACAGTTACAAACGCGTTGGCGTGTGTCATCATTGGAAGCCTTTGCTTGAAATTAACCGGTTTGCAAAAAGAAAACTGGGCGAGGGGCATTGTCGTCACACCCGGTGAGGCTGCGCAGTATAAAAACGCGCACAAGTACTTATGGCCAGGCCCCGGATGCTTCAGGAAAGAAATGCTCGCGATTTTCTCAGAAGACCCATCGGAGGATGGAACAAGGCGGGCTATAAATTCAGATAAAAGAGCAGTGTTATACACTTACGTGACAGTATTTGGTGTAAGGACATTTGAGTATAAACTTCCAAGCCGTACAAAATACTACCATCAATGTGGAAAAGCTAAATAATGGATAAATTTATGCACAGATAAAAGGATTGACTGCTGATATTACGAAGTTATCAGATTTCTCTCCGATATACAAGGACGCCATTCATTATGGGGATATTACAATACTCTCTCTATCTCTTTTTATGAGGGGTTTTGGGCCTAAGTTCAACAACTTGTTGGAATAAGTTAATCTATAATGTAGATACAATACTTTCTCTTTTAACTCTCTTGATGCCTAAGCAATCTCACACCAAGAAGGCCCCTGGAAAAATACAAACAAACAAACAAAAAGCGCAAAAAAAGGCTGGGCGATGGAATATGCCATTAGCTCCCCTTTGGGGCCAACCATCTAGCTCTGTGTATCTATTCTTCTGCTACTTCATGGCGCCTGCAACGGCCGAGCGTGATATTACGAATTGTAGGCGGATGGACACCAGCACAACACCCCAGGCAGCAACCCCTCCTCTCTCTCTTTCTTTCTTTCTCTCTTTTTTCTCCCTCTCTCTTTCTCTCTCTCGCTCTCTCTCTTCTTATCTATTTCTCTCTCTCTGTCTTTCTTTCTCTCTCTTTTCTCCAGCTCCCCTATCTCTCTTTCTCTCTGTCTCTCTCTCACTGTGTCTGTCTGTCTGTCTGCCTCTCTCCCTCTCTCTCGTGGAATCACACATCTAACATTTTGTTTTACAAGTTGTTTTCAAACACACACACACTCTCACGCTGTTACACACCTATACACAAGCACCCACCTACCCACACACACATGTACACGCACACAAGAGTGCTTTTATACTGGGGGAGGTGGGAGGGGTTCATATAAAACCAATAGTTGAGCTGTGCTCTCATGTTTATGATTATTTATACCGGTGCATTTCCAGTGTGTGAGCAGTCGAAGTGATTTTCAGTGCTTTGTAATGTAAGGGTTCACTGATTAACAAATGAGCATCGAAGCATAAAATAATTTGGACTTGTCTTGTCACGGGCCACACTTGAGTTTACAAAGGGCCGCATATTTGACTCCCTGGTCTAGCATACATACGGTCTTTCTGACAAGCTCCGGCAATGGATATGGCACCTTGAACATTCTTTACCTCACAATACTGGTCGATTTCCTTTAGTATCGGGCCTTTTTTCCCGTGCCACGTCTCCTATAGCGTTGTGCCTTTTTCCTATCTCAGGTTCCCCCAATACTTCACGTCTTTACTCCATCTCAGGTCTCCTTCAGTGTCATGCCATATTCGATGTCACGCTCCCCACAGTTTCTATGTCACGTTTCTGTGGCGCCATGCCCTTTTCCCACCTCATGTTCCCCGTAGCGTCATGTCATTTTCCTATTTCTTGTTCTCTGTAGTGTCATGCCCTTTTCCTATTTCACGTTCCATGTTCCCCCATGCCCTTTTCCAATCTTACGTTCCTGTAGCGTCAAACCCTTTTCCTATTTCGCCTTCCCTGCAGCATCGTGCCATTTCCCATTTCCTGTAGCGCCATGCCCTTTTCCTCTTTCACATTCCCTGTAGCGCCGTGCCCTTTTCCTCTTTCACATTCCCTGTAGCGCCATGCCCTTTTCCTCTTTCACATTCCCTGTAGCGCCATGCCCTTTTCCTCTTTCACATTCCTTGTAGCGCCATGCCCTTTCCCTCTTTCACATTCCCTGGTGCGCCATGCCCTTTCCCTCTTTAAGTTTACCTGTAGCGCCATGCCCCTTTCTTATTTCACTTTCCCTATAGCATCTTGCCCTTTTCCCATCTCACGTTCCCTGGAGCGCCATGATCTTTTCTCATCTCAAATTATTCATAATTTTCTTTCGCTTCCCGTTTCCAGAATTTCAGAATCATCTAAGAGCCTGCGAACTGGATTGACATCATAACAAAATCCTCAGATTTGATAATTTGGACATGAGAAAGTTGTAATAACTCGTCTGCCCTTGCAAAAGTACGAGAAAAATAACAGACCGTCCTAGCCAGAAGTTACTTTTAAAAGCCAAAGATCATAGATTTTCAGGAACGCCGGGAAACATTGTAGTGTTTAATATAGCCCATTATAGGCAATGATAAAAAACATTCGAAATTGTACATGTATTTTGTAACTGTAATATTTTTTTCTTCTTACAGGTTCTTCAACTTGAAAACGGACAAATTGGCGATCTACTGTGTATTGTATTACATCAAGTATCCTTAGAACGTTATCACTCCCCTTTTAAAATTGTCCTGCAAGAGCTGTCACAGTCTTCGGTTTGTCTCCTACCTGGACGCGGTCTGCATACTATACGTCATAATTATTGAAGGAAAAGTCTGACTTTGCTGTTTACCAAACCTCATTGTCTACATCTCCACAATGGCTCAGGTCGATGGAGACGCGCTGCTGGATTCTTAGAAAGCCCTGACAGTGATCTTTATTCTTCTGATAATACCACTGAATGCCTTTCTGATTTTCAAGACCATCAAAACTGGGAGATTTTTGTACAAACCAAAGTGTTTAACACTCATATCACTGGCCATTGGAGATATTTTCCTGGCACTTTTTTCACTAGTGGTAGATGCTTGGGCTGTCTTCCAGACATCTGAATTTGACCCCTCTTGTAGAACTGTAATATTTGCACTGGTTTACAAATCTAACCTTATCCATTTTGTTTATGGTACTGGGATAATCGTGCTGGCAATAGAGTTCATGTTGAGAAGCAGAAGATCAGTAGTTGATAGCAATCCCTCGTCTGACCTGATTAAGTCGATCGTGATCAGTGCAACACCGTGGCTTCTTGGTCTAATTATTGTCCTTCCCTTGTGTATGGCAGGCATAGATTGGGATACCTGTATATATGAGAAAACAACTCGTGGTAGACTACGGGCTATGTTGGTGATTCCCATAGTTCTTCCTGCCTGTGCTGCTTTGATACTCTGTATTGTTTTATCTTGCTGGGGGTCACAGCTAAATGCTGGTCATACAAATAGTGGAATGCCAATGGTCCCTCTTCAACTACGCACGCATTCCAGAATGCCCCAGGCCAGATTCCCCCACCGGGCCCATATCAGTACAACAATCCACAGGTGCCATACAATCCCCAAGATCAGTACAACAATCCACAGATGCCATACAATCCCCAACATCAGTACAACAATCCATAGATGCCATACAATCCCCATCATCAGTACAACAATCCACAGATGCCATACACTCCCCAACATCTGTACAACAATCCACAGATGCCATACGATCCCCAACATCAGCACACCAGTCCTCAGACGTCATATATTCCCCAGTCGAATACTTCTGCATCTCCGAACACTCCAGCTTATGACGTCAGGGAGAAAAACCCATTGTTGTGGACTTCCTTTCTGTTTTTCTTCCTTGTTATGCCAACCGCTTGTTTCCAACTGCACGTACTACGGGGAGCAGAAATAGATTTAGATCCAGTGGGTCTGATGGTCATTACTCAATTATTCTATTGGCTTTCGATTTGTCGATCTGCCGTAACTCCCATAATCTGGCTGGGTCCCACCAGCACCTAATAAATTCTACAGCAAGGCACCATAATTGACATAAACACACACATACATTCATACATACATACATAAACACAAACACACACATACACATACATACATACATACACATATATGTATGGCAGGCATAGATTGGGATACCTGTATATATGAGAAAACAACTCGCGGTAGACTACGGGCTATGTTGGTTATTCCCATAGTTCTTCCTGCCTGTGCTGCTTTGATACTCTGTATTGTTTTATCTTGCTGGGGGTCACAGCTAAATGCTGTTCATACAAATAGTGGAATGCCAATGGTCCCTCTTCAACTACGGCCTGTAAATCGAATAATTCACTGGCCACTGCGAGCACCGTCTCGCGTACTGTGTTGTTGGCTGATATCAATCATTGGTCATTGGAGCATAATCACGCTGCGTGCACGGCCCCGTGGCCGTGAAAACCAGTTTCCACAAACACGCTGACACAGGCCTGTTCAACAATATATATACAGTGGAGCCCAAGTAAACCGAACTTTGGTAAATCGAGTTTCTGTTAAAAATAGAAGTGATTTTGAAATGAAGTTTTTTTCCATTCTTTATCTCTATTAAAAATTTACTGCTATTTCGAGTTCGAACTGCCCCAATTCTGATAAATCGAGTTGTTCGAGGGCTCTCATCCTCACTCAACTCAATGTAAGCTAATGTAACTTCTGATTTCCAGCCCCGTGGCCGTGAAAACCAGTTTCCACAAACACGCTGACACAGGCCTGTTCAACAACTCCACGCTTCCCAGCCATCGAGGGGGAGGGTAGAGGTGTCAAAATGATGCAATGGGTAGGCTGCAGAGCCTTCCTCTTACGTGTCTGTCCCGACCAAGCGAGAAACATGCGGCGGAGGGTGGCAGTGGTACGGGTCGGGGTCCCTGCACGCAGCGTGGTTATGCTCCAATGACCAATGATTGATATCAGCCAACAACACAGTACGCGAGACGGTGCTCGCATTTTAAATTTATGGCCAGTGAATTAATCGATTTACTGACGTAACCACAACAGGTAGATCTACAGCCAACACACGGTATAGGCTACCGTAGAACATAAATTACACACAGTTGAGCCGTGTGGTCTGCCCATCTTGCTCACATAATATAATAATAATAATAGTTCGTCCATCAGGTATGATGATGACCTTAACAACACCAGAGGAATAAAGAACAGAAATTGTTGAGAATTTCAACACATGGACAATAAAGAGAACTAAAGGACACAGAGGACAGAATGGAAAGACTTGCTCACATAGAGCCATTCTAATACACACTTGTGTGTGCTCGCTAAGCATCACAATCATGACTGTATTCAAAAGCAAAAAGTTATGGTAAGGCCCCGGAGGAACAAAGACCTCACTTTCACGGGGTTCTTAGCACCTCAGTACTGCAAATACGTGGCTGCAGTGTTTACACATTCACCACACTATACTCGATGAGGAGGGGGGGGGGGACGAGTACGGCATTGTTACGCCGCGTAATAGTAATTCCACGCCACTGATAGCAAGGTGGGATAACGCAGTAGGCCTACAGTCTCGCATTTGAACATCGTACACGGGATTCTTTATCGATTGATGAAGTCACACACAATACATGCGGCCAAGATAAAGACAGTTTGCTGACCAGCAACTGCCAGTAGTGCCAGGTCTAGGCCATTCAATGTTGCTTTTTTTGTTTTACCGCTACGGTAGGGTCACTTCTAAAGAAAAAAATAATCGAAAGATCTCATGACTCATACAGGTTCCTTTGCATTTTGTGTGTGTATATATATGGGAGGGGGGGGGGCAAGACGAAGGGATATAATTACACGTATGGTATGGGGCAGACTGCAAAATAATGGTTATTTCTCTGCCCAAAGGTAAACCGAACTTTCGTAAATCGAAGTATAATCCATTTCCCGGCGACTTCGAATTATGCGGACTCCACTGTATATATATACATGTACGGCATACCAAGTCAGTACCTGGAAATTTTACCCATCATCTGGGTACCATACTATTTTATAGCTTTATCGAATATCTGGTGTGACTAGAACATTGAGCACATAGCTCTGTAAGAGCTTGTAGGTCAATATTTAATTTAATAAAAATGCCTTCAGTTGGTGGGTTCTTTTATAGGGCTGAAAAGTTTCCTAATATATGGGTACCATAATGTTAGGACTTGGATATATATTTGCAATACTGTGAGGACTCCGAGTGTGACATACAAGTCAGGACCTGATGTGTAAAAACACAAGTCAGAACTTGGAAGTGTATCATGCCATGTAGGGACGTGTGTAAGTCCTCATTTTTAGTGTGTAAAATGTAAATCAGGACTTGGGAGTATACAATACAAAGTCGAGATTTGTGTAAGTTGATCATGACAGGTTGTTTAATGCTATTAACTTGTTATGAAGAGGGATGTCTCTGCATAAATGCAGTCATTAGTAATATCAAATGAAGGCTGCAGGGGAAAAAAGCAGACAAGTCACATTCAAGTTTTGATTTAATTTCTTAACAAAAACCTTTGAAATATCTCACTGAAGAAAAAAATTTAGAAATTCACTGACAGCAAATTTGACCCAGATCGAGTACTAGTAGTAGTAGCTGCACTGACAAATTGTAATAAGCAGTGAATATGTCACGACTGCTTGTTTCAACAACTTTGTGTGGCAATTCCAAATCATCAGTATGGATATGACATGTCTGGTTATTCCTCTGTGGCCTTCAAATGCTAAAAGCGAAACAGCATAAACACACAAAAAATTAAATGAAAGAAAATAGATCATTGTGATATGACATTGCAGTACTTTTATTTATTTTAAAATGCATAACCAAAGACCATATCTGTTGATTAGGCATATCTAGTCTAGAACAATGATTGCTCCCTAACAATTATAAGAATTGTATGAAAACACTGTATGGTCCCGGGGGAACTCTCAACTGTCATGGCGACTCAATAAACATGGTTAGAAACTGACCAGTACTGTCTTACTTGTTTTTATACCGGTTCCCTGTTCAGCAACAGATCAACATGGTGGCAGCGGTGCTAAGTAACCTTATAGCATCTGAAAGTATGTTCTGAATGACTGGAAACTTCCCCAATCGATGTCCTTTGATTGATAGACGAATGCAAGTCGCCGAGGAAAACTATGCCACCAGTCACGCTCGATTTTCCAATCAAGGGGAGATAACTCAAGAAATTCTGAGATTGAAGAAGAAATTCAGTTGTCTCTCTTGGACTGAAGTTTGTCAACAAATTAAACTCTTTTTGGCAAATTTTTGTTTATCAGTATAATGGCATCGCACAGACAGATCCCGATTCCACGACCATTGCAATTGACAGGCAACCTCAATGCAAATTGGAAAGTTTTCCAAAGAGATTGGAACAACTATGAAATAGCAAGCAAACTGTCTGAGGAACAGGAAGAAGTGACAGTAGCAACTTTACTGTCCTGTATAGGCAGAGAAGCCATGGATATATATGATGGTTTTCAGTTAGATGAGAACAAAGACCTAAAGAAAATCATGAAAGCATTTGAAACATATTGCATTGGAGAAACAAATGAGTCGTATGAGAGATTTGTTTTCAACAGTAGAAATCAACAAGATGGTGAATCAATTGACAAATATGTTGCAGAACTTCGGAAGCATGCGAAAACATGTAACTTTGGAAAGCTAGAAGAAAGTCTGATTAGAGATAGAATAATCATGGGCGTCAAGTGTGATGTGACGAGACGAAAATTATTGCAAGAGGCAAAGCTGACCCTATCAAAGTCTATTGACATATCAAGATCGATTGAGTCGTCGAAGAAACAGCTTCAGACCATACAGGGCGAAGCCAGCGAACTGAACAAGGTGTCACGTACATATCAAAAGAAAAGAAATTTTGGTACAAATCGGATGTCACAGTCACAAGACAGATCTAATTTTCAGAAGAAGAAAATAAAATGCAAATTTTGTGGCAAAGAACATGAACCTGACAAGAAGAAATGTCCAGCATACGGCAAGCAGTGCACTAAGTGCAAGAAGAACAATCATTTTAAAGCACAATGTAAAACAAAGATGTCAGTCAGACACATTGAAGCTGATGAAGATGATGCAGAGGATAGTGATGAGTCACTGGAGTACCTAATGGCTGTGAATAGCCATACCAAGAAAAATAAAATAACTGCCCTGCTAGAAGTCAACGACAGACCAGTACGGTTTATCCTCGACACTGGAGCTACTGTCAATACGATTTGACGCGACTTCGTCAATGCTGAGAATATAAAATCCACAACCTGTGAAAAATTGAAAATGTATGTGGAATGGGAGTGAATCAAAACCCCATGGAGAAGCTGAACTGGTCACTACCAACCCCATTACAGGCCAAAAGAGCAAAGTAAAGTTTTTTGTGGTAGATAATGACTTGTCATGCCTATTAGGTCTAGAAATTGTGCAAAAGTTTAACCTAATAGAAATAAAGAACACAAATTTCATCGCTCAAGTTGACGATCAGAAAAGTGAAACTGAAGATAGTGGTCTGGGCACAGCATCGTTACAGGTGGATCAAAACGTCGCACCGAGAATACTGCCGTGTCGGAAAGTACCAATAGCTTTGAAGGACAAAGTGCACAACAAATTGCAAGAGCTGCTCAAGAGAGGCATTCTGGTACAAGAAACGAGTCCTTCAGAATGGGTAAGCCAGATGACGGTTGTAGAAAAGCAAAATGGAGATGTAAGAATATGCATTGATCCACAAATGTTGAATCGAGCTCTGATGAGAGAACACTGCAAGTTGCCAACACTAGAAGATGTACTTCCAGATCTTCATGACCCCAAGTTTTTCAGCAAATTGGACGTTGAAGAGGCTTATTGGCTGGTGAAACTTGATGAGAAGTCGTCAAAACTCACAACGATGATTACACCATTTGGACGTCTAAGATGGACGAAATTACCATTTGGGCTCCGAGTGAGCAGCGAAATTTTTCAACAGAGATTGGCAACAGCTATAAACGATCTGAAAGGCGGCAAGAATATCTCAGATGACATACTGGTGTACGGATGTGGGAAAGATGAGAAAGAAGCTGAGGCTAATCATGACGAAAACCTGCACCGACTCCAGCAGAGATGCAAAATGCGAGGAATCAGACTGAATGAGAAGAAATGTGAATTCAAGAAGAAAGAACTCAGATTCCATGGACACATCATATCTACGACAGGAATCAAAGCAGATCCAGAAAAGGTCAAGGCCATTGCCGAAATGCCTGCTCCAGAAGGTGTTTTAGGCATACGAAGATTTTGTGGAATGATACAGTACCTGGCCAAGTACATTCCCAACCTATCACAAACTCTGGATCCAATGCGAGCCCTCACAAAGAAGAATGCAAAGTTTCAGTGGTCGACTGAATGTCAAAAGTCATTTGAAGAAGCCAAGAAGAAGATGGTTAAGGAGACACTACTTGCATATTATGACCCGGAAAAGGAACTGACACTGCAAGTTGACAGCAGCAAAGATGGCATCGGAATGGTTTTGCTTCAAGAAGGCAAACCAATAGAATTTGCTTCAAAATCGATGACCAATAGCCAACGAAATTGGGCACAAATCGAAAAGGAACTACTTGCTGTTGTCGCAGGACTTGAAAGGT
Source organism: Onchidella celtica (assembly GCA_963931925.1). NCBI lineage: Eukaryota > Metazoa > Mollusca > Gastropoda > Systellommatophora > Onchidiidae > Onchidella > Onchidella celtica. Next base: position 19,314,778 of record OZ007574.1, read on the forward strand.
TTCACCAGTACACTTACGGGAACCAAGTCAAGGTAGAGAACGACCACAAACCACTGAAGAATATACTGAGGAAACCCATGAGTCAAGCTCCATTGAGACTCCAAAATCTGATGATAAGACTGAACAGATATAATGTGAATTTTGAGTATGTGAAAGGCACAGACCTGAAAATAGCAGATACACTGAGCAGAGCTGTTTGTGATGAACAAGATTATCATGACATTGAACAAAATATCATCAACCATGTGGATATCAGAGACACACTCATTGAAGAAATCAAGACAAGAACAGCTACTGATCACATCTTACAAGAGATGAAACTTTTCGTGTGGAACGGATGGCCAGACAAGAAAGCAATCAGGTGTGAACTGATTCCCTATTTCAACCTGAGAGACTGCATTGTGTATGACAATGGATTGCTGATGAAGAGTAATAGGGTAATCATCCCTTTTGACATGAGACAACAAATAAAAGATAGACTCCATGACTCACACCTGGGCTACGATGCTATGGTACGAAGAGCTAGAGCAACAGTCTATTGGCCCCAGATTAATAGTGAACTCAAACAACTGGCCCAAAGCTGTGAAAGTTGCCAGGTTCATAGAGGTGTGAACAGAAAACAACCTTTGACACAACATACAGAAGGAAATGCACCCTGGGAAAGAGTAGGCATAGACTTCTGCGAAATAGAACACAGGCAATACCTTGTCATTGTAGACTATTATTCGAACTTCGTTGAGGTAGAATGCATGAAGAAAATAACAACGAGTTACACCATCATGAAACTAAAAAGTCAATTTGCGAGACATGGTATACCCAAAGTACTAATGTCAGATTGTGGCCCACAATTAACATCACGGGAATTCAAAATGTTCACTAGAGAGTGGAACATTACCCACAACATGTCGTCCCCATACCACCACCAGTCCAATGGGAGAGCAGAAGCAGCAGTGAAAAGCATCAAGAAATTGCTGAAAAAGACAAAGCACGCAAACGGTGATGTGTACAAGGCACTATTAGAACTGCGCAACACACCTCGACAAGATACACTACTGAGTCCAGCACAAATGATGTTTCAGCGCAACACCAGATCTTTGATTCCAAACATCACGCTAACCTCAAATCATGACAAAGCAGCATGCAAAAGAAAAAAAAGACTAGACACTGTTAAAAAACATCATGATAAGAACACATGTAAACTTCCCAAACTGGTGATAGGACAAACTGTCTTTTTTCTACCTTTCAAAGGTCAACACTCATCATGGCAAAAAGGAACAATCACCAAAATACATGACAATGATTTGTCATACAGCATTGCCAGCGAAGGACGCACGTACGACAGAAACAGAATCCACATAAATCCAGCATTCACCAAGCCGCCCAAGAACATCACCCAAGAAAACAAAATCCCAAGTCGTGATGTGAATGACTACCGCCCGACAAAGTCAACACCTGAAGACCGAGAACCGACAGCAATCTCACAGAGGGATAACCAACCACTGCCTTCAGACTCCAGCAACTTACAGGTCAAGCTTCCTCCGAGCTTACCACCAACTCAGGACAAGAAGGTCGTTTACTTCTCTCCTGTGGGAGCTCCACGTTGCAGGAGTGGTCCTCATCCCAACGAATACACTACAAAAAGTGGTCGTGTAGTTAAGAAACCCAACAAATATACCATGTAGGAATATGTTATTATTATGGGTAGTGCAGCGACCACAACAAAAAACACACACACTAAGTCATTATAGACACTAAATTAATGCCCCTATGGCAAAAGCATTTTTGTTTTATTTCGATTAGGATGCGATTGATAGAAAAAAATTTATTTTCACAATCAGATTTCAAACTTATTCAGTTTAATATGAGACAAGAGTCTTTTAGTATTATCTTCATTTTTGTTTCATGTTGAAATTAATGTTTAATTAACTACATATTTCAGTCAATGAGCCATGAACAATAGTACAGTGCCGAACATTTGATTTGAGATCATGTATAAAATTTATTACGGCCACTATTACAGTATTATAATCATAAGATGTACGCTTCAAGTTTAAGCATGATGAACAATCAATTTCAACCAGTAGAATTGTTTTGATTTAGTATGCAGTAGTTTAGTTACGCACAATATTTTAAATATTGAAATGCATATTTTGTATTATGATTTTTTTTGTTTGATAAGAAAGGAAGATGTATGAAAGTGTACTATCAAATTATCATTGTATCAAAAAAAAAAAAAGGATGTTGATTAGGCATATCTAGTCTAGAACAATGATTGCTCCCTAACAATTATAAGAATTGTATGAAAACACTGTATGGTCCCGGGGGAACTCTCAACTGTCATGGCGACTCAATAAACGTGGTTAGAAACTGACCAGTACTGTCTTACTTGTTTTTATACCGGTTCCCTGTTCAGCAACAGATCAACAATATCAATTATCATACTTGTCAGGTAACTTCTCAGTTAAAAGCAATGATTGGGAGTAATAAAATGAGAAGAACAGTCATTATGCTGCTCTTATTCAGAGCATGTGAAGAGTAATTAAGAATGACAGATTTACAAAAGATTCACTGTAAACATAGAAAAAATAAAAATAGCTATATCTATCAGAAGTTTGACATGATGCATAATAAACAAGATGAAAAAACATGGGTAATCCATTGGAGCATCTTAGTCACATAAAACTTGCTCAGATGCAGATTACATGCATGTATTATCTAAGTTATCTTCTCAACAAAAATGGTAAAATCGGGAAAAATGATAGTCAGTATTTATGCTCTCCAAACTAACTGACAAATTCCATCTCTACTCAGCAACGAAAATTTGGAAAGTGAAACAGAGTGTATTGAGGTGCTTTAGATTTTGAAGCAAAACAAATGAAGCAATTAAAGATATTACTGTTATCAAGTTGGATTGAAACCAAGGTGGCTTATGTACCTTCAGCTCTAAAAGTCCCATTGTGCATTTCTACAGAAAAAATAATTTGTTGCATGTAAAACAAGTACATAATGGAAGGCGTAGCAAGCCCAATGGCAATGATCATTTATAGCTCTGATTAGAAGCAAACTTATATGTTAGATAATTATGAGCAAAGCACAGAGAAGATTCAAAATTAACATTAACATTAGCAACAAAAAAAAAACAAAAAACACACACACACAAAAACATATTCCTGTTCAAATTATTTTTTTTACTTACAAAGAGAGTAAATATTGCACACTACATGTAAAACATTGTATTTGGAACACTTTGGGAAATGATCATAGTTAAAGAGAACCAGTTAAATCACTTTACAGAAAAACAATATTGAAGTTTCAGAAGCCTGTTTTCTGGAAAAGAGAACATTTCTCATGTTAAAGTAATGTTCATTTGCACACTGTGTCTTGAGTAAAAAAAAAAAAAGTCAGACCTGTCAACCTCAGAATATCAGCATATGTTGCAACAGATGTGATCAAAGTTAAGATGACAAAGGACAAATTTGAACAGGGGTTGGTGGAGATGGTGGCGTATGGGGCTGTGCCACTGACTTTTTTTTTCATCTACCGGATTTGTAAGAATCAATGGTGAGCTTGCTAAACAACTAAATGTCAAGTTAGACAGGGAGAGTGTAAGAGCTTTAGTAATCAACACCGCTGAGAGAGAAAGGGAAGAGATAATCCAGAATCTCCAAGGAAAATTTGTCTATGTGAAGGTGGATGCATCCACTCGCCTACGAGCCAATTACCTGGGAGTTAACGTCCAGTTCTTCGATGAGAAAGAAGAGAAGGTGGTAGTGAAGACCCTTGGGGTAAAAGACACTGAAAATAAATAATAATAATAATAATGTATAGCATTTATATAGCGCATATCCATTTAAAATGCTCTATGCGCTTTACAGAAACAACATGTCAACCACAGAGCAGAATGGAGCTGCCGGCGAAGCGCTCAACACACTGCACTGCTTCTTTCTCTCTCCCTGTCTCGCTCACTCTCTCTCTCTCTATCTCAGAGCAAATTGTAACGCAGCCTGTTAGGCGCAGTTCACAACTCACATCAGTTCACACAACACACAACTCAAATAATATTTGAATATTTATTAATAACAATATATATTTAATAATGAATAATACATTCTGGCGGGGGGGGGGGGGGGGGGTGAAAATAAACACACAAGTGAGGCTATAAGCAAGATGCTGCAACTGATTTTTTCACGGTTCAACATCGACAAAGAACAGATTTTGTGTTGTGTGGTGGACAACGCCAGCAACATGACGAAAACAGTTCAGCGACTGAACGAAGAAGAGTGGCAGGGCACTGATGAAGATGAAGAAGAAGGAGAAGTGGAGTTAAATGAAACTCAAGATGATGAGGATGGTGATGGTGACCTCACACTACTTGTGGAAGACTTATCAACATCAACAACAATTCATCATATGCGGTGCGCATTGCACACACTACAGCTGGCCATACGGGATGGTTTGAAAGGACAGATCAAAAACTTTTTGGCCAAAATACGAGCTGTGGTGACAGCATTACGCACCCCACATCTGGATGCTATTGTGCGCAAGAAAAGTCAAAACAAGAAAGGGGCAATAATTGACCAGACCACACGATGGGGCAGCACCTATCTTATGATTAGCCGCCTGGTGGAGCTTAAGGCCATCGTCCAAGACCTCGGGGACAAGGATGTGTACCTGTCAGAGGCTCAGTGGGAGGAGGTGGAAGGCCTAAAAAGACTGCTTGGTGGGCCTTACAAGACTACACTGAAACTGCAATCCAACAATTTGACCCCCGGGAAGCTGTACTACGATTGGCACAGTCTAATGTTCCAGCTAAAAGCCATTGGTGGACCTGTAGCAGAAGCCATTGTGTCTTCAATGGATATCAGAGCAAAGCGGCTGCTGGAAAATGACCTCTTGTTGGCAGGTATAGTTTAAAATTTTCTTATCATTGTAACTTGTACTTGAACCATCTTTATTTAGATGAAACCTAATACATGTACATATTGTTTGTAACATTATAGACAAGATTTCTATATTTTCTCAGGAACACCAACATTGCTTCATATTCTTAACACAAATAAAATTCTCACAGCTGGTTGGTAGTGTTGGATTGATGGACCGATGTATTGTTAATTTGTTTTCCAATTTAACCGCAAATAAAAATTATAAAACTAAAATTTGGGCCTCTGAATTTCAAGTTCTGATAGCAGTTTGAATCCCAGAGAGTTTTCAAGTAGCTGTATAGATCACCTTTAGATATGTAACCCATACTTATGCATCTAAACCTTTTTTAACAAGTTATTAAAATGATAATAATAGTAAATGACTGTTTAATGTGATGCATTTGTGTGTGTGTGTGTTTTTTTCCCTCCTTCAGGAATATTTGTTGATTCACGTAGCCGAGTCCTCCTGAGTGCTGAAGAATGCCAACGAGCCCGTCTAGCACTGATGACCATCCATCGCAGACTACAGGGGAACACCAGTGAGTTGTCTGCCCTTGAAGAACCAGAAGTAGAGGCAGAAGCCCACCCTTCTTCAGCATCTGATGATGAAAATGAATTTGAACAGGATCTCTGCAGGAGAGTTCAACAACAGCAGCAACAGAGCAAGGCTGATTCCAAATCAGAAGCAGCTTTCAATGCTTCCCTTGGGGACCGTTCACAAATGACGTCAGCTCGGAGGCGGGAGGGGGGGTCAGTGAAAAGTTGACAAAAGTTGACATGGGGGGAAGGGAGGGGGGGGGGGGGTCCTTACAAGTTGACATCAACCATGATGCTCTAAAAGGTTGGTAAAAAGAAAAGTCAAGTCTTCAAATCAAGAAGAAAAATATAGACCACATTTTCTTGGCCTAAAATGAACAGTATTAACAGTTATCTCCCCATAATCGTACACCAGTCAGTATATATACATGTATGGAAGTCCTCCCCACTTGTTAATTGTTTACAGTTCCAGGATATTTTCATGTGCCAAATAATGTACCACGCATAATTAAATTCTTTTTTTTTTTCTGTGATTTATTTGATATTTATTTTTTCCAAGCTGAGATGATACTGATACTCCAATCTTTTTGCTTTGTTTATGCTTGATATCCAATCCATGCTTGCTATCGAATCTATTTGTTTTAATTATTTTGCTTGGTTAAATTTGGATTTGACAGTTCAGGTATTTTTTTATAAACAATAGTTTTTATTTTGATTTAAAATAAAGATCAAATGTGAATATATATATTAAATGCATCCTGTACGGGTTCTATCTAGATGTACATGTACATTTTGGTTGACGTCAACTTGGTGGGGGGGGGGGGGCATGAGAAAGATGACAGAAGATGACAAGGGGGGGGGGGGGCTCATTTTTGGCCAAATTTTAGCTGACATCATTTGTGAACGGTCCCTTGATGCAATGGTAGATCTTGGTAGATTGAAGGGGAAGGATGTATGGGAAATCATATCAAAGTATCCAGCATCCATTCGTCAGATTTGTCAGGTGGTATCTGCTCTTCCCCCGACCCAAGCGTCGGTGGAACGTCTCTTTTCCTCCTTGAAGATACTACGAAGTGACTTACGTTCGTCTATGAAAGAGGACCTGCTTGATGCCATTCTCTTTCTTCGCATAAACAGAGATTAGATTCTATCTGTAAAGATTACTGCAGTATTATTATTGCAATCAAGGAGTGTGGGAGGGAAGAAATTATAAAGACAATCGATGGGTCTGTAGTCTGTAATTACATGTTGATGCACATTGTGAATTGTTTGTTAAGAATAAGAATAATACTTAAGTAAGTGATCCTCGAGGGAAATTTGGCTTAGTTTTGCAGCATTACAAACATAAACATTACAATTTCCTGCATGATTTAGCACATAACATAACAATTAGATTAGTACATGAAAACATGCATACACACACACATATACATGAGCACACACACCCGCACACGCACAGACATCACAACACCATGTACAAAACACTTTTCACGGCTTCACGAACACGCACATTTCAACATTTTGTAATAATTTTCTTTGATCTTTTGATAACTTAGTTGTGTGTGTGTGTGTCCTACATTTGAACTGTTGTCCAGATTTTTTCCCAATTCGCTGATTTATATCATTTTTAATTTTGGATATTCGTTATGGAAGTCCTTCCGGTAACAATATTAATAAAATTCTAATTCAAGAAATTAGATTTTGTGTTTGTTATACATATTTATTTGTATGTCTCATTTTAATTAATCTGATTTGCCAGGCTAGTTATACTGTAGCCATTGTAAGCTTGATTTTTATTAATAATTATAAGAGGCTGGAGTCGGAGTCGGAGTCGGAGTCGGTTTCGAGTTTGAAGCCTGGAGTCGGAGTCGGAGTCGGAGTCGGTTCGAGTTTGAAGCCTGGAGTCGGAGTCGGAGTCGGATGATTGATGAGGAGTCGGGGTCGGAGTCGGAGTCAGATTGGGAGCCTGGAGTCGGAGTCGGAGTCGGAATAAGTTTCAACCGATTCCGCAGCCCTGGCCAAAGCCAGAGATTATATATTATTATAGAGTTTTTGTTTGTGCTGTTAAAATATAAATGGAGGCAGAATGTTTCTACTGAAATTAAAAGTGAACATTAAGATGTGAAATCATCAGCGTTAACAATTTTTACCCTGATAACTTTTTTTTATAAGGGCGCGATTGTTATGTAAACCAGAAATCGACTACGCTTTTTTAAGTTCACGTAATGACGTAATGCCATTCGCCATGCAGTTCAAGAGAACTCTTCTACGTTATTTATAGCATCGTCAGCTGAGTGTGTCAGTCGAGTCCAGTGTGCGAGATTTTCCTTTCATAGTAAATTGTGTAAAAGTGTGTATGTCTGACTAATTTTTGGTCAATTTCGGGACTTCTCTAAAACTTCGTGAGGGGCTTCAGGGGGCCATTTTGACTGATTTCAGTCAAGGTCAATATCAGACTTGAGTGTAAGTCCCGGTTTAATTTTGAAGTACATACATACATATACAAAGAGACTCTTACACACACAACACATAGCATAGACACATGTAAACAGACATGTACATGCACATAATATACAAAACATACACACACACACATAGACATGCACACACATACAGTTCCCGCACACACACACACGCACACACACACAGGCAGGAGCAGTGTTTGAAAATCAGTAACATGATTATTGATCATTACTTTCATTTCAAATCACATACTGTATAAAGAAACTGAACTTGTGATTTTCTATTATATTGTATTGTAATATCTGTTTACAATGTATGTTGTACATGTATGACTTTGTATTTTACTTTCTGCATGTAGCCTTAAAGGAAAAAATATAACAAATTAAACATTCAGAGACCTTATATTATTTTGGACATTTAAAGCTATCAAGGATCAAGTTTATAGCGCTTTACAATGACACTTTACTGTTAACACTTGTACACTTTTTTTAAAAACCAAAGTTAGTTTTTTAGTTTTCCCCGTCGTTACAAAGATTGTGAGACAGTTGAAAAATGAAATATATTAAATATTATGTAAATTGATATCATTTGGGAGCTTCGCTGACTGAGTGTGTAATCTGATGGGTGCATTTTTAAGAAGGTGGTGTGTACGAATACAAGTTGGGGGGGGGGGGTGTCAAGAACAGATTTGATTCATAAATGTTTCCACTGAGTAAATTTTTGTGACAGAGCAGTGAGTAATTTTTACAAACGTAATTATTGTGCGAGCCAGCATAACTTGGTCTCGTAAACAATTTGTTTTGAACAGTTTTTTTCCTAATAGATAGACAGAAGGTGTGGGGAAGGATAGACGGACAGCGTAGGTGTGCATGACTGAGCACTTTTTATATCCCGTGTTTTGAACTAGGTTTAGTAGAGAGGGAAGGGGTGAGTAGGAAATAAATGTTATTGAGACGTCTGTTGACGTACAGAAAATCCGTGATCCAGAGTAAAAGCTCGGGGTTTTGAACATGTTAAGAATTTATTGCTATAAAATTACATTTTATTGTCTTGAGTGATTCGACCTTTGATGTCGACCCAAGGTCGTTGCGTAGGGCTGTTACTTAAAATAACTCGGTTCGGCAGCTGAGCTAGAGGTGGTTGCACCAATCAAATGTATGAATCTGGACGGAAGGTCGAGACATAGCTTTAGTATAAAATAAACCCGTGCAGAGCTTAGATAGATGCCACATGTAGACAATCCATTTACGAGGTGGACGGCGATAGTCCTCAGCCAGATGAGAGACATAAGAGACGCAGTTGAGCAGTCCATATTGTGAGGAGCGCCATGAGTTAAAGCTCCAGAGCCTAAGCTACTTGGTTTGATATAAACCCACAGCGTTTACATCCAGCGCTCTCACTCCCAGTGAGGGCCGCATGGTGAGAGTCCATACTAATTTGTAATGATGAAAGTGAACTGTTCTACTTACTTTTGAAGACAGTTTCAGAGCTACCGCCAGACAACGCATGGTTGTACAAGCATTCTCCATGGCGTGTCTAGAGGAAATGTCCATATCATAACATGTCTCATTGAATTAATAGAATTTAAACTGTTATATCCGTCGCCACGTGCGCGGATTCTATTTGGCATATAACTGATATGACCTGCAAGTAGTTAGAGTGAATAAGTTAGTCTTTATAGAAAGCTGTAGTTTCATTACCAGATTCAGTTGCCTTTGAATTGATATTTATATTTATAATTATATTTGTTACATTAATTCCTGTAATTAAACTGCCCTACAGTTCTGCTAAAAATCAAAGCAATTGATTTATTTAGTTTTTAGAGTGCAAGTATTTTTTTTGTGTGTTCGTCGATTGTGGGAGCGGACCTCGAAAGAGTGTCAGTCGAATTATCCCCATCTAACCCACATCGCGACACTGGAGGGGACTTACCAAATTTCTTAATCCTTAATTTCTTAAATTCATTAGATTATAATCACCTTTTCTCTTTGTTTGCATTACATTTTTGTTCTTTTCATGATCGGTCGCTCACGGGGTCTCGCACGTTGAGCTACTTTAAAATTTGTTATTTTTACTTCCACATATGTCGCTGCTTTCCCATTGACCCGACGACCGAGGCCAGGGAGACTACAGAACAGAACTTGGAACGGTGAAAGACAAAAAAGACTGACTGTGGTGTACGCAAGGGCTAAAGGAATTACCACCCAGTTCCTTGAAAGTTAAGTGATTCCATCCTAAAATTTTGTCTGCGTCTGGGGAGTTGAGTGTTCCTCCTCGTGTTTTACAGGCTTTTTATACTTTTCTTCTTTGTTAGAACTGCGGGAGGTCGGCGAGGGTTCTTACGTGTGCGTGTCCTCTGTGCCAAAGTGGTGGCTTGGTCGCCGATTTTGCCGTTTCGACGACAACGTCTGCGGTCTCGCAACAACCAGTGGTGATTAAAACAGTGAGGATTCGCATTCGTGAGAATAGTCTTTGTTAGGGACCTGTATATTTGTTTAGATTGTGGCGTTCACATCTTCCTCGTCTCTTTGGGAAGACGTCTCTCTTGTTCTCTTCTCACCTATCTGTAATTATATTCAGAACTTGTAGGGTCTGTTATCGTTCGTCTTTTCTTGTTTGTCTAGCGTCGTGTTTGGTGTATTTTTTTTCATTAGACCTTTATCATTATCGTGTTGGTACATTCCTTTGTTTCTTATTTTACCTAAGTAACTCATATGTCTACATTGACACACTGATTGAGTAATTTGATCTGGTTATTGAGAGTAACGATTTTATTGAATTGTTGGAACCCGTGCAGTTAGCACACTGCCAGTTCTATGGAGCTTATTAAGCGTCATGTATAACCGATCTCGTCTTTATATTGACGAGCTCCCGAGAGGGCAGTATTAGACTGTTTAGGGAGGTGATTTTTTTTTTGTGTAGTGATGAATAGTGAGTATTGATTTTATTGTCGGCTGGTGCCGCCGCCCGAAGAGCAATGAATTTGTCTCATGGGAAGAGTCTGTATCAGTATCGAGGTGATGTCGATATAAGAGCTATGTGAATTATATATATTGAGTATACTTTTTTTTAGTCGTCTGCGTATGACGTCGACCCGAGGAGAGCAATAATGAGATTGCCTCATGGGATGGATGACATTGGTATTTTTCGATTATTTGAGAGATGTTTGGTAGTGTTAACGTAGTACACTGCGTATCCGCGTATTCGCGTGTTATTGTTGAACCTTCTTACAGGCATTGTAAGCCCCACAGGGCAGTGTAAGGCCACAGGCAGTGTAAGACGCCGAGATGCAGTGTAAGACCTCTGGGCAGTGTAAGGCCGCAGGCAGTGTAAGACCGGCGGGCAGTGTAAGACCGACTAGTTATGTAAGGAAGGGAGTATTCGCGTTTTTGAGAGTTTTTTGCAGTGGTAACAGAGGACACTGCGTGTTCGCGGTTTTGAGAGTTTTTTGCAGAGGACACTGCGTGGTCGCGTTTTAAGAAGTTGTGAAGAAGAGTGGAGTTGTTTTTTTTATACAACCGATTATGGCTATGGTTTTCCGCGTTTCGTGGACCATCTAACGTAATACTAGATATGACAAGTAAGAATACTGATTATGATTGTGACTCTCCATGCGGTCAGTGGATGAGTTATCTAAGAACATACCCGATATGGATATTGAATTGAACCGATTATGACTATATACCGAGATGACTGTGACACTTGACGTGTGCATGGCTTGCGTACGGAAACGTCGCATTAAATTAACTGCTATCGTCTGGTGGCATCTCATCTATCCCGGATTGGATATAATTAGAAATAGATTAAAGTGTAATGTTATTTAATTGAGATTTAGATTATTGTTGAATGCGAGAAGCGCTATATAATTCTTAAATCAAGACGAGCGCTACGCAGATTTTGAAAGAGTACGTCAGGCTAATTATCTTGTCGACGTTTATTTCAGCTTAACTATGGCGAAATTTGTAATTGATAAACCAGAATATGTTGCTATTTTATATAGAGACTGTTAAGCATTGAGGTTGAGCATTTTTCACCTTTTTCGGAGACCGTGGATGGTTTCACATTATATTGTCCTACCAATTATGGACATTCTTTCTCAAAATTTCCATGTAATTCCTTTTTCCACTAGCGTCCATCCTGACCATGACCTGAGTTTCAGACAACATTGAGGCCTTTGTCTGCGGGTCAATGAGATGAGAAAATGGCAAACCGAGCGACCAGACCTACTGCTGCCAGGATACCAGTACTTTAATTAACTATTGTTCGTTCATGTTCTATGAATGTATTAATTACGCTCAGTGAAGCGATGAGCTAGTTGCTCAATATTTCAGTCTTTACAGTATGTCTGTGTGAGAGAAGTTTATCACTTTAATTCTTAAGTGCTACAATAATTATATATTATCACAGAACGTCGCATATAAACATACATATGCTATTGTCCATCGATAATGCACGTTCTTAGAATTTTTTTTTTTTTGACTTTCAGTAACGATATATTTTTTACTATATAGCCCTTTCCAAAGTACTATTACATAGCAACGTTAGTAGACAGTTATGTCGTTCAAACCCTAAGTTTTCACTGGGGTGGGGGATGTGTCAAGAACAGATTTGATTCATAAATGTTTCCACTGAGTAAATTTTTGTGACAGAGCAGTGAGTAATTTTTACAAACGTAATTATTGTGCGAGCCAGCATAACTTGGTCTCGTAAACAATTTGTTTTGAACAGTTTTTTTCCTAATAGATAGACAGAAGGTGTGGGGAAGGATAGACGGACAGCGTAGGTGTGCATGACTGAGCACTTTTTATATCTCGTGTTTTGAACTAGGTTTAGTAGAGAGGGAAGGGGTGAGTAGGAATTAAATGTTATTGAGACGTCTGTTGACGTACAGAAAATCCGTGATCCAGAGTAAAAGCTCGGGGTTTTGAACATGTTAAGAATTTATTGCTATAAAATTACATTTTATTGTCTTGAGTGATTCGACCTTTGATGTCGACCCAAGGTCGTTGCGTAGGGCTGTTACTTAAAATAACTCGGTTCGGCAGCTGAGCTAGAGGTGGTTGCACCAATCAAATGTATGAATCTGGACGGAAGGTCGAGACATAGCTTTAGTATAAAATAAACCCGTGCAGAGCTTAGATAGATGCCACATGTAGACAATCCATTTACGAGGTGGACGGCGATAGTCCTCAGCCAGATGAGAGACATAAGAGACGCAGTTGAGCAGTCCATATTGTGAGGAGCGCCATGAGTTAAAGCTCCAGAGCCTAAGCTACTTGGTTTGATATAAACCCACAGCGTTTACATCCAGCGCTCTCACTCCCAGTGAGGGCCGCATGGTGAGAGTCCATACTAATTTGTAATGATGAAAGTGAACCGTTCTACTTACTTTTGAAGACAGTTTCAGAGCTACCGCCAGACAACGCATGGTTGTACAAGCATTCTCCATGGCGTGTCTAGAGGAAATGTCCATATCATAACATGTCTCATTGAATTAATAGAATTTAAACTGTTATATCCGTCGCCACGTGCGCGGATTCTATTTGGCATATAACTGATATGACCTGCAAGTAGTTAGAGTGAATAAGTTAGTCTTTATAGAAAGCTGTAGTTTCATTACCAGATTCAGTTGCCTTTGAATTGATATTTATATTTATAATTATATTTGTTACATTAATTCCTGTAATTAAACTGCCCTACAGTTCTGCTAAAAATCAAAGCAATTGATTTATTTAGTTTTTAGAGTGCAAGTATTTTTTTTGTGTGTTCGTCGATTGTGGGAGCGGACCTCGAAAGAGTGTCAGTCGAATTATCCCCATCTAACCCACATCGCGACAGGGGGGGGGGGGGGGGGGGTGGTAATTTAAATTTAAAATGAATTTGTTTTCATATATGTAATTATTTGTTTTTGCAATTTCTGAATCAATTTCGCTATACATTCCAATTTATACTTGTCTATCATAATGATTGTTTAATCTTTTGTTACAGACTTTGCTAGGCAAGCTTCATATTCAACTTTCTAGCATAATATATTCAATAATAGCTTTCATAGCATCTGAGAAAATACATTGTGATCACCCACTTTGGAGGAGGCTAAATTTCCCTTATTGGCCTGCCATAAACACACATTCCATCTTCTTTGTATGCTAAATCTGTCATATTATGTAGTCCACAGTCCATCGTGCATAAATGTGCAAAAATCTGACATATAATTTAGCTGGCTATAAAACAGCTATGAAATCTCTGAGCTCAGTTAAAAATAAAAAGCATTCATCCTTCAATCTGGTTTACACGTTTCATGGTGCTGCATCTATAATTTTTACCTTACATTATGTATTGAGTTTAAATAATCTGCTTGCTTACCACATCACGTTGCTTTGGATCATTTAGAAATATTACCCATAATAAAACACAAACACCACCATCCCAGTTGTTGATTTAGTTCTTTTTCTCTTATTCTTCTGTGTGTTTCTGTCTAGGTCTTTGATCTCAATATGATTTTGTTTCTTAATTTCAGACGATTGGACAAATGTTCAAGTTGTCAATGTTTATATTTTCATGAAAATGGAATTTTCTAACAGGATTTGGCAGTTTTTGACTGTCACTTACTTTGTAGTGTTAACACTGAGTTTCAAATGTATGACCTAGTAATTGTGTGGGGGGAGGAAAAGTTCATGGGCGCAACATGGTTGCCAAACATGGTCGATTGCAAAACAACTTATGAACCAACTAAGAACTACCCAGAGGGCATTGGAAAGAAGAATACTTAACATTAGTCTACAAGATGAAATTCCCCACTCCGAAATGCGGAAACAAACAAAGCTAACGGACATAGTCAAATTCATTCTACAACAAAAGTGGAATTGGGCTGGACATGTGGAAAGGATGAATGACAACAGATGGACAAAACGCTGCACTGAATGTCAACGTCTCTCTAAGTAAAAGCCTTTGACTTGAAACAAAGACTAGTGTCCCCCATTAAGAAAATGAATATGAAACACAAGCCATAGATATGTGTATTGGACTCCATGTTTGAACTGGACATACAATTCAAGCTACTTTCTAGAACAAATAGAATTCGAACAAACTGTTCACAGATCATTTGGGACTGAAAGCAACAGTGTGCCATTTTACTTTTCCTGGCCTGTTACTTATGCCAGAGTGGAATACAAAAATATTTTATTAACTTTCCTATGGCTTACGAATCAAATGTATGAAATAGTAATTGTGTGGGGGAAGAAAAGTTCAAGGGCGGATCGAGGAAGGAGGAGGGGGATTGACACTGACAGAGGGAAAGTGAGAAAAATATTTTGGTTAAACCAAACTTTTTAGTAAAATATTGTGAAATACACAATCACAACATGCATAATCAATGTTGTCGCGTTAAATCTTCCACATTTTGATTTTGTAAAACTGAAATAAAAACTGAAATAAACTTTAGAATAAGGGCAACATGGAGGTGCTTTGGGAAAAAAACAGAGAAATATTCCGGGCCCACGAACTGCTAATGGCCCTTAAGAGACAAGTATTCAACTACTGCATTATTCAGACAGACGATTACCTATGGTTGCCAAACAATGAAACAACTTGCGAACCAATTAAGAACTACCCACAGGGCAATGGAAAGAAGAATACTTATCAGACTACAAGATAAAATTTCCACACTCCGAAATGCGGAAATAAAGTTAACGGACATAGTAAAATTCATGCTACTAAGTAGAGTACTACAGTGGAATTGGGCCGGACATATGGGAACAATGAATGACAATAGATGGACAAAACGCTGCACTGAATGGCAACCACGGACAGGCAAAAGAACACGAGGACGACCAGGAAGAAAATGGCAGAATGACATTAAACAGAGAGGAGGAGCAATATGGATGAGGAAGACATCAGACAGAAAGTAATGGAAGTCATTGTTTAAGGGCAACATCCTGCAGTGGATGGACAATGCCTAGGTGAAGGGTGGAATGTGAAACCCCGTTTTAGTTCTACAAGATAGGAATTAGATTCGTACACCAAGCGTAAAGAAGGAAGTTTGTATGCAAAATTAAAGGTAATCCAACAAAAATTGAAACTCTTGTGAAAATGGGACACGGGAGTGCTAAAACCTAAAACAGATGAAAAGTAATAACTGACAAGGAATATGCACATTTACGAATAAATTGCGCTTGTATATATGGGATGCTTAATGAAACTTAACTTAGAAAGAGGATAGGATTTTTGTTTCATGGTCTATTGTCTGTTGTTTAATTGTTTATCTCATGTGTCAAAGATGCCTTGGAATTTCCCACTGAAGACTGAATGAAGCGGTGTTTTCACGTGTACGGAAATAGTAACGGAAACGTCAAAAATCCATCAAGACATAGAAAGAAAGAGTGTTTCTATGTGTCCGGAAACGGCGTTTGGTTACACGTGAATACATTCCTTCTATTTCATTACTCCAAGGGTTTTTGACGTTTCCATGGCCCTTTCCGTTTCAGCGAACATGAAAACCCAGCTTAAAAGTTAACCTTTTGAAGATGGGCAAATTCTATGACGCCAAGTTAAACAAGCCAATGGGCAATAGCCAGACGCCAACAGTTAAATCCACAAGTTACACAATATGGCTAAAAATGCAAGTATAATGTACGTTAAACATAAAATAATGACTTCGATCGACCGAGATCAAAAGACCAACTCTGGACAGTTACATAGCACAGTTGTTAGAATTTTGTTTTACACAATTATATTAGAAACGCAGCTGCATGAACATACCCTCAATTCTCTGTAGCATTCAGATTACCCAGTTCAACGATAAAGCAATCAAGTGTAGTTGCTGTCATTGTTCATGCTATTAGTGTTCTTGACTTGTATGACTGTGCCTAAATACGAATTTAACAAGACAACTTTTTTGCCCCCCCCCCCCCCCCCCCAAAAAAAAAGAAAGAAAAAAGTATTTTCTACAAACATTGTATTCTACATTGTTGAAAATAGTACAGACCGTTCAAAACTAGTAAACTCTGTCAATATGAAACACATAATCACCAACGGCGTTGCTTATTGCAGCATCGATCTCAGTTCTTGAAATTACGTTGTCTCGTAAACTTATAACATTCAGCCTATGAAGGTACATGATGTGCGATCAGATTCCAGATATATATCATCTTGACGGTGATATCGGACATGTTTCGACCTGAACAACTCTTAGACAGAAGAGACGAAAACATATACGCTCTCACCCATACATACACTGTCAACGAGCTGATTCACCACTTTCCTAAGGGATATGGCTCTCGTCTGCAAAGAGAGGGGCTAAATCACAATCGCAAACACACACAAGCAAAATACTATTACTAAATCAACAAGAGTATTAACAATATGGATCAGGCCTTCTGGGCCGCAACAATTCATTCTAAGATTATTAAAGAATATAAAAACGAGGACAGGTTATGAAAACCAGAGCAACTGCAAAATAAGCATATGGTATAGATCTAAATCTAACTGCTTGTTAATATGTTATTTATAATTTTATAAATTTGCGACACTTACCACAATGTTTAGGTACTCGTCTGTAATTGAGAGTACAGTCCCTTGTGCAGACAACCAGAATAAACAGGACACGTTGAAATCTGTTCTACACTCTCGTTCATCTACATGTCTGATTAACATGGTGGCAGTCAGCGGTAAACGTGCAGTATCGCGACATATGTTGTTTACATCCATGGCGGCCATCTTGTGACGTAATGGGTATCGTAGGTGGGCGATCCAGGTGGGTTATGATGGTATCGCGAGTATTGATATTCGATTAGAATTTTGATATTTGATTAGAATTGGATTAGATAAGATAAGATAAGATAAGATAAATTTTATTCGTCCTTGTACAAGGAAATTTGTTTTGATCATTGAATACATAACAATACAGTTACAGAAGCAGAAAGTATGATACATAGCGCGCACACACACAGAGAAAGCGAGATGGTGCTAGTGGTAGATTTGGTGAGGAGGAGTGATGATTGAGAATAATCTTAGCTTGTTCATCTGTTTTGTCTTACTGACTAGATTATATTTTCTTGTTCATCTGTTTCATTGTATAGATCTATTATTATTAAATTTGATTATTGCTCATCTGTTTAGTTGTATTGACTATAATCTTTTAGTGTTCATGTGTGTTGTTGTATTAAAAATTAAAAACAAAAAATAAATAGATCTAGACTATAATTAAAATGATAAATAAATAAAATTAAAAAAATCAGTTGTTACCGTACCTTATGAAACGAAACTGTGTACACTGTCCACACCCAGAACAATGAATAGAAACTTTATTGCAGTAAGAAAGAGTTCGTAAAATCCAAAACAGTGTCAAAACAGCTTCCAAAAATTGAAGACTGTAAAATTCAAAACAGTGTCCAAACATTGAACAAACTAAAACAGTCCAAACATTTAAACTTCCAACTTATTTACAATTTAGTGTATGCTTCTTGGCCTAGAAAACATATACCTCGCTGACACTTGTATTTATTTGGCAATTCATGAAAAAGAATCGAAATTTGGTAGATCTAATCAGTCGTATTTTCGATACTGTACTCAAGACAGTTTTTTAGACACACTCACCACAGTAGGCCTAAAATTTAAAATAGTCTACATAATGTTTTGCCTTTTTCATTAATAACATTTTATTTGGGAGGTCTTCCGCCCGTCCGCGCCATAATTTTTACCGCTATTAAGTAAAGCTCACGGTTACACATTGTTCCAGACCTTATGACCAATTATCATTTCATATTCACAATAACATTTGCAACACACTGGCCAAGAAAAACAGTACAATCCCAGAAGAAAGTCTGAAGTGAGACAAAATCCGAAAACAGCTGCCATTTTGAAACTTGCTGGGGAGAGGTCACAATCACAGAATTTACCAAAAGCGCGACTGGCGAAGGTTTGCTGAAACAAAATTTGATATGGTGTTGAGGAATTTGGCGCTTTTTCGGTTGTTCCCACCCCAACTTACCTAGGCTATTACTAATATTAGTCGATTGTCAGATTGATATGTAACGACGTGAGGGTCTAGTCAGTTTGTATCATCGAGGCCGTAGGCCGATGTTCGTCTGGGCAGTAGTCAGATTGACATATCAGGGAAAGCCGCCGGGGTAGCTATGTATTGTTTTCACTCGGACTATGGAACGCATTCGGAAGTCCTTCCGTTAACTAAGGTCGAGGGGTGGGAACAACCGAAAAAGCGCCAGGAATTTAAACTCACAACACATGGAATGGTCAGATGGACCTGGGGGCGTGAGGGTCTAGTCAGTTTGTGTCAGTGGGCGGTAGTCAGACTGACTAATCGGGCGAAAAGGGGCTGGGGTAGCCATTGGCGATCGACGTACACTCAAGTAGGCCCTCATTAGCTCAAATCATGCAATCTCCGAGCAGCTGAAATCGGATTGTTTTGCTACTAAGCCGATTCATAATTTTTTTAAAACTATGCAAATTAACAAGGTCGGTAACTTTCCGTAATTTAGGTCAAGGGTACTGTCTGAGTATAAGTAAATTTTTACCGGCAATCTGTTAACTCACCTGCGTGGCGAAATGGTTAAGACGTGTGATTCAGGAGCGAAGGGGTATGGGTGCGGATCCCAGTATCGTCATGATTAAATGATTACTATGTATGTGTTCTCTTTCAGATGTTTCTAAAGCAGTGAAATCGAGATGAAATGGCAGCGAGAACCCGCTCAAAAGTCCCCTCTTTAGTGTGTTTTCTTGACTGGCGCGGACGGGCGGAAGACCTTCCTTTTATTATTCAAGCAAACACCAAAAAGAACAACAGCAAATAAAAAAACAGACAAATCAAAAATATTTTATTAAATTTTATTATCAAACAAATACCGTAAAAGAAGGAGAGCGAATATCAGTATTCACGATACCATCATAACCCACCTGGATCGCCCACCTACGATACCCATTACGTCACAAGATGGCCGCCATGGATGTAAACAACATATGTCGCGATACTGCACGTTTACCCAGTCGGTAAGGTAAAGTACATTCACTGAATGAATGATTGGAACCCAACCTCCCAAGTTCGAACTCATCGCGGAATGAAACTGAGCGAATGTGGAACTGAAATATTACTGTAATGGGCCCCTTATTATTCCTAGTTTATATTGACGATATGCCAAGTAAGATCTCTCCAGGCACTAAATTACGACTGTTTGCTGATGATAGCCTCCTCTATAGAACAATAAACTCAAAAGAAGATACGGAAATTTTACAGAAAGATCTTGACAGTCTACAAAAATGGGAGAGGGACTGGCGTATGGAATTCCACCCCAATAAATGCCAAGTCCTGAGAATTTCAAATAAAAAACACAACATCACCTCAGACTACTTTATACACGACGAAAAATTGAGCGAAACACATGAGGCTAAATATTTGGGAGTTACATTGGACAGAAAACTTACATGGAACCAACACATTAATAACACATGTAACAAAGCAAACGGTATACTAGCATTTCTAAAAAGGAACATCTCTAACTGCGATAGGAAAGTAAAAGAAAAATGCTATAACACCTTTGTGAGGCCCTCCCTAGAGTATGGCTGCAGTGTCTGGGACCCCCACTGTCGAATAAACATAGACCAACTGGAAAGGGTCCAGAGGAGAGCTGCCCGCTTTGTGACAAATGACTATACTAGAAGTAGTAGTGTAAATAAAATGATGAGAGACCTCGAGTGGACACCATTAGAAGAGAGGAGAGCAAAAAACAAAGTAAAAATATTTTATAAAGGCAGGGAAGGAAATATCCATATCCCACTGAACCACCTCACCATTAATACCAGAGGCAGCAGAAGGAATAATATAAAATATAACATCCCAAGCTCACGGGTTAACAGCCATCTTTATTCTTTTTACCCTAATGTCATCAGGATGTGGAACAACCTCCCGGCAGAAGTCCAAACACTATCGTCTGCAACGACTTTCGACAATGAATTTAAGAACATTATTATCCGTTGCAGCTACCATTGTAACTAAAGTGCGGGTTGTATTTCTGTGCACAATCTGGAAACCAAGAGATATTTATACCAGAGTTATATATATACAAAAGACTTTATACAACTAATATATTTTTAAATGGTCTTAACATCTATGTAAGATTTTACCCTGTTTTTAGCCTCAGAGGAGCGACGTTGAGTCGCATATACTATAGTGCAGTTGGGGAATCGTCTTATAGACGACCCAACTATAAAAGAAGAAGAAGAAGAAGAAGAAGAAGAAGAAATGAACTTCCCTGGACACCACATGCTCAAAAAAAAAGCAATCAAAGGGAGACAACTCAAGAATACATTCAAGAACCCTCAAGCAAACCACACTTACCTCCCTTGGCGTGACCTAGACCAAGTTAAAACCTCAAACTAATTGCAACATAGCATGTGTTGTCATTTATGATCCAGTAAATGTGCAACAACAAAATTGTATCACCTCGAACTAATCGCAACAGAATGCAATTGACACAAATCGCAATGAACAATCCACCACTACAAGTTTGAAAACGCAGCAACAAAACTGAAACATACTCACACAGTGGGCCCTGTTAGTGCCACTGTTTCTCAAATCTCTTGGTCAATCGGCCCCGCTAGTGCCCTGTTGATCAAATCTAATAATCAGTCGGCCCTGTTAGTGCCACTGTTATCAGTTCGTCATCATTCACTAAATTTGGAGTGAAACAACCATCATGGCTGAGGCAAATTTTCGTCTGCCTCCGTCCTTAGAAATAATAATAATAATAATAATATATACATTTATAGAGCGCCAGGACTAAAACATTAAAAGCTCTAGGCGCTGTACACAGTAAAAAATCATAAAAGCACATTCAAATAAACTTACACACACACAGACAAACTAGTTTTATACATCCATAGCAAGCTGTAAAATTCAGTTTTTAAAAAGAAATGTTTTTAACCTGTTTTTAAATATGTTTAGAGAGGCAGAATTTCGAACCTCTTGTGGTAAAGAATTCCACACACAGGGACCAAAACAACTAAAAGCTCTATATCCATAATTTAATGTTTTACACCTGGGAACAACCAGTTTGTTTTCTGTAGTAGATCTTAAAAATCTATCAGACTCATGTTTTTTCAAAAGTTCCGAAAGATAGGAGGGAGCTGAACCTTCAAGACATTTGTAAACCAAAACTGCAGCTTTAAATTTTATTCTGTTTTCAACAGTAAGCCAGTGAAGTTGGTCAATAAGGCTTGAGGCAGATTCTCTTTTTGATTTTCTAAAAATCAGTCTAGCTGCATTATTCTGAATTATCTGAAGGCGTTTTATTTTGTTGCTCGGAATTCCAAAGAGCAGAGAGTTACAATAATCAAGCTTTGAAAACATAAGTGAAGTGATAAGTATTTGAGTTGCCTCTTGGGATATGAATGGACGAATAGAGCTGATGTTTTTTAATTGAAACATTAATGATCGACATAATGAACTTATTTGATTTTCCATGCTGAGATCTGATTCTAAAATTGTGCCTAAGTTTATTCACGTTTGCTACAGTGCTTTCACCAAGATTTAATTTTACATTTTTAATTGCAGTAATTTGTCTTTTCTTTCCAATAATCATAACTTCTGTTTTGTCTTCATTTAGCTTTAGTTTGTTTTTGTTCATCCATTCTTTTGTGTCCATAATACACTTTTCACTATCTTTTATAACATTGTCAACATGACCTAAAGTCGTACCAGGGTGATATAGTTGGACATCATCAGCATACTGATGGTAATAAAAACCATGATCTTTAAAAATATTAGACAGGGGCCCAATGTACATAATAAAGAGAGTGGGACCTAAAACTGAGCCTTGTGGAACACCATATGGCAGTATGTATTCTTTTGATTTTATGTTATCTGTTACTGAACAATTTGTTTTCGGTCACATAGATAGGACCTGAACCATTTCAGAGCTATACCAGAGATCCCATAGGTTGCTTCTAATCTGCAAAGAATAATTTCATGGTCTATAGTGTCGAAGGCAGCTGATAGATCAAGAATGTTTAAACACGAAACCAAGCCCTTGTCCAGTAATCCAAACAAATCATTAACAATCCTCAATAAAGCAGTTTCAGTGCTACAATTTGCACGATATGCTGACTGGAATGATTCACAGAGAGCGTTATTGTTTAGATGACCAAGTAGTTGTTTTAAAATTACTTTCTCTAAAAGCTTTGATAAAAATTGAAGATTAGATACTGGTCTATAGTTTTTCAAGTTTTCAGAGTCAAGATTAACTTTCTTAAGCAAATGTTTAACGAGTGCAACTTTATAGGTCTCTGGCACAGCACCTGTACATAAAGAAGTGTTAATAATTTTTGTGATGGATGGTAAAAGATCAGGTAAGCATTTTTTTAACATCAATGAAGGCAATGTTGCCGAGAATTTTCGTAAATGGAAACGCCATTTTAGACATTTACATGACAGCTTCAGGTGTTTCTGAAAAGGATGACATAAGGAAAGCTGCAACTATCCTTCATATTGCTGGTCCTACGGCTGTTGAAGTCGTCGACCAACTTCCTTTTGAGAAAGAAGAAGACAGGCAAAATCCTGGGAAAATCCTCCAAAAGTTAGAAGAATTCTGTAACCCCAAAACAAATGAAGTGACAGTCATATCGTTTCTGGAACACTCCCATCAGTGTTCCATTTGATTCATTTGTAACAGAATTGAGAGCTCGAGCAAACTCATGCAATTTCAAACACAAAGACAGGATGTTGAGAGACAAAATAGTTTTTACTGTTGAGAAAAAGTTGCAGGAACGCCTCTTAAGAGAAGTAGAGTTAGACCTCAACAAGACAATTCAAATTTGTTGAGCAGTGGAGCAATCAACATTACATGTCCAGGACATGAACACAACCTCTCAAGAAAGGAAGATTGAGGCTGTTAGCCAGCCACCGTGACAGTCATCATCAAAGCAAAAACCAATCATGTTGGCAAACTGCAGATATTGTGGCAAAAGCCACCCTAGACAAAAGGAACTATGCCCAGCGTGGGGAAAAACGTGCTCAGCCTGCAAAGGAAGAAATCATTTTTGAGCAAAATGTATGAAAATAAATCTGTGCCTTTCAGAAACCTGTGCAAGTACAGAAACAATGGAGACACAAGAAGAAGAGTCTACGAGTACAGCATGGCTTTTTGCAGTAGACAACGATAAATCAAAGAACAACAGGATAACAGCTCAATTCAAGATTAACAACCACAACATTCGTTTCCTTGTCGACACCGGAGCAGATGTGAACATAATCTGCAAGAAATTTGTCAAAAAAGAACAAATTGAGAAGACAGACCATACTCTGGTCATGTGGAACAACACAAAATTGTTGCCAGTGGGCAAAGCAGAACTAGAAGTTGAAAACATCAGAACAGGACAAAAGAAGAAACTAGAGTTCAGTGTGGTAGACAACAATCTTATGTGTTTGTTGGGTACAAAAGCTTGTGAAGAATTCAAGATACTTTCTGAATCACACCCACCTCAACAAACCAGTAGAAAAATGCAAACCAAAGACAAACCAAAGTTGGGAAACCTGGGCTATGCCAAACTACATGTAGACCAAGATGCCAAACCTGTCGCCCTGCCATGCAGAAACGTGCCGTTTCCTTTAAAGGACAAAGTCAAAGAAGAGCGAAATCAATTAGTGGAAAGAAACATTCTCATTCCAGTGGAGGAACCCAGTGCTTGGGTCAATCAGATGGCAGTGGTTGAAAAAGCAGACAAGAAACTCAGAATTTGCATTGACCCACAACCTTTAAATTTTAAATAAGGCGCTCAAAAGAGAACATTACAAACTACCAACTTTAGAGGACACTCTGCCTCTTTTTGAAAATGCAAAAGTTTTCTCAAAGTTAGATGTAAAAGATGCATTCTGGCATGTGTGTCTAGATTATGAGTCCAGCATGCTCACTACAATGATCACCCCGTTTGGACGTTTCAGGTGGGCACGGCTTCCTTTTGGATTAAATGTTTCCACAGAAATATTTCAAAAGAAACTGATGCAGGCACTGGAAGGCTTGCCTGGCTGCATAAATGTTGCTGATGACATAGTCATTGTTGGCAGAGGGTCAACACAAGAAGTGGCCAATGTCGATCATGATGAAAATTTACACAGGTTGAGAGAGAGGTGCTCTGAGAAAAACATTGTACTTAACGAAGGCAAATCCCACATCAAGCAAGGGGAAATCACTTTCATGGGACACCGCATTGGTGTAGAGGGAATCAAACCAGACCCCCAGAAAGTATCTTCAATCACACGTATGGCACCCCCAAAAGATGCTCAGGAAGTACGCAGATTCTGCGGCATGATTCAATACCTAGCAAGATTCCTGCCCAACCTATCCGAGAAACTGGCACCAATAAGAAATTTGGTGAAGAAAAATACTGACTTTCATTGGAGTGGAGAGTGTCAAGATGCGTTCAATGAAGTCAAAGAACTGATAGTTGATACACCTGTGGTGAAATACTTTGACCCTAAACAAGAACTGCAAGTTCAAGTGGACAGTAGCAAATCTGGTCTTGGCTGTGTATTAATGCAAAATGGACAGCCAATCGAATTCGCCTCAAGAGCGCTCACCACCTCAGAACAAAGGTGGGCACAAATTGAAAAAGAAATGTTGGCTGTGGTATTTGGACTGGAACGTTTCAACCAATATACTTATGGAAGAGAAGTAACAATAATAAATGACCACAAACCATTGCTATCCATCATTGACAAACCACTGAATCAAGCTCCGCCACGACTTCAACGGTTGCTTATGAGGAGCTACAAATATCATTTCAAATTTCAATGGCTTCAAGGAGAAAAGCTCATCCTCGCAGATTTCCTCTCACGACACTACCTCAAATATGACACTGAAGAAGCGGATGTGAATGATGAAATAGCCACAATTTCTTTCATAACAGTGCCCATTTCTGACCTCATGCTAGATAGATGTGCTGAAGAGAGCAAGCGAGATAGAACATTGCAAAGACTGAAAACAGCCATCATTGAAGGATGGCCTGAGTCAAAAAGTGAAGTTCCTTCCGAAATACTCCCATATTTCTAAATAAAGGACTGTCTGTCAGTAGAAAATGATCTAATTCTCAAAGGCAAACAAATAATTGTCCCTTTTACTTTGAGACATGAAATGAAAACCAGACTTCATGCAGCTCACCTGGCATATGATAGTATGGTAAGAAGGGCAAGAGATGCAATTTATTGGCCAAACATGAACTCTGAAATCAAGCAAATGGCTGAAAACTGTGAAAGCTGCCAAGCAATTAAACCTTCAAACTGCAAGGAAAACCTACAACAGCATGGAGAAGGAAGTGAACCATGGACCAAAATTGCCACAGATTTGTTTGAAATCAAAGGGCGAGTATACCAAGTAGTCACAGACCATTTCTCCTATTTCATCGAGGTAGACTACCTGCCCACCACAACAACTTCCTGATAGTCACAAAACTGAAAGGCCATTTTGCCAGATATGGAATACCAAAATGTGTTGTTACGGATTCTGGACCGCAATATTCCTCTCGTGAGTTCAGTAATTTCGCACAAAGATGGGGTTTTCAACACATCAAATCCGACCCTGGACATCATCAAGCTAATGGGAAGGCAGAGGCATCAGTAAAAATCATAAAGAAAATGATGTGGAAGGCTGTAGAAGAAGGAGCAGATCAGTATGAGGCATTGCTGGAACTTCGCAACACACCACGTCAAGGTTTCACAATGAGCCCTGCAAGAATCCTAATGGGAAGAAACATTAGGACAATGATACCCTCAATAGCAGAGAACAAAGAAAAGAACAGAATAAACTCAGACGTAGTCGAAGAACTACAGAAGCATAAAATGACAATCAAGAAATGTTTCAATAAAAGTAAAAAAAGAGCTCACGAGCTACCACCCATTTGCACAAACTCCCCAGTGTACTACCAAAACCCTGAAAGGAAAAAGTGGGAAAGTGGTATAATAACGGCAGCTCCAAAAGACAGTTCCAAATCATACCAGATCACTGGAGAAAATGGAGGACACTTTGTGAGAAACAGAGTACACATCAGTGTAGCATCTGCAAGCTATCCCTTGCCCTCCCCCGTTTTCTTGTTACACTGGTGAGCATGTGTTCATTTCTTCTTTCATTTTATTGTGGACAAACCGCCAGAGTGTACTGTACTCCGTGACCTGACCTTCTTTTCTAGTGAGTAGTTTTTTCCTCGCTCGCTTGTTGTCAGTGTTTTGACTCGTTCAGTAAATATTAGTATGTTCCCGAACATTCGATAACATTGTGGAGACGGATGTTTACGCCAGATTTGGCCTTGAGTGATGTAACCTGATGACGTATTGATGCGTGATTGGTTAGTTTGTGCGAGGGCAAAGGTAACGTTTATTTCGGGAACTTTCTGTAGGAATGTTTATATATATAGACCTGTGTGAGTGGTTGGGGGTTGAGTAAGTGAGTTTCCTTTTGTGTGGCGTAGATATTTAGTTTCGCTGGTGTGTTCCTAGTAATTTATTGTTCACTATACAGTTATTAAACTTTAGTATTATTTAATCTATCGTCGGATCTCGTGTTTATTTATTTTACAGCTGTAATAGTTTCGTTTTCTAAAGGGTTGTAGTTCGATCAACTAACTCCCCCCTACTATAACGTGCTACAACAACCTCAGCTGTTACAATCAGACACAAGAGAACGCCATTCTCACCCCAAGTACCAACAGAGGTGTACACAGAACCGAACCCAGACCAAACATCAAATGATACTCCCTCAGTGACACAGACACCATCGGAAAATAACCCAATGGCAATGGAACCTAGAAGGTCAACCAGGGAGCGTTTCAGACCAAATTGGATGAAAGACTTTGTTCGCTAAAACTATAACAGTTTCCACCTGCAATGACAAATTTACTTTTGTTCTGTGTTAGTGTTAATTTAAATTACATTATTGTTTTTTGTTTTTTTTTACTAATCTCATCAATTCAAAGTACGATGTGAACGACTCTTCATTTCAACACTCATTACATCTTACACATTACACATAATTCACAGAATTATTTATCCTGAGAAAAGGGGATGTTAATATGTTATTTATAATTTTATAAATTTGCGACACTTACCACAATGTTTAGAGGTACTCGTCTGTAATTGAGAGTACAGTCCCTTGTGCAGACAACCAGAATAAACAGGACACGTTGAAATCTGTTCTACACTCTCGTTCATCTAGGCCTACATATTCTGAATCTGATTAACATTGCTTACACAAATAACTCCCCGCTGCTACTAATAACTCCCCTCCACGTAGTTTAAGTGGATAACTGTTATAAGTTCAGTTCATCAGTAGGTTAGGTGTCTCACTGTCCAAGGACCTGGATTCTATGATAATTATGGCAATACAATCTCAATGTGAGGTAGATCTAAAGGTCCTGGCACTTAACTAGTTTCAGAAGAGACACAATTCAATTCTAGCAATGACTAAACTCTCCAAATAGAGATACAAGTAAATTCCATTCATACAAAATTCACTCTAAACGTTCTGTTATGGTAAATAATTCTTCCCAGGTGGCAGCTCTTGGAAGCACACGTCCTGTAGCTCAGGTGGAACTCCTGGTGGACATATATATATATCTAGATCTAGATTCTAGTAGAGATCTAGATCTAGTTGGTATTCACAATCAACTAATAAACGTACCATTGCTTCCGGTCAGTGTAATTTGACCGAGATAAATCCAATACTGGCGTTGTACAGTCATGCTTTGTCCGATGTACAGCCTACAGGGACATTGAGCTATCTTTCTCTTGCTTAGCTCCTTCGTCAAGTACAGTTTAAAGCCAGTGTTTGCCTCCGGACTTTTCGTGTCTAGTCGAATAGAACTAAAACTACTGAGAACAACCCAAGAGTGGGTTGCAGCAATCGTATGTGGGTATTATGTGTCTAAATAGTATCCAGCGGACGAGCTCATTCGGGGCTAGGGAGACCAAGACCAAGATTTTTCCCGGCCAGTGCGCATGTCCACGCCGGATCCTCACTGAGGATAGTAGTGCTGTCATTACCCGGGTTGTACCGTGGCCTTCCTGTAGAACTTACGAAGGCCACGGTTGTACCCGGGTAATGACAAAATTACCCGGGTACCCGACTTTGTTGAATTTTTATTGATTTTTTAGCCTTTTGGGGGGGGGGGGGGGTGAGAGGGAGAGAGAGAGAGAGACAAAGCGATGCAATCGAGCCTTTTTGTTTTGAAGAGTTACTCTTCAAAGAGTTTCTCAGAAGGAACATTATTTTATGAATTTTTGCTGCAGCTCTTGGTAAACTAGATCTAATTGGTATAATCGTTTTTCCAAGAAACGATCAAATTCTCGGAAATATCGGTTTGATGCCCAAATATGTGACCATAATTGAATACCCGGGTACCCGACACAATTACCCGGGTACCCGATTTGGGCTTAAAAACCCGGGTACCCGGGTACCCGCACAGCTCTAATCCTCAGCACCCAGCCCTGGCCATGGCGGCAACTTTGTGTGTTGAGGATCTGTTCTCATCATTTGACGAATTCATGGTAAAAGTGAACGACAGAAGAGATTCCATTAACGAGAAACTGGTCATTGGCAAGTCATGTTTTCATGTGACTGCAGCTAATTCGAAGTTGAAAGGTCCTTTTAAGTATAAAACAGAACTGAAGTACACCAATGTCACTTTGCGATGTGTTCACGAGGGTGTTTTTTCTTCGAGAGGTGCATCCAAACAATCCACCTAGTATCTTAGATTATATAATAAACCTCGAGGGAAGGGGAGTACCATATCACGGAACCACCTAGGGCCTAGTCATTTATTATGCCTCAGCCTTCATTTCGTCATAGATCTAGATCCAGATCTAGTCTAGATCTATGTGGCAGGGTTCGTACGCCTGCCTGGATGGAATGTCTGGAAAATCTATGGAATTTCAGATTTCATGTAGATCTAGATCTAGATCTATTGAAAATCTATTAAATTTGAGAAATCGGTCAGAACCTATGGAAAAACTATGGATTTTTTAAAAAGAGATAGATCTAGTCGCTAGAATTGGAGTCATCGACTCCCCCTTAAAAAAAAAAAAAGTGAGCTCGAGCCAAAAAATTCATGGACCAAGTGATCTTCCCTGACAATCAGGCTTACAAGGAGCCAGCATCGTGTGCGTAAACACCATGTGGTGAAATCATAGCGATATGGTTCGCAATTCCCGTAAGATCGAAACGTACATCACACGAGTTTTTCCTCCTTTTAAGCTATGCCATAACAATCGAGTCGCTCAGGTCACTGCGTTTTCTTCTTGAAAGCCACGTTCCGATTTTCAGACGTAGCCTTTGTTTCATGGTGTGTTCGAAGCGAGCAGTACTGAGAAGCATGAACGCGCCTAGATTTATAAAAAAACAAAACAAAAACAAACTTGACTACCGAGACCGTCATGTACATGACTGCTCCACTCTTACGAATCTAGTCTAACTTGAACTCGCGATGAAGTGAAGCATGTGGGGCGGGGTATCAGCGATAATATATTTTTGCGTGATACTAATACTAACAGGCCTACATACTAGAAATGGGATCAAGGTCAGACATACGAACTCGCATGGACTGTACCTACTAAAACTAAGGACATAAAATAATACATTAATACATGAAATACGGTAGATATATGCAGGGAGGAGATCCATTTGAGTTACATACCACAGGGACGTGACTTCAGGAGCGTCTGTGAGCAGGGGGGGGGGGGACACTTGCAGGGGACAGTGCCCCCGTGGCGAGTTAGTCCTCCATATGGATGGTTTTATAGTAAATGCGGGGCTCGGCAATTAACACTCGGAACATGAAATATTTGCCTGACTACAGTTCTATAACTCACAGTACTCCTCCCGATAAGCGATTTAATTTAGGACCTCTTCTAATTCAGTGCTGAAATTGAGGGTAAAAATACTACTCTCGTGTATAACGCGACCCCTGACTTTGCAAGACCTCAGTAGATCTGTGTAAACATTTTCGACAGAGATGAAGAAAACCTAGAGACAAGTTTTGCGCTGACACTTAAAAAGAGTCAGGTCGGCCCAATCTATTATAATGCGAGAAAGTTGTGTTCTAATAGTAATACTGATGCGACTTGGTGCAAATGACAGCCTACAAGCCTTAAGTCGAGATTATCCCATAACTTTTTTTTTCTTTCTCTCTCAAACCCGCTGGCCCGACCCATACGTAGAATCGTCTCCGGTGTGACATCCTGGAATATCCCCCATCCTATTTTAACCCCCCTGATAATCTAGGATATCCTAGAACATCCCCCTCTATTCTAAAGTATCCCCCAGCTCGATTTCGCTTTCTTTAGCAGTGGTTATCAATCTTTTTCATGCGATCGCCCCTTAGACTCCAAATTTTCGTTCATCGCCCCATTCCTCCCCCCTAGTATCTCCCGGAAAAAAAAAGACAACCAGCATGCTGATGATTCATTATAAAGCAGAAACCATTCTTTATCAATGTGCTAAAAAACTACAACAAAATAACCCATTTCTGTTCATCAAATCCATCTAAGCATGCTGTTGAAGAAGTCAATGTCTGACAATTGACATGTATTTGCCCCCAAATTGCTCTTCATTCTGGTTCCCCTCAACTTCCGTACCGCCCCCGTTCCTCGTTTTCGCCCCCTTGTCGCCCTTTTCTTCGTTTCTTCCCCTCCCGTCACCCCTGGAAATCAGAATCACCTCCCTAGGGGGCTGATATCGCCCACGAGGAGAACCACTGTTCTATTGGTTTACTGACATCAACGGCGGGGTTGCAGACATTCAAGGTCAGTAGGCCATTTTGCCTATCCCATGAGAGAAGGCTGACAAAATGCAGTATGTACATTATAAGATAGTAGGGAAAAACAGTTGTTGAGGCGTGGACTAAAGCTATATTAATCCAGCAGCCCCTTTCACATTTGCTGATTGTGTCCTACTGTATTGAAAGAAAGAAATGCTTCGAGGAAATGAGGCGGGGTGATAGGGAGAAGGAGGACGCACAAGAGTTTTATGCTATCATTATGTAATGGAATGATGGACTTCCAAGGAGGGAAAAAGTTGGTGTGACCCTTAGAAAGGAAAGATAGTCTCAGGTGAGGCTGGAAGATGGAAAAATTTAAATGATCAAACCAGGATGCAATTCTCTGTAAACCCGAATAACTTTTTAAAAAGATCTCTTGCTCAGAAAAAGTCTGTAAAAAGGGTTGGATCTGGAAGGCAAAACAATTTGGGACTGTATGGGTACACTTGAATGGGATCAGCTGCTTGTCACTGAACAGATCTTCACCTCGACTTATATGTATATCCCTGCAGTGAATGGTTAAAAAATCTGCTGTTGTTGTTGTTGTTGTTTTTCCGTCTGTCTCGAATCTGCATTGTCTTTGAACGTTGTTTGATTGAATTGATGATGGAATCCATTCTTGACATTGCGACCCTGATTAGGAAGTTTTGTCCATGAGATCCCAGAACAGGACAGTCTGTAGGTTTTGATGACTATTTCTCATGTAAACTAGAAACAGACTCTCCCTGTTGATGCTGCTATTTGCTCGGCTTTGGTGACAGACTACTTGCAACATACATGTAGTAGAGGATTGTTAACAAAGGAGACCGGGGACGCTGGGCCAATTACATCTTGGCACTTCTGTTGATACTGAATGTACTTTATTTTCATTGCTCCATACACAGACCACCGCTGAAATTTAATCTCTTTAATGACTACTACTGCTAAAAGCTCCAGAAAAGGATATGGTGAGTGGACGGGAGGAGAAAGATTTATGCCCCCAGTTTATGCCAGGCTATTTCCTGTCTAATGTTAAATTGTCAAGCAATTGGAGGGGTCGGCTTTAAACGCATAAGTCACAAGTCACACTTTATATTATACTAGGCCCTGCCCGGGAGAAATATCTTCATTACTTATAATGTACTAGATCTAGTACACAAAGTAAAGTTCCTTCCACAGACAAAAAAAAAAAAATACAATGACTGAATCAGTATCGACTCGGATTCCGAGCCTACTCTGGACTGGAGTTTGTTTACCCTTTTTCGGTAAAGTTTACGGGCGATCCATGTTTTCGTTAATCCACAATTTGCTTCCTTCGGCGAATGAACGATGAGGGAACTGCGTCACGGTACTAAAAATAGATCATAATAGCATGTCCCTGTTCTAAAAACTTGGAGTAGGAAGGGTTAACTGTCGACGTATGTAAAATTTGAAGCGTGTGGGCTAAGTATTAACGGAGGAGTAGGCTAACATAGCCTTCA
Organism: Onchidella celtica; assembly: GCA_963931925.1. NCBI lineage: Eukaryota > Metazoa > Mollusca > Gastropoda > Systellommatophora > Onchidiidae > Onchidella > Onchidella celtica. The sequence continues at coordinate 19,347,968 of OZ007574.1, forward strand.
AAGTTCACTTTTATAATAATAGATTTGCACTTTCACTCTCTTCAAAACAAACATAATGCGCATGCGCAGCTTCAATGAAACCTTAAAATGGCGAACCATGACTCGAAATAGATCTAAATGATGCGGAAACAATGAAAAATGAAACGTAGAAGCCCATGTTAATTTCGCATTGATAATATGCTGTTGTGCAAAGTTTGAAGCCTGAGTATGATGCGGTTCCTGAGCCTTAATTGACCAAAGTTTCGAGTTACCAAAATATATATATATATAGATATAGATGTGTGTTTTGTGTGTATATGTCTTTTGTGTGTGGCAGAGAAAGATTGTATACAGAAATGCACACGAAGAAAAGGGGGGGGGGTGTCGCGATGTGGGTTAGATGGGGAGAATTCGACTGACACTCTTTCGAGGTCCGCTCCCACAATCGACGAACACACAAAAAAAATACTTGCACTCTAAAAACTAAATAAATCAATTGCTTTGATTTTTAGCAGAACTGTAGGGCAGTTTAATTACAGGAATTAATGTAACAAATATAATTATAAATATAAATATCAATTCAAAGGCAACTGAATCTAACTAATGAAACTACAGCTTTCTATAAAGACTAACTTATTCACTCTAACTACTTGCAGGTCATATGAGTTATATGCCAAATAGAATCCGCGCACGTGGCGACGGATATAACAGTTTAAATTCTATTAATTCAATGAGACATGTTATGATATGGACATTTCCTCTAGACACGCCATGGAGAATGCTTGTACAACCATGCGTTGTCTGGCGGTAGCTCTGAAACTGTCTTCAAAAGTAAGTAGAACGGTTCACTTTCATCATCACAAATTAGTATGAACTCTCACCATTAGGCCCTCACTGGGAGTGAGAGCGCTGGATGTAAACGCTGTGGGTTCATATCAAACCAAGTAGCTTAGGCTCTGGAGCTTTAAAACATCACGCTCCTCACAATATGGACTGCTCAACTGCGTCTCTATGTCTCTCATCTGGCTGAGGACTATCGCTGTCCACCTCGTAAATGGATTGTCTACATGTGGCCTCTATCTAAGCTCTGCACGGGTTTAAATACTAAAGCTATGTCTCGACCTTCCGTCCAGATTCATACATTTGATTGGTGCAGTCGCTTCAGCTCAGCCTGCAATATTAATTTATGCTTGTCATGGCCATGCGCCAAAATCAAGGTCAATTTTACGGTCTAGACAAAATTTAAAATGCGAAACATTAACTACTAAAATCTTCAAACTCCGTGCTTTCTACTCTTATGCACGAATTTCCGAACGCCAACTAAGCGTCTAAATAAACTACCTTTACTCGCCCCTTATCTATGTTAATCAAAATCACGGGGTCGAGAACTGCTCTGTCATTCCCAGCTATACATTTATTCTGTCTCGCCCCTCCTTCTCTCCATCCATCAGAAAAAAGGTGTTTCAAAACAAACTGTTCACGAGAACAGCTCAAGGACAAATTACGCTGGTTATAATCAACAAGATCGTAAAAATTAACTCACTTCGAAATATATATGTCTAAGCGGTTAAAATGCCTGCTGGTTGCATTGCAGTTGACTGTTACGACGGGGGTGGAAAGGATGGATCCAAGCTGGTCAGATTCCCTACCGTATGTGTAAACAGGAGAAAGGAAATGAAAGAACTGACCGAACATCTGCCATGCGCATGTACACACGTGCCATTGTTTACTGTAGTGGACTACTATTAGCTCGCCGCCGATTGGTTCGCGACGCCTCAAATGCTCGCAGTGCAAATCAGCTAACGAATCAAAATCAACGCTACAGTCGCCATGGTGATGCGTCGGTCCTTACATCAAAGATGGCAGATCTGTGAAATGGGCCTATATAGACTGGTTTGGAAAACCTAAGACTTTTAACTGCTTCTCCCTGTTTCTTCTCTGATCCTTTTAATCTGAACGCCCTGTGTTATGTTGAAGATGGGGATATTTTAGAAAGTTTAACACTAAACAGAAGGACAAAATGAAGAAGCCACCTTGCACTACCGGAAAGGGCAGTCAGTAAAACTAGAACCGAAATTGCAAGTTCCCACTGTCATGATTCGGATGTTGTTAAAACTCACGCAGAGAGTGAGTTGTTGTTGTTTTATCAGGGCCATGAGAAATTGGCTGGTGGCCTTGAACGGTCCTCGCCAAATTATAGTTGGTGAGTAAATAAATGTAAAGTTAAACTGTTAGATTCACGCTTGTGGGTTTTAATGTTCGTGATTAATAAGTAATGGAGTAGGGGTGAAACAAGGTGGGGCTAGTTGACATTGTTAAGTATGACTAGACAAGTTTTTGCACGTTAACTGGCTGGTAGAATAGTGCAGACGTATTACTACAATTAAAATGGTGGGAGGTTTCGACCTATGAGATAGCTGAACTAATTGGGCCAGCGAACTAGCACGCTGGGTAGTTAGATAGTATAAGACATCGTGTAACGTTCAGATTTGGTGAATACAGACGAGCAGAAGCATCGTGTCGTGAAGTATCTCCGGTTGACCAGTACCTGAACTGTGTGCTTTGAAGACAAGAAGTCCTTGCTAACGGACTGACTGAGCTCGAGAAAGAAAGGTCCGAGTGGGCTGACCTTTGAAAGCCCACGCTGCGCTATATTGATGTTCGCGCCTACCAGTAGGCGTGACCAATGGTACTATATCTTATTTATTCAAGCATAATTAGAGATCGGAGATAGAGAGAGAACTACAGCCTCATAGGAAGACTAAGGAAACCCCAGCTGGCACTCGACCACGAGTGTCCTGTATCATAGATCTATTGCCATAGTATGATTGGAATAATATAGCACATTGTTGATGAATTGAATAGTGATTGTGCATAAAATATAGTCTTTTGGCAACTGCTTAAATTACCTACAAGCCGAAGAGTGCTTCTGTAGGCTTTGAATATACTAGGCTCTCCTAACACTCAAGCCCATATGATTTAGGGAGAGTTTGCCTGGCGACTGGCCAGTGGCGACTCAACTGTCACTTTAAATTGATATCTAGTTTCGTATAATATACCTATTTGCTATTGATTGCAATACCTCCATAGTTACATGAATATCATTGGTTAAGTTATTAATTAGAGTTTTTTTTGGTTTGAATATATACCCCTATTGTCTTTTGTTTTGTTATTAATATTTATGTAAACTATGGCCTGACCGGCCTGACATATATACGCTCTAGTTATTTAATACTTTTCTTGTGTGGTTGTGTCCGAGTGTGAGTTAGCTGCCTCTCGTGCAGTCGTAACATCCCCAAGACCCTAACTCTGCTCGTGACATCTGGAGGGGACCCCACTGACATCTGAAGAGGACCCGTCACCCTCTGACATCTAGAGGACAATACTATCATCTGAAGAGGACCCCGTCAACAGCTGCAGGTCTACCACTCTAGACTCCACTGTTATTTATGTCATTTTTGTAGTTTATAGTTTTGTATACTGCTGATTTTTTTTTTGTTTCTCCCCCACATGTCTGGCATGTCCTCTCGTCATTGATCCTGGGACCACTACGAGGGACTGACAGCTAGCATGAGGAAAAGACAAGACCAGCGCTGTGGACCAAAGGAAAGAGCCAGTCCATTTTGCCCAGTTAAGTGAACCATCAGTATTTGTCTTCGTTTGAGGGGTTCGTCGTTCCAGCTCCCCTACTTTTGACAGGCATTATTTTTTCTTTTGTGTTAGATTAGATACGCGGGAGGTTGGAAGGGATCGAGACTCAGCATACCTCTTTTTGCCAGACTAGCAGATCTAGATGGCGTTTAAAACGGATAGGAGATATGCTTTGCCTTGAATAGTTCTGCAGGGACCTGTTATTCGTATAGATTGTTAGCGTTCTATCTTCCTCGTATTTTAGGAAGACGTCTCTCCTGTTCTTTTTCTTACCTTTCTGTACATAGTTCAGGTTAGTCAGGTCTGTTGTCGTTTGTTCTTTCTGTTAGTCTAGCGTCTTATTGTAATTTATCGTTCGTTCTGTTCCTCTTGCGTCTTGTTTGTAATGTATTACCTTTTTATATATTCGTTATATAGTATTTATCTTTCTTGGTTACACTTATTTTTTAATATTTTTTTTGATTACATACTTCCATTGATTCACGTGTTTTGACACGTTGAGCGGGTTTTTAGAGGTAACTTGGCTTGGTGAGAGGGAAAAGTTTTTAAGAATTAACCCTCCTGTGCTGTAGAGTGACAACACTGTTTGAGTGACAACTATTATTGAATTGTTGGAATCCGTGCAGTGAGTACACTGCCTGTTCTTGCTAATTATTCATTTATACCGATCTCGTCTTTAAATTGACGGGCTCCCGAGAGGACAGTATTAGACTGTTCAGAGAGGTGACCTTTTTTTTGTGTAGTGATGAATAGTGAGTATTGGTTTTATTGTCGGCTGGTGCCGCCGCCCGAAGGAGCAATAAATTGTCTCAGGGGAAGAGTCTGTATCAGTGTCGAGGTGATATCAATATAAGAGCTATGTGAATTATATATATTGAGGATACTTTTTTTTAGTCGTCTGCGTATGACGTCGACCCGAGGAGAGCAATAATGAGATTGCCTCGTGGGATGGATGATATTGGTATTTTTCGATTATTTGAGAGATGTTTGGCAGTGGTAACGTAGTACACTGCGTATTCGTGTTTTGAGAGATATTTTGCAGTGGTAACAGAGGACACTGCGTGTTCGCGTTTTGAGATATTTTGCAGTGGTAACAGAGGACACTGCGTGGTCGCGTTTTGAGATATTTTGCAGTGGTAACAGAGGACACTGCGTGGTCGCGTTTAAGAAGTTTTGGAGAAGTGTGGAGTTGTTTTTTATACAACCGATTATGACTATGGTTTTCCGCGTTTCGTGGACCATCTAACATAATACCGATTATGATTGTGACTATCCATGTGGCCAGTGAATGAGTTACCTAAGAACATACCCGATATGGATATTGAATTGAACCGATTATGACTATATTACCGAGATGACTGTGACACTTGACGTGTGCATGGCTTGCGTACGGAAACGGCGCATTAAATTAACTGCTATCGCCTCGTGGCATCTCATCTATACCGGATTGGATGTTGGAAAGATTTAATTGTAATGTTATTTGAGATCTAGATTAGTGTTAAATGCGAGAAGCGCTATGTAATTCTTAACTCAAGACGAGGGCTACGCGGATTTTAAACGAGAACATCAGACTAAATTATCTTACGGACGCTTCTGTTAGTGTTAATTAAGCTTAACTATGCCGAAATTTCTAGTTGTGATGCACCAGAAATTTTGTTCTCCTATTTAGGTCTGTCATATGTATTGGCGTTGGATGGGATTGGCACCTCATTCAGAGACCGAGGGATGGTATCACATATTGTTCACCCATTGTGAACACTTTTCACCTACCCCTGTGCTTTCCTTTGTTCCAACAGCTATTTTACTGACGTCGACCCGTATTTTGGTCACACCAGACGTTGTTGCCCAGGGTCGAGGACGAGAAGTCATGGCAGACCAGGAGTCCAGATCCACTAATACTTTTCTTGAGTATTATTCATTGTATGTATGCATTCCTGATGACATTCGCACAGGATCAGTGTTGTACTCTAAAATTTTAAAGTTATGATTGTTAATGTCTACGTATTTAGAGGTAAGATTTAATCCTCAGAGAGATATATACTTTTGGACGGAGCCTTAAGATTTTCATGAAGTTTTGTCCATCAATGATACCCGCCCTGTAGGTTTTTTTCAACTTTAGTACTAGTCTTAGTTATTACCTAGTATTCTTAGTTAAGTTAACCTTTCGAGCAATTTCTCGACTCATGCCTTCCCCTTACGATAATCATTTATATCGTTAAAATTGCAAATTTTAACTGGGGTGGGGGATGTGTCATGATTCGGATGTTGTTAAAACTCACGCAGAGAGTGAGTTGTTGTTGTTTTATCAGGGCCATGAGAAATTGGCTGGTGGCCTTGAACGGTCCTCGCCAAATTATAGTTGGTGAGTAAATAAATGTAAAGTTAAACTGTTAGATTCACGCTTGTGGGTTTTAATGTTCGTGATTAATAAGTAATGGAGTAGGGGTGAAACAAGGTGGGGCTAGTTGACATTGTTAAGTATGACTAGACAAGTTTTTGCACGTTAACTGGCTGGTAGAATAGTGCAGACGTATTACTACAATTAAAATGGTGGGAGGTTTCGACCTATGAGATGGCTGAACTAATTGGGCCAGCGGACTAGCACGCTGGGTAGTTAGATAGTATAAGACATCGTGTAACGTTCAGATTTGGTGAATACAGACGAGCAGAAGCATCGTGTCGTGAAGTATCTCCGGTTGACCAGTACCTGAACTGTGTGCTTTGAAGACAAGAAGTCCTTGCTAACGGACTGACTGAGCTCGAGAAAGAAAGGTCCGAGTGGGCTGACCTTTGAAAGCCCACGCTGCGCTATATTGATGTTCGCGCCTACCAGTAGGCGTGACCAATGGTACTATATCTTATTTATTCAAGCATAATTAGAGATCGGAGATAGAGAGAGAACTACAGCCTCATAGGAAGACTAAGGAAACCCCAGCTGGCACTCGACCACGAGTGTCCTGTATCATAGATCTATTGCCATAGTATGATTGGAATAATATAGCACATTGTTGATGAATTGAATAGTGATTGTGCATAAAATATAGTCTTTTGGCAACTGCTTAAATTACCTACAAGCCGAAGAGTGCTTCTGTAGGCTTTGAACATACTGGGCTCTCCTAACACTCAAGCCCATATGATTTAGGGAGAGTTTGCCTGGCGACTGGCCAGTGGCGACTCAACTGTCACTTTAAATTGATATCTAGTTTCGTATAATATACCTATTTGCTATTGATTGCAGTACCTCCATAGTTACATGAATATCATTGGTTAAGTTATTAATTAGAGTTTTTTTTTGGTTTGAATATATACCCCTATTGTCTTTTGTTTTGTTATTAATATTTATGTAAACTATGGCCTGACCGGCCTGACATATATACGCTCTAGTTATTTAATACTTTTCTTGTGTGGTTGTGTCCGAGTGTGAGTTAGCTGCCTCTCGTGCAGTCGTAACATCCCCAAGACCCTAACTCTGCTCGTGACACCCACCATTCTGTCTACATAAGACATAGCCGAATCATAATAAATAAAAAACTGGACTTTCCACAAAGTCAATGAAAGATGATTTTGTTTTTCCATATGTCTGTGTGACTGGGGGAGGGAATGGGCTGAGGAAGAGGGGAGAGAGGAGGAGAAAAAAAAAGGGGGGGGGAAGGTATTTGTGTAGGGATCGGTCACTGCGATATTTTTCTATAGCCGTTCACCGAGGCGTGATCACGGTTGAGTTGGATTTTCTCAGCTATTACGAAATACAGTGTCCTGAATTTTTGCATTCAGTGTTACATTTATCATCACCCTACAAATCTTGAATTTGAAGTCCCTGCACAGCACCGTTCTCTCAAAGCGGCGAATTCCTTTGATCTTTTCTTTGTTTTCAATTGAATGGTCCCAAACTTATAGACGTTTACAGTATACGTGTGTTCCAACATGATCTGTCACTTCTCGTTTCCCTGTAGTTGATCTAAATTCCTAAATATAGTAACAATCTGTGGTGAATTGCAATGGCGTAGCATCACGTTACGGACTTGAAGTTTGCTTTACATGTAAATGCATTTATTGTTCCTTTCCTGTAAGATAAAGCAACTACAGATTCATTACTTATCAATTGAAAACAGTCTTCTAGTTATGCTAAACGGTAACATTCTATGAAAGATAAAGTTTGTAAAGTAGCTAAGCTTTCCAATCTGTATTAAGTTGTGAGAAATATACATATCGAGATATGATCACCCTTTCCCCTCTGAGTCCCTGTCATTGCAAGAACAAGGCTTTGTGGGTACAATGATCAGGTTTGCGGACTTGGGACCACCTTAGACCCATTAGAAAGGTTAGCCCTAAAAAGGTCTTGTTGTTTTTTGTTTTATTTCAAAACGGGCAAGAACTTTTCGATGATTTTTAATGTTTTATCATCTCAGTCGCTTTCTGAGTCGGATGTCTCCATTGGATTGATGACGATATTCGGTTGAATAAAATGAAAGCCCTCGTTTTGCCAGTATTCTTCCTCCAACTGCGATACATGGTCCTCTCACTTGCAGAAAAATTCTGCAGCAATTGTTTTCAATGCTGCATGAGTTAGATTTTGGATGTCTGACAGTTTGAAGGTCTTGTTCTCCAATGTTCCGCATCGTATTGATTTTGATGTTTAATACCACGATGAAAGGAATTCTGAAATTGAAAGATCTCTGACAAAGCCTCTGACACTGTGTTGGCCTACCAGTGAACAATCACGAGAGTTTGTTTTTAAACTCACTTTAATCACGTGCTGTACCACATTTTAGTGGTACTCAAAACCATGTGTTAAATCATTACAGTAAAGCACCTAAACGTTTACCCTTGTCGGTACTCTCTTTATTTATATACCGCAAATAAACAAACTCGAAAACTACTTGAATAATTCGGGGGCAAAAAATCTGGGTTAGGGTCATCGCAAATTTAAGACTTCACGCCAAATTACATTCAAATATCGTCGACGGCTGCAACGCTTCGAGCAGTTTTCTGTGATCATGTCTCGGTGAACGGACTATAGCACCTAAACCGCCTGTCTCCCGTCCACCTCTGCCCTACCCAATTTGTGGTCTTGACACTAACTAAAAGTTTTTTTGTGTTTTTTTGTTGGTAAAGTCGTTACTCATGACATTAGCCAACATGAATTGTTCATGTAACAGGAACTGCAAGAATTAAAATTGTTTTATTATCGGACTTCCCGAGAGAAGCCGTGCTATAATGTCAGCTGAGAACATTCAAAGTCAGATCAATCAAATATACAGTAAAGAAAAGAAATGTAGTCACTTGTTGATTTTCCCGGGAGTTGAAACAAAAAGCTGTACACGGAGACGGCGGGAGGGCGCAGCAGCTTCTTCCCAGGTAAGGCGGAGAGTCTCAGATAATTTCTGACCTGGGCCTCCTAGTCAAGACTGTATCAGCAGATAGGTCAAAATTGGGCAAATAGAAAAGGTTGTATGTTGCGATTTTCAGTCTTCTCTTTAGTTTGCTTTGTATTGTTTGGGTTTTATTTCTCACGCAGGGTTTCGCAACATACAATCTTTCTTTTTGCCCAATTTTGACCTTGCTTATAGCCCTGCACAGCTGCGACCCCACAGTTTTTCTGTGGTTTTTATGATATTTCGCGATTCAGCGGACATGACGCAGCAAATGAAACGTGCGGTGGGCGAGGGAACAGGAGGCCAGCAGTGAATTGTTTATGTCTTGGTTGGTTGCCTGCTAGACACGGCTCAGATGATCACAATGCAGATGTGTTTACTTTATGTTGAGCTACGGACGTCAATAATCATAAAATTTACATCGTGTGGTTTTTTTTGTGTGTGTTTGTTTGTTTTTTTGTATTAATAATCACCAATGAGCGGCAAGGACATTAAAATGACATTTGCTCATACAAAAATTGTGAACAATGGAATAGGGCAGAAGAACAAATACATAAATGTAGGTATTTTATCCATTCTTAAAAAGGCGGATAGAGGTGTCGTTTCTCGGGTAACAGAAAAGGCAAACAGGTGTTACGTAACAAGGGGTTTTTAGTCTCCAAATAATTAGCATTCTATTTCCAAGTGAATGTTGTTACAAGCACCTAGGCCCCCCCCCCCCACCAAGTTTTTTTGGGCTAGGGGTAAGTATTTTTTAAGCTTTCTGTGACTCCAGAGCTAGAGAACTCCTCCAGAAATACTCCTTAACAACAGCCTTAACGAAGTATTCTTTTATATATTTTTTTTTTTGGTCGAAAGGGTACGGGGAGCCGCGGGTACGGGGAGCCGCGGGTTAGGGAGTGGATAAGAATCAGGGTTGGGGATAAGGACGAAGTTAGGGATAGGTACGTATATTTTTGCTCCCCTAGAGCAAAACGGTTGGGGTTGCGTACGTACTTATATCAACAGCCTTTCCAAATACGCAACTGTGTTTCATAAAACGCATAGATCTAGGTGAGCATAGACCAGAAAAACAACTAGATAAAGGGTGACACACGAAGATGAAAATGGGTGGCAAAAGATGAAAAAGTGAAGGAGGATCGAAAGAGGAAGGTGAGGGGTGTGGGTAAGGTGTTGGGCCAAGGACGGGATTAATTAGGAAAGGCAAAAGAGGCTTAAGATAAGGCGGAATGAAAGAATGAAATATGTGTGTGTGGTGTGTGGTGTGTGTGTGGGGGGGGGGGCGGAGTTTGATGTTCACAAGATAGTATACATGCATGCAATTACTTCCATGGCCTGCCCAGTCCATTGCCGTTCATAAAACGGTTGGACATTTTAGCCAGTACCGTAATGATAGTAATAAAAACAAAAGTAGGATGTTGCCCAATTCCCACTGAAACAACTTACACGTAGGGAGGAAGGACATCTTTACAGGAGCTCATAATTATAATAAGAATATACCTTTTTAAAACCTCTAAATTCTGTTGGACATCTTAGCAACGGATTCAGTGTGCTTCGTCTCATCGCTGGAAACGACACAAGTAAAACATAATACTTGCTTTGACAGGTCCATCTTAAAGAATGGAATGGTACTTAGAAGTCAAGACACAACTGATTTACTTATAGAGATGTTAGTTCCTGTCTCAAGCGGACTCCTTGGTTGATCCACAGACTGCCTGAGTTGACTGATAAATTAATAAAAGCGGAAGAATTATCCCACCGCGTGAAAGAGTTAGTTTTTACAATGGCACTTTTCATATACAAACAGATGCACGAAATGCATTGCACATGATTTCAGCCATTTCCTTAAGTCATAACAAAACCAAAACTGGAGCTAAATCTGAAGGAAAAAAAAAGTCGGGGGGGGGGGGGGTGGTGAATGGACGTCACAACCAACTAACTAGTTACATGTTCATTCTAGAATGATTCAGTTATTGAAACCCCCCCCTCCCCCCTTCCCCCACCCCCGGTCCCCTCCCAAACTCCTCATTACGGTACTCCCGCCAGCATGATGACGAGAAAGCAGAAAGCCATTCATTGGAAACCAGAGGCACAAAATTATACACACGGGTACAGACTGGATTATCTTGTGTTATTGTGGCCGCCGTCACGAGTGTTATGTACATCTGATTCTATCGCCGTCTGTGTGTGGTTAACTTTATTGTTGTTTGTGGCCATTAGACAATGGCGTCGTTTACATTGCTAGTACAAACATCAATATCGCCATTGCCTGAGACTAGAATAAAATCAAGTTGGTGGCACGTAATTACTGTAAAACAATCTATCTATCTGTCTATCTGTCTATCTGTTTATCTGTCTATCTGTCTGTCTGTCTGTCTGTCTATCTGTCTATCTGTCTATCTATCTGTCTATCTATCTATCAATCTATCTATCAATCTGTCTATCTATCTATCAATCAATCTATCAATCCATCTATCTATCCATCTATCTATCCATCTATCTATCCATCCATCCATCCATCCATCCATCCATCCATCCATCCATCCATCCATCCATCCATCCCTCCATCTATCTATCCTGCCCATTTCCTGCTAATGGGACCATCCGTTTATAATATTATGTCATAAGTCTTCCTTTCCCTGGCTCTGGTGTGTTGGCAATTTTGGCAAACAGCAGAATATTCATGTGTAAGTTGATGTTTGTACACGTATTAAGTGTGATGGTAATTTAATTGAACAGTTGTGCAGCCTTGCTACCACTTTAAAAGCAAAACAACAACAACAACAAGAAAAGGCCAGAATTAAGTTACAGTTACAAAGTAAATGACTTCTTTCGAAGTTTGGGATGATAGCTGGACATTGAACACAGTTTAGTATTTTCTATATTCAAATTTGTAAAATGCACCTTTCTGCACAACCGCTGCGAGATGGCGTAAGCAGAGCCCGTGAACAAGAAACAGTGCAGCTGTCCCTCTTACACCAACACAATTTCACAATAAAGCTGTGTTTCCATGTGTACATAAACTGAAACGTCAAAAGTCCGTCAAGAAGTAGAGGTGTTTCCATGTGTACGGAAAATGTAGATCTAATTTCATACCGTTCTTGCGTGTGATACACCGTCTTCCTGTGATTTCTAGTCATAGCAAGACCCCATTTTGATGGTGAAACTCTTGTCCGCAGTGATTTATCTTTCATGTGGAACATTTATTGAATACAGGTGTGCGAACTAATCAAGGAAAGAGTAAACCCAAGAAAGAGTTAAACATGCACCAGTGTGCTTCCTCTGCCGCCACACTTCATGTGCAGACAATGTGACACACCCATGACAACAGCACATATTATACACGACTGCACAGCGAACAAGACCGAAATAAAAACACCACAATTAGACTACAACAAAGACAACATTCCGTACACCATACAAGACATACTTAACTTAGAGGACAGTAAACATCTGACTTACAGCCAGGAGACAATTAGTGAACAAGATCAACAATATAACGTGACATGCACAACCCTCTAGAAATTACTCCTGACCCCGTCCTGGATACAATAATCATCACAAACAAAATAAACAAGCGTGTCCTTCACTTATGTCACAAGATTTTAACGGATACTATTTTCACAACGCTACCCTTCTGTCACTATTTCTATACAGCAAGGCATCTCTACAGCGCCATCTATAACTCTTGACGGAGTTTATTCTAAATACTCCAACCCTCTCTGTGGCTGCACGCCTTAAACTGCAGGGCACTTCTTCTACAACATCTTGTTCACAAAGGACATTGTGCCGGGACTCACGATCTTATTTTAACACCACCAATTTTAATTGCAGGGTTCCTCTACAGCTGTCCACTTTAAAATCTATACGACACCATTATCAGTCTACTCCTACAGGCTGAATTGCTCTTTTAGAGTCTCCCTCTTGATACAAAGAGCACTCCTTTTATGTTTCCAGCACACTCTACTTTCCCTGTCTCATTGACAAAGTTCTTATACAGCCTAGCCCTTTCCATACAATCTTATGATTTCACATTAAACTTTCTTTGCAGAATGCATGTATGAAATTTCTCTATAGCCTCCCTCTTCATATAAATGGATCCCACTTTTACATCTGTCTCTAGCCTCTCTACTAAGTGTTTAAAACGGAATCCTTTCTTGCAGTCCCATACTCTCTATCCTGATGCTTTCCTACCCTAAAAGGGATATCATACTAAGCCCGGTTAGACACAGTCAGATGCTGCCAGCAAAATATGCACCAAAGAAATGGTGGCAGAAGCTGACTGTATCTGACCAGGCTTAGTATGATAGGCTCTTCCTGGGTGGACTGAGAAAGTATAGAAAATTCTGATGTGCACGTCTTGACTGCCAACAGCTGACTGTGTCTGACCGGTGTGACATCCTGGAGTATCCCCCATCCTATTTTAACCCCGCTGATAATCTAGTATATCCTAGAACATCCCCCTCTATTCTAAAGTTTCCCCCAGCTCGATTTCACTTTCTTTAGCAGTGGTTCTCAACCTTTTTCAGGAGATCGCCACTTAGACTCCGAATTTTCGTTCATCGCCCACTGCCCCCCCCCTCCCTTATCTCCCGGAAAAAAAAGACAACAAGCATGCTGATGATTCATTATAAAGCAGAAACCATTCTTTATCAAATCCACTAAATGCCCTTTGCTGGGCTTTGGTGACATACAACTTTGCAACATTAGAGTATTGATAACACAAGAGACTGGGGACGCTGGGTCAATTACATCTTAGAACTTGGGCAGCCAGTCCTTGCAGCTGTTTGGAATATTTCTGAGATGGATGTGTGACTAATGCATTGGAGAGGGGGGTTAATTCGGCTGGCTTATCCAAAGGACAACTCTCAGAATTGACGACAGTGATAGACTTTCCTGAAGCTGGTGGTGTAATCTTCAAGTAACATCCTCCACATTGTTGCTTCGAAGGGGGACATTCTATCAAAGTTAGCAAATACCTCATCAGCACTAGCTTCGTTATTGCTGTGTCACCATGCTTGACGTGCAATAATTAGTTTTTAATTCAACACTCATCTCCCGTGAAGTCAACAACTTGCTACCAAAGAGTTTATTTAACCTCTTTGCTTGCTACCGACTGTCATGAGGTAGTCCCTCAAAAACTTGGAAATTACACCTACGGTGCTTTATCAAAGGATACACATTTCTGTCAAAGCATAGGCTACTATGAGATGAGAACTTTAAGATCACAGGTGGCCGATTAAGATTATATCTCGACTTCATTTGTACTACCTCGATATTGTCAAATTTAGCAGGCTCGTGCGCTGTCCGTTCCTTTTTCTCCTCACAATAAAGAATGGATGCCCTGGTTGTCTGATGATACTGAGTACAATGTACTTTATTCTCATTGCTCCATACACAGAACACGACCGAAATTTAATCTCTTTAATTACTGCTCCTGCTAAAAGCTCCAAAAAAAAAGGGTATGGTTGTGGGCGGGAGGAGAAAGATTTATGCCCTTAGTTAATGTCAGGCTATTTCCTGTCACTACTCGGTCTAATGTTAAATTGTCAAGCAATTGGAGGGGTCGGCTAAAAACGCATTTTAAGTCACACTTCATAAATGTGTGTTTTTTGTGTGTGTGTGGCAGGGAAAGATTATATACAGAAACGTACAGGAAGAAAAGGGGGAAAAAGGCTACCCAAAAAAAATAAAAGGTGGGGGATAATTTGTAATGGGGGATAAAATAGGATGCCGCTTATCCATTGGCAAGTATCCCCCCATCCTATTTTAACCCCGGGGATAAACTGTTATAGGGGGGGATATTCTAGAATATCCGGGGGGATAACCAGAATATTCCAGAATATCCGGGGGTTATTCTAGGATATCCTAGACTATCCGGGGGATATTCTGAAATATCAGGGGGGATAGATTTTTGGGGGGGGGGATAATCTGGGATACCACACCGGCCGCGCATCCCTTCTCAGCTCTCCTCCAATTTGTTACGGCATCGTGGCGCCACACCTTATGTAACATCTCACCTACCGATGGATGGCCGAAGTGATTACAATGTAGTAATGATAATTGGCACTAATTCAATAGAAATTTCAAAAAAAGTAAAAAACCTAGGGGTTTACATTGATTCAAATCTTTCTATGTCATCTCAGGTTAGTCACCTCATTCGTATTCTATACATGGAAATCTGGAAAATTGGTAAAATCAGACATCTTATTTCAACTGAAACTGCGGCTGTTTTAGTAAATTCTTTTGTACTTTCAAAGCTTGACTATTGCAACTCCCTTTTGGCTGGAATTTCACAAAAAAATATTAGAAAACTCCAAATTGCTCAAAACAATGCAGCGAGACTTGTTTTGAAGAAAAAGAAAAGAGATTCAGCACTGCCACTTCTGCAGAGTTTGCAATGGCTGCCAGTCGAGAAAAGAATAATGTACAAATTGTCATCCATTTGTCACAAATGTGTCAATAATACTGCTCCATCGTACCTAGTTGATTTAACTGATTACTATGTTCCATCTCGTCAACTAAGATCATCATCTGACACTACAAAATTGAAAGTACCTAAAATGAATCTGTCCACTGTAGGAGAAAAGTCCTTTTCATTTCTTGGCCCTACCATCTGGAACACTCTTCCAAAGACAACCAGGGAAATTAATGACATTGGTTCTTTCAAACGCCATCTGAAGACCCATTTCTTTCAGACAAACTAGGCTAGGTGTTTTTCGGCAGCAACAATAGTAAATATTTTTGAATTTCTTTTGTGTATGCGTGTGTGTGTGTGTGTGTAAGAGTTTGTTAAAGCGCCCAGAGCTTGTCATCGACGGGGTTGGGCGCTATATAAATGCAATATATTATTATTATTATTATAGTGCGACTCTGTTGGCGCTGGCTGTCTCAGTTTCCCGTGAAAACGATTAAATCGATATTGCGGTGAAATCCATTGCCACGCTGTGAGCGTTCCCTCCACGCGGGTATTGGCCTCCAATCCACTGCACTATAAATCCATTTGATCGTCCCGCGTGGTAAATAACATGACTTGTGACAATGAGCGCATCCGAATTTTAGCAGTTGGTGGAATTTGTAACAGGGTGACAGACCGGCAAGGTATAACTAGCGTGGGAAGATAGTTAACGGCGGGGAGACAGAGTTATTGTAGGCCAGAGGGGGAAAGTAGCCGATGCAAAGGAAAGCGTTTTGACACCCGGAAAGGGTAGTGTTTACTTGACCGCCGTACTTGACGATCAGATCACCTGGGAATTGCTTGGGGGGTAGAGATGCTTCAATAGTATTTGACGTGGAGTCGACGGGGGTGGCTATTAGGATAACTAGTACACTCGGTGAGCGTCTTGGGACGCTACCCGACTGGGTATAAATCCCCGAACGCTCCTTCCAACTTCAGACCGCTGAGAGCACTCACCAGCTTCGTGCCGAAGAGGAGACCACAACTGCAACTGTAACTTTGTACTAGTCTTGTGAGTGGGGAAGGTCAGGGAACCCGCAAACACCCTTTGTCAGAGCGTGGTATCTTTGGTATCTTGTCGGCATTTGAGCTGTTGCTGAGTGGTAAGTTAATTGTACGATGTATGTGTATTTTACTTAATGTTCATGATTGTAGAACCTAAATCTAGTGGGTTTACTTTGGTATAACTACTGCCTCTGAGAGAGTCACGGAAACGCCGTTACATATGTGTTACGAAACCTTATAGGATGGGGTCTGTTAGAGAGAGCGTTATTCTTCGTGGGGAACGTGTAAATATCATTAAAACTGTATTGATCGTTTATTCTATTGCCTATATGGGAGCCTATGGAGTATGGGAGCTGCAGCCTGACTGATAACAGTGTCAGCGGTTAAAAGTATTAATGGTGAATATCCGTCATGGAGTAAGTATGGAAGTCATGCCTTCCAACCGTAGATTAGGAAGTTGCGATTGTTTTTCTACAGAGGAGGAAGAACAACACCTTCTTGGCTTCTCAACTTCTTGTCCTTTGATTAACGACATCGTGGCTTCTTGGTTTCCCGACCTATTGGTACCTGCCGATATCTGTTGATCTAACTGCGCAGTCAAGCCAGAGTAGAGAGGAAGAACCAGTGCCCAGATAGCGCCATACACCCCTAAAGGAGAGGTTTCCTTATGCTGAATGTACCCATGTGTTTTATAAAATGTGCTAGAAATTGAATATTACGAAGCCCTTTAAATTATCATGTACTGATTTGCATTGATTTCATTCCATCGAAATTCACGTGAAATTGTATGACCTATGTTCCTATTATTATTGAATGGATTAATAATTATTGTATAGATAAGCAATACAGATATCGTTTGTTATAACTTATAGAAGAGAGATAGTGTGTTTGTGCCGTGCCTATCACGGCTGGTGTCAGAAGAAAGTTAATGAGAGGAAGAGTGAGAGAAAGTGGAAACATCACAGAATTATTGAAATAATTAAATTTGTAAAATATCGCACTCGCGTCTAAGGCGAACCCCCCCCCCCCTTTTTTTCCCCCCAAAAAACTGCCCTGGTAATTGAAATACGTGTACAAAATGCCTGGCAATATATACACGAATGTTACAGCTGTACCGTAGGTCGACGTAAGTAACGATGCCACAGGTGTTATCCTTTTGCTATTAGACTAATATATTAGTACTAAATCAATTATTTCAGATCTATACACGTGTTATCAAAATTAATTTCATAGACTAACTGATATTATTAACGCAATTTCTTATTTGGTATAGTATTAGTAGATCGGGAATGCCTCTCTACACTGCATATGGGGCCATATTGACTCGTTTTTGTTTGTTTTTTTAATTCCATGAAGCTAAATCTATCATGATTCACTGAGACAAGTCTATGGGCCTCATGCTGCTCAGCATTAAAAAAAAAAAATAAAAAAAAAATGCTTCTTGTTGTTTTACTGTTTAAAACTGTAGGACTGTATGTTTATTTAGAACACATCCGTACCCCTGAACCTCACATGAGACAGGCCTACGTTACTCATCATGATGTACCAAATAAATAGTGCCAAGCTTCTTTTTAATGTGTATGATTCACAACTCAAACTAAGTCTGTTTAAGTAGTTTCATTTTTTTCTGAGTCCCAATTCCAAATTGACATGTGAAATGAATTGTAATTCAGAGAATATGAGAGCAGGGTGTTTTAAAGTGAAATTCCAACATAGTTTTTGTATCTCATAATATTACAAATAGCGAAAATCAGCAGAAGTTTTAAGACTAGAGAATATATTTACAAAGATTTTAGTAATTTAATAACTAATGAAAATTCCTATTAGTTTTATCAGTCAGTTCTAAATTGTTTGAGTTATATTTAAATATTCATATTTTTTTTAGCCTTTGTTACGAGATTTGAAGTTTGTTAAATTCGTGCCGAAATACCGCATTAGGTATGGAAAATCCAAATGAACCTATGGAAATTTTTGAAGTCAAAAGTGTATGAAACCTGATGTGGTTCCGTGATATGGTAGTCTTTCCAACAGATTGTCAACGCATGAAGAATTGAAAGAACCTGGCAAGAGTTCCCTTTGGGTGCTTCACTTTATGACTACGAGTATTCATTTTCTAATACAGTTTTCTTTTCTTTTTTTGTCACACTCATGAAGTACGGGCAACAAAACAAAGGATACGCTACTATCATTATTATTATGTTAACTGTAAATGATGTTCTAACTATATTCTAAGATAGTCCCCGACTTCACTTTTGTTATCATTGAGCAACTCAACCGAGGCAGTACCGATAGTAAATTTGTAAGATGTGCCTGATTTTCCATGTTAGGTATACAAGTAGATCTAGGCCAAGATACAATTTCATGTGCACTGAACATGTTTTAGCAAAAAGCAAGTAACCTCAAATTGAGGCTCAATGATTTAGCAAGTTGGAAAAAAAAACAAATGGAAAAATATGTTAAATTCGAACCCTGAAGATAAGAAATGAAGATGGTAGTAGCAGTGATGAAGTCTAATCTAGATTTACATGTGATTTAGAGTCTGACATCGATCCAGAAGTTGTTCAGACACTAAAGAACCACTTAGATTCTATCATCCTCTATTTAATTATTTTTTTCCTTCTTTTCAGTTCTTTGAGGAATGGCTGTCCCGTTCACATCAAATTAAAGGCAAACAAGCCACTGAATAAGCTGCAAATTATTTCCCTAAATCTCCAGCATAATCATGTTATGCCAGAAAGAAAAGGTATGCCATTTTATGTAACAAATAAAACTAACATACGTTGTTATCTTTATAATAAGGTCATGATTTACATTTTACATTCCTTTTTTTTTACAAACTTAGTATTGGTGAGGACTCGTTAAATGTTAATGGTAACATTTAATAGATGCATATTCTTGTACGTTTCATGTTAATTATAGTTTTATATGGGCCTAGTTAAAATTGAACATAAAATTTGTTGAATATAATTTTTAATCAAACATTATGTATGTGTTCATTAACCATAGCTTTAACAACCAATGCTTTTAAAATTAAAATATGTTTTAAAAGGTTGAATTGTGATATCAAAAATAATTAACTTCGTTTAAAATGGCGTGTAACTAATTATGTCTTAAATCCCTACAGTATGCCTTTAGTAAAAAATTCATCATTTCTCAGTTGTTGACAGAAGATTTTTTTTTACATGAATGTAGTTTAAAATTTGTCTAAAGTAAGTGTAATTTTTATTTGATTTTTTTTTTCTGTTAGATGGGGTATATGCAGCGGATCGGATGCTGGGCGCTGATGAAACAACAGACATTCGGAAGCTGCTGGAATTAGGAGCTCCGGCTCGAAAGATCCAGGCCTTTATATCCTGTTCTTATGGTATGTACTTCCATTGTTTATTTAAGATAATATACTTTTATATGTCTCAGAAGAGAAATTTTAATCAACCACTCTCATCATAGACAATTCCACTGTTGCCAGTGTTGTTGTTGTTTTTTGTGTAAAATAAAATAGATAATGACTAGACCTTGTTTCAAGTCTAGATTATGCAGTAAAAACTTAATGTGCATAAACCTTCATGTCAAGTCCATCCTATTCTATAACATTAATGCGTAAATGATAATTGTAAGTCAGTATTTTATATACTGCTCATGGCGCAAATGCATGGCTCCTAATGTTGGGGGGGGGGGGGTCGATTACATTGAAACTACTAACCAATGTTCATAAAATTAACAAAGGTAGATCAATTCAGTGATGTATGTTTACCTGCTCTATCCCAAATACTTTTGGTTGCACTTATAAATTTGTAAGAAACTTCACAAAAAGTAATACTTCCAATTGTTAATCACAAAAGAACATGCACTTTATCTTATTTGGTGCCGAGTTTCATTCAGTTTGGTTAGTAAATAGGCTAGAGGCGTAAGACGAAGAGCACATATCTTGCAATACAAAATCTTAAAGTGCTCCATTTCTTTGCCTGGAGCTCAATAGTGCTAAAATAACTTCAATTTGTGTAGTACATGCTAAACCAGCCAATTTGGTATTGCTAAAAAAAATTATATCATGGTTAATGTTGATAAGGTCTAGGTTACAAAATCGACCAGTAGTTGGATACCCCAGTTGATAACAAGCTACTCCAGGGCTGCCAGGCATTACCCTTTTAGTAGTTGGATACCACAGGTGATAACAAGCTACCCCAGGACTGCCAGCAGCCCTGGGGTATAATTTTAAAAATCTGTTGGTTGGTAGTCATGTTACTCTTATAATTATTTTAAGGAGAGCAAAGATTTCTCAAGTATTAACAATATTTTTTGTTTGTGTCTTGTCTTTCTTTCCAATTTTTAGACAAACAGGTCAAAACTAAAGATTTACACAATCGGCGGCAAAAGTTTGAGTCTGAGAAGGCAGGGGGCAAAACAGTTGAAGATCAGGTTTGGGGCATCCTGGAAACCATGAATAAACAAAGATCCCGGTGCTCAATACAGTGTTTTCACAGAGGGGGGTACGGTTAAGATAATTTTTTTGCAGACATCATACATGAGAAAAATCTTTGCGTCTTATGCTGACGTTTTGTATATAGATAGCACGTATTGTCTGAACTTATATGGTTACCCAGTTGTTTTTATGGTTGTTGATGGGGATAATGTGGGTCATTGTGTTGGTTATGCGTGTGTGAGAGATGAGAGAATGGTGACTTTGTCTGTCTTGTATGGTGAGTTTGTGAGGATAAGTGGTGTTAGTGTGAAGACTATTGTCGTTGACAAGGACGCAAGTGAGATTGGAGCTGTTAGGCAGACTATGCCTAATTGTAATATTGTTCTGTGTCGTTTCCATGTTGCCAAAAGTTTAAATGATGCTGTGCGCAAGTACTGTGTGAAAGGGGAGCAAGATGTTATGGGTCGGTTGGTGAGAAAGATGATGATGTGTAGTGGAGAAGAAGAGTTTTGGGCAGCATTTACTGAGGTGCCAGCAGGACAATTGAAAGCTTACTTAGAAAAAAACTGGATCCCGGTAAGGCTGACTTGGGCCAACTGTTTCACAAAAAATGTTACCACCTGGGGTAACAAGACCAATAACTTTGTTGAGCGCCATAACAGGGCCCTAAAGACAGTTGGCTCCGCCAAAACCAGCTTGCCAGCATTTTTTTCCTCACTGCTTGCATACCACAAATCAGTGGAGGTCCAAATGTGCAGAAAAGTGCAGGATATGCATCTTAGGTCTAAAGTGTTCCGCCCTGACTTTGACACAGCCAAGGATATTTTGACTGCAGCATATTCAATCCTTACACCTTATGCCTGTGAGAGCATTAAAAAGAACTAAATAAGCTCTACAAGCAAAGGGTTGTGTATGATGCAGACTCTAAGACCTTGGCTGTGTCAAAGAATGGGCAGGATGTAATTTACAACATGTGAGAGTTGCTAATGTGTCTATTTTGTAGAAAAGGGTTTGCCATGTTGGCATGTGTTGGCTTACCATCAATTTAATAATACAGACGCACTGGCTAACATCCCTGAAAGATACAGGAAAGCTCGATTATTAGATTGTATGCAGGAAGTCGAAATGTCAAGTGGAGGAGGAGTCAGTGGTGAGGTGACGGTTATCGAGAGAGGACGACAAAAGACTGAATGGCAGAAATTAATGATAATGAAAGAGTCAGTGAGAGAGATGGCTGCTGTTGGGCACAGATGTGGGCAGCACATTTTTGACAAGCGATTACAAGTCATAAAAAGGATAACAAATTTGTGGCGTGAAGGGTTGGATGATGATGTAAATAGCTGCTTGGAGAATGGTGATGCCTACATAGACAGTGACATAGGGGTGTTTAGGGATGATGGTGGAGAGGTGTTTGATGATGTTAGACAGGAAGAGATGGTTCATGATGTTAGACAGGAAGAGATGTTTGATGATGTTAGGCAGGAAGAGATGGTTTATGATGTTAGTCAGGAAGAGATGGTTGATGATGTCAGACATGAGGAAGAGATGTTTGATAATGTTCGACGGGCAGACATTGTTGAAGATGTTACACAGGAAGAGTTGGTTGATGGTGTTATACAGGAGGAAGATATGTTTGATAATGTTCGAAGGGCAGAGTTGGTTGATGATGTTAGACAGGAGGAAGAGATGTTTGATAATATTCGAAGGGCAGAGTTGGTTGATGATGTTAGACAGGAAGAGGTTGGTGTTAGGCTGGATGTTGATTGTCTTACTCGAGAGAGAAGAGAGGTAGAGGTGGTTGGCAGTGTTGGTCAAGGAGATGATTGTTCATGGTGCTGTATTTAAATCTTTTGGTGATATATATGCTGTCAGTCGTAACTCTAAAGCACCAGCAGGTGTGACCTTCATAAGATCAAAAACTAAAGGTAGACCAAAAGGAGAAGGCTTGACCACTGGCCACTTTAGTAGAAAAAGGAAAAGAAATAATTCCTCTAATGCTAAAAAGAAGAGAAAAGTGGAACATGAGGTTGATAGTGTTGATCTAGAAGAGGAGGTTGGTGTTGTTTTACATCAGGAAGTTGATAATGTGCTTCAAGAAGAGTTGGTTGGTAATATGAGACAGGAACATGATGAGGGGGAGATGGTTGATGAAGATACAGGCTTTATGGAAGCTGATAGTTTTGTTTGTCCGATAAAGGTGAATGATAGTGGATGCCCTGCTAGAAAGAAAAAAAAAGGTTCGGTTCCTGGACAAAAATAATTGTGGTGCATGTGAGGAGGAGGAACTTGAAAAGAATTTATGTGATGATGGTGTTTTTATGGAATGGGTTTGCTGCGACAAGTGTGAGCAGTGGTTTCATCTGTATTGTATTGGTGAAGCAAAAAAGCCTTCCTCTTTTGTTTGTCATTTGTGTAAAAATGGGAAAAAATGTTGAGAATGGATGAAGCCCACAATACTGTGTTTTATTGGTCTGATTGAGTGAAGAGTTAAACTTCACCCTCTTTTTTAGTTTAAAAAAGTATATGTATTATCTTGTTAGACTTTTGTCGTCCATGTACCAATATAAGACTGATTCTATGAAATCTAGTTTTAATTGGGGTAAATTTTTATGCTTACATGGAGAAGTAATACATGTCACAAACAAAATATTTAAATTAGTTCCCTGAGAAATTACAAAAAGATTACAGGTGGAAGTTTGAGGCTTAAAAAAATGCTAATATTTTTATGTTATGGTAGAAAGTCATGTAAATATTAACGGTAAATACTCAGTAATGTCTCATCTTCTGTTTGGTTTATCTACTTTCTATGTAAACAGACTCTCTGTATTACTTTTCATTGGATGATAATGTTTTATTAACAATATACATGGGTGCCAGACCTCCGGTATATACCGGATTTCCGGTTTCGCTGTGTCTCCAAATTTTTTTTTCCGGTTTCGTGATGTGAAGAATTGAAAAAAAAACACCTGGTTATTCAAAACACAAAAGAGCAAATGTGCGTTCGAGATATCGGCCTACTTTGCGCCTTACCGTCGTGTTCTGGCTGATTCGCAGTTTTAGATCAAGCGCTTCACATGCATCAACAGCTCTTCATCGCGGTGACAATAACGCGAACTTAAAAGTGACCGAAGGGTCACAGTGTCACGCATTGTGTCCGGTCAAGACCCGCTTGTTCCGCGTACCGTTTGAGTGGACGTATATTATGTGTTGCGCTGACTTCATCTCGTGTGTCAGGCCTACGCCAGAATTAATGCTTTACTCTCCTGCAGTGGTAGATCTACGAACTTTCATTATCGATTGACGACGGATGCGTTCATTTGGAATACCCGGTTCCGTGTGTACTGTGAACGTGTTGTGCGGACTGATTCGACGTGTTACTACTGTTACGCAAAAACCTAGAATCTAGGTCAAGGTCCCAGCATGCCCCCTAGACCTGTACCGATACACGATGTGGGGCCTACGGCTACTAATCATTGTACTAGATCAACCCGATCACAGATGCCTTAGTTTATAACGACCTGAAGGGGGCGCACCTCAGATTGTTCTATCTATTTTTTAGTTTTCCGGCATCAATATCATCGGCATAGCCGGATTTTACTTCATTCGGTCCAATAAAGGGTATATTATACATCGAGCGTGATTGAGGCCTATAGATCTGACGCTTCTATTATAACCACGAGGGTCGTAAGCAGTGCGAGTCAAGCAACAGCATACTGCTTAAGCCTTGTTTTCATGTATACGGAAACAAAACCGTCAAACCTCCATGAAGTAAACGTACATGTAGTTCTGTTTCACTACTTGATGGGTTTTTGACGTTTCTGTTGCCGTTTCAATTTCCGTACAAAGGAAAACTCAACTTGGCAGTGTTGAATTGAAAGGGAGGCAACAGGGTCTATTTTATTGGCTCAAGGGACACAAATATAATTAATAAACATTCAGTAAAGCCATGGTTACATGATTGTATTGTCCGCTGGGTGTTTGCGATGTGTTTTACAAACTTGTTGGAGAATTTTTCCCACATTCAGATATAACTAGGAAATTCTCTTCATCTTGTAGAACAAAAAACTGCTGCTGTCACACATTTTAAATGAACAAGGGAAGTTATACTTATAGGTATCATATGCACCAATACTTAGTAATTGTGGTATGTTATTGTGACATGTAAACTGTTTTATTCTCTGCTACATGTACTTGAAAATTGCTTTTATACGGGATTGGTGTACGCGATTTAGGTGTCATTTAGTTGGTAGGTCTTTTGTTTTATCACTACATTGCGCAGTGCCTGCGACTTCAGGTTTGGCGGATTTGGTCAAAGTGATTTTCAGGTTCCAGATGGCTCCGTTGCTGGCACCCATGAATATATATATTATTCTGTGGGTTAATTATGTTTGAATGTCAAACATACAATACTTATTCTTGAATGATGTTTTATTTTCAAATGTATAATACTTTTTTTGGATGATAATGTTTTATTGTCAAATGTATATATATAATTATATACATATATTTATATTATAATATTCTTTTATCTTGGATGGTTTTTTGATGTTACACATTTATTACTTTTTCTTGAATGATAATGTTTTGATGTTAAGTACGGTATAATATATATAATATATATTTAGATGCCAGTAGTTATCATATTTGAGTTAGCTAAGCTGTTTTAACTCAAACAGATCGTGAGGTTGTAGTTTATTGTCGCCTAGTTGGGATATAATTTCATTGTTGTATTTATCCTTGCGGCTTAGTTTCTTTGGATTTGTGATGTCAATTTAATTCCTTAGACATAGGCCCTACCTGAACTATTTATTTCTAAACAGTATTTTTTATGCTTTTGAGTTTTTTAAATAACCTAGGTCTGCTAGTGTTTCTTTATGAAAAGACTTCTACTTTTAGAATTTACTGAGCGCTACTGTCTTAACAATAGGACACATATTAACCTGGTGTAGAGCAAAACATTTATCTATGTATGTATTAAATCATCTTTTTTTAAAATTTATTTAACTAGGGTGGTGTTCTATTTGTTTGGTTTAGTTAGGTTTCTCATGTATTGTATGTATTGGCTGATTTTTGCTTGTAATTAGCAATATCAGTATTGCCAATCTTGCTTGTTGAGGATTGTGACATGTTTCTTGTTAAAATAAATAAAAGAAATTTATTGCTTTAAAAATATCTGGTTTTTGGCATGTTTCTATGTTTGGTGTATGTGTACAAGGTTTTTATGCAGTTTGTTAAAAAATTAATTTAGTCCTTTCAATGCACTTTTAAGTGTGTTGTGTTGATATATCATAATGATAAATATACCATACTGCACAGTGTAAAGTATAGTACTACTAGCACATTCAAAATATTCAATGTGAATTAAAATTCGAACTACGGCTTCGGTTTATGGTACTCTTCTGGTTATGGTACTCGTATTGATATTTATTGGACACCTTTAGTTGTCCTGTTTAAAAAATCAAAGAAGTCGATTTTGTACTAGGAGTTTAAAGACTGATCACATGGTCCTTTCCATGCACTTGTATTTTAATAAATAAAAAATAATAAATTTCTTGAAATCAAAGCCGTGTTGAAAATTGAAATCACACATTTTGTACTGAGATATGGGAAAATCATCTTTGTCCACCGACACATAGAACACTGTGGGTTACTAAAAAATAGCTACTTGTTCAGCGAGTCGCCAGATAGCGCATTCAACTTCTAATTAGAAGGGTGCGGGTTTGATCCCAGCACCTAGTGGTGATTTTTAATTTTATCCCATGCCTAACAGGCTCTACACTCCGAGATAAATGAAATGGTTGAGTGAGTATGTATTATAAGCAATCAAATAAACTTGTTTGGGAGCTCACCAAGTCGAGTACAGTATATTACAGTTGTAACTCAACACTTAATAATGGTACCTAATTTAGTAATTAAACTTGAAGTAATTTAAACAAATACAAAGCCATATATGTATGTTACAATTCCAACTGGGGCGATTCTGGATAAAGTTGAGGGACTGCTTTTGATGCTATTCAAACGTACTGGCAATTATTAACTTGGCCATAAGTAATCTGCTTTACTGGGTGTAAACGTAATACAAAAAAAAAAAGAAAAAAAATTACAATGTCTTGATTAGTAGTAGCCTACTTGCTATGATTTGCTTCTCAGGCAAATCTCTAAAGTATAAGGATAATTTGCCCCGAACTGGAGCACCAGATTAGTCTCTAGATCTACTCTCCTAAAAAATAAAATTTTCGGTTACTCCATAAAATAAACCATACACAAACATAGTGATCAACAACATCAAGAAACAAAATAATCGCACTGTTTTACTTTTAGAGGGTTTAAACAGTGTGTAATGGCGAAATGAGGGATCTGGCAAAGTAGTGACAAGAATTGTGGTTATTGTACACAAAAACTTTGTGACCAAGTGGGGTAATCAAAACGAATTATTGTCAATGTCAGTCTCTTCCCTTGGTGCCTCAGAATATTGGCCTAAGTTTAGTCTTTTGACTAAGAAGGCTTATGAAACTATACCAGTTCAAGACCTGCACAAAAACAGGGACTTAGGGAAAGTAAAACATCTTAATGTTCGTATGTATATACCAGAATCTTGGTTTCCATAGCCAATTAACAAATAACAGGGTTTTAATGGGAAAAAAGCATTTTAATCTTTTTTAATCAGAGACTTGCTCACGGCGTACAAAAATGCTCCAAATCGCGCCTCTTAGTTGTCGCCGGCTGGCGGTCAAAAATCTCGTGCGCTGGAATGCTCACCGGGGTCAATGCGGTCAGATTCGCTCCGCGGGCAGCAATTAACGGGAGACGCTTTCATGTTAAAATTCGACTCTTTTGATATCAAATTTGCGACAGTCCCCGCGGGCCCATCCCGATGTCTTGCTATGAAGTCTCCAGCAACAATCTTTCCCTCACAGTCTGCGCAAATCCCAACTTTCTACGTGCTTTTGTCTTTGTTTTACGCACGTATGTTTATTACCTATACAATGTACTATTTCGATGCCCAATCGCATATAAACTATTGTTAATTACACAAAAACGGCCGAAGAAAACAGTTTGCCGTTTTCATCTGTGTGATCAGAAATAATTTCGGATTTGTCTGCGCTAATTTCATTACCGGCGCAGCTTTAGTTGGAACGCTATATCCATTTATATGTGACGTGCTCACCTATTGTTGTTATGTTGGCTTAACTACTGACTTTCTTGTGATGTAATAAACTGCTTGAACATATTAATAATAACGTGAATCATGCACGAAATAAGCATATTTCTGCTCTGGACATTTGTGACGTGTGTTTGGAAGATAAAAAAAAACAACACTAAAAACAGACCAAAAACCATTATTTTGTGTTGATTAATTGCATGCGACGTTTTTTTTTTTTTTGTCTACCGACTAGATATCAGGGAAGGCCTTATCGAGAAACATTCCAAATATATCTGTCCAGAATGTTACAAGATAGTTCAGGACGCTAAACGTGGACAAAGCACTGTTTCACTTGATTCTCAGACCTACTATTGAAAACAGTTTAAACATTTGGAGCGAATACAACCCAACTGTAACGAAACAGCAGAGGCAGCGAATGTCTCACGGCTGTGTCCTACTGAAGCAGTTTGCATCCCAGTCATCTCACCTCAGCAGCCGAAAAAAACAACAAGTAACACACCACTGTAGACTCTCCAAGCACAAGTCTCTCTAAAACAAACATAACTGACCAAAACATACCTCACACTGAAACAACCAGCCAGGACATACCCTATATAAATGTAACTAGCATAATTTTCAGCGACACGGACGCCGACAAAACAAAATACAAGAATTGAAGCAGACAGAAGATGCATTATCTCTTAGCACATTTTCTGGGCTCACCCCAAATTCTGGCCCTCTTGCTTCCTGTTTCGATGGAATTCTCAAAACACACAGAATCTCACCACATGCTTATTATAGCAGCAGGTCATTTATTGGTCCCCCCTGCCATAAGAATCTCAGCCTCACTGAAGAGATTGTCACTCAGGCAAAAACGCATACACGCAATTATATTCATCATCGAGGAGGCATGTAACACTGCAAATGACATTCGACTATCTCAACAACTCTTTCAGTCGAGTTCACAGAGCCATCTCAGACACTAAACCCATACACACAGAATTACTCTCTGGATTTCAAACTCTGATAGTGATAGACAATTACAATGTGACATACAGTAGGATGTTGCCCAACAAAACAATCCCAGAATAACACATTGTAGAACACCACTAGATCTACATGCTATACTATATAAGACAATAACATTCGGGTTCGGTTGCTGGGTGAGCAAGGCAGTGCGAGTAGCCACCAGGCTATCGCCAAACTCGAAAAAAAAAAAAGAGTATGTAGCATCAATGATAACTTTCGTAAACTAGAATTTATCATGAAAATCCATCTGTTGCAAGTAGCTCCGTCACTGAGCTGCACAGTCAAACCCTGGCCTAAAGTGTGACCAAATGAAAATTCAGAGACCGACCCCTCCACACAACAATGAACCAAATTGTGAGGCACTTCGAACTGTATTTATTTAGTGTACATAAATAAGCTGTTCCAATAAAAGAAATGCGCAAACATTCTTACGAGGAGACGGCAAATGCAAGGTAAGTGCGACATAATATGTCAAGTGACAACACATGGCTGTTTAAATTGACCTGTACGCATTATAAAAGCTGCGGCAAAAAAGCCACTTGGTGAGAAAGCTTGTACATGTGTCTACTTCATATGTTGTAAATTTGAACAGGAACCGACCGGCAGTTACTGAATTATGGATCTTTATTATGTCATATCTAACAACAGTGTCAGCATTGAAATAGGGTCAACTTTAACTACCTACTACAACTAAACCAATCAATATTTAAGTATTTTTCTTTCGATATCTTACACTAACAGCATTTGCCTACTGCTACCCACTAACAATTAATCGCTGAATCAAACGTTGTTAGCGTAATAACTCCCCGATAAAGTACAAAAAAAAACGCGTTTTGCAACATCCATTCTACGGCGCTCGCTGACTGACGAGTAACCCCGGTCACCGTCACGGCCCAACGACCGCGGGCGCCTCTAGCCTATTACCGGCGGCCAACTAAAGTATCTGGTTTTTGTACGCCGTGTGCTCTTCCTAGCCAATTACCAGGGACTTAGGGAAAGTAAAGCATCTCCATATTCGTAAACTAGAATAGCGGTCTCCCAAGCATCTAGGATTGTGAGACCAAAATCCTGGTCTCCCTAGCCTCTTCCTATATTAGGTCATTTCCCCAGCCAAATTACTACGCTGCCCTATCACTGCCAGACCTGATTGGTCAGTTTACCCCAACTTTGCAACTCGGCAAAACCAAGGCCAAGGACATTCCAGAATTAGCCTTTGAATAAAATTAAATCTGCCAATTTCATTGGTCAGATACTGCAGACAGTTGCTCTAACCCCCATTCTCCCAGACAAGGTCAACTGTCTAGACGTGACGCGTCTGTCAAAACAATACCCCTTTCTCATCCCTCTCTAAGTGTGCGTTCAGACCAAAAGCTTTGAGCTGAGCCGTGGCCGCACCGTAGCCGAGCCGCAGAAATATCTGCTCTTTATGTATATCAACTGTTCACACCAAAAGCAGTAAACTCGCCGCACGGTTCGGACACGGCTAGGATCGAGCGGAGATAAATATTCGAGCATTTATCACCGCTCAAAGCTAGCAGTCGAGCTGACCTCATTTCCTGATCATTAAATTTAGCACAAGCGGAAGTTTTCCCGCCAATAATGTCAGTTGCTCGCTCACCGCTTGTTGTTGCGCCACTGACTGACTGATACTGGTGTGAAAATAAACAACATGGAAGAAGACAAAACCATTCAGTTCATTGCTTTATTGCAAGATTATCCAACTTGATTGAAAAAGCAAGATAAGGACTTCATGAATAGAGATGTGAGGAAGAAGAACTTCTTGGGGATTGCTGCAAAGAGGGGCATGAAAAGTATCTAAATTAGCTGAATCATTCAGTATCCCTTTCTCCTCCTTTAGATCTCTCACTCTCGCTCCCTCATTCCCTGCCTCCGTTCTTCCTCTCTCTCTCGTTTTTTTTCTCTATCTCTCTCTTTCTCTATTCCCTATCTCTCTCTATCCCCCTGTCCATCCCATACTACTTTATTTAAAAACAATTAAGCTGACGTTGTAAAGCAAGATCATTAACTTTGCCGATGTTGGTAGATTTAATGAAGTGTTAGTACCGGTATATCAGTTTAGAGACATTTGTCTTGCCAAGGCAGTGCGCCCGTTCCTACAAAGCAGTTTTTGTCTCATCCATATTCCGTACTCCGCAAGACGGCCTCTGTGACCAGCTTCCCCATTGCCTTTTGTGTTTCTCTCTCGACCGCTGTCCCATTCTTGGATGTCTGCTTCTGTGACTTTGTTACCTTCTAGCGTTAACACTGCTTACCGAAGTGTCAAGGGTAGTCGTTCCTCAGATGAAACAGGTTTGCGATAATTGGTTTTTTTGTTTCTGTAAGTCAGCAGAGATCATATCAAGTATAGCATAGAATGTCTGTGGTAACATTCGGAAATATGATTGAAAACGTCCTTCGTCTGCCTTTAAATCCGGAAACAAAAGCTGGAATTCTCCACACGTATCCCGTTTGGCATTTAAAGGATGAACCCACTATTCTCTCTTGTGTTCCAACGAAAGATCATACTTCAGATACATTAATGGCCCCAATAAATGCGGCAACACGCAGTTTTCGTTCATCCGATATGTTGGAGGCCTTGCCAACTAATTTTACCCCAGTCAACACTTAACCGCTAGCTCGCCCACAGCTCAATGTGCACACCAGCATGGTAGCTTTTGGTGTGAACAGGCAAGCTTTCGTCGAGCCAAGAGCGAGCAATTTGCCAGCCACGCGCTAGCTGCCAACTAGCGGCAGTTGCTTTTGGTGTGAACAAACGAGCTGATCTGCTTGACAGTGCTCGCATCTAGCTCCGAGGCTCGGCTCGGTTAGTAGCTTTTGGTCTGGACGCACCCTTTACTGTGTTAGTCACGAGCGGCAAAACTGCTTCGTAATAATAATATTAGCTCTCTCCCCTTGCAGTTCCCTACTCAAAACTTTGGTTCACGAGGCCAGCTGAGTACGCGACGTCGCGGTGAAATATTAAATAAACAACTCCCTTTGACCCAGCTTTATATTTTTGGGACTAACTTAGCTCATGACATACACACACATACACACTACACATACACATGGCTGGACTACGGCCTTTAGAGGCCCTAAGCACTTAAGAGATTTTGGTGTCCCCATTAATCGTAGATGTAATTCAAAATATAAACAAAATTAAACCATAAAAAAAGAGCCTTATACGCTAGGATTATTATGTATGCATACTTTAATGATTTCAAATAAATTTAATATGTGCGCCCCTTTTTGAGAATCTTGGTTCACCTGCACCATTTGCAGTTTTGCACCATATGTTCCATAATAAATCCGGCAGTGAAACATTTCTGTGGTGCCATCAGCGCAACTGAATCATGCCGCTAGACATGCTTTTTTACAACCGAAAAATTAACTGATAATTAAAAAGAGAAAACGTGACGCAAAGTGACGATGTCTAAGCTACTGAGTCATTAAACAAAAGATGATTAAAATTCTGGAAATTTGACCTCTCCATGAACTACATGATTATTAATTATGTAACTGTGAGTGGATCTGATGGAATCAGGTTTAAGGTCAAAGAACAAATTCCTGAGATCTCTTCAAAGGAGGAATTCTTTTTTTTTTTTTAAAATGGTAAGTGAGATTTGCTTAATAGTACGAATGATCAGCCACCTCACTGCATTCGGTTAAAATATTTAGCTTGAAATCGTCTTAGAAATATTTTATTTTGATCTTTTTAAAGACTTAAAATTTCATCATTACCGAAGTTTTTTATATTAAGATATTGTTCCATGCAAGTAAAAACCTGTAATTATGTATTATGGGTGTCCTTAACATTCTCAGCTCAGTGTGCTTTGGTAACGATGATCATTGCCACTATGCCAGGCAAACCCATTGGATGAAATGATTGATAATTAGTACAATTTTAAATAAAAATAGGAAGTAACTGGGAAAAAAAAAGGCTTCCATGGACATACCAAGGGAAACAAATCCATTAAATCTGCAGCTGCAGAAATTGATAACTTTTTTCTGGTCAACTCATTAATAGGAAAAGCAAACAGAAAAGCAAAAAAAAACAACAAAACAAAACAAACAAAAACAGTGTAATTCAGCACCGTTGTAAAAGTACTTTGACCATCAAAGAATGTTGTCCTTATCATGTTCTATGGTTTAGTTCGAGGATTAGCAGCAGGGCATGAAAAGTCCCTCATAATTATTACAAATTTATTCACATTGCGCTCAGTTGACTTACGAGAGATCAGAACATAGGTGCAAATGACAAGGGCAGAAATCCCCGAAAACAAAGACCTCACAACAGAGTTGAGAACATAACATTTGCACAAAAAGATTAGGAGCATGGACAATCATATGGTAAAAGCAACTTGAGTAAGAATGTACACACGTTTATTTTTCTTTCACGTAAGTCGGACGCATGTTATGGTATCCTCGGGTTGATGATAGGCAAAGTATAAAGGGACAAGTCCATAAACAAGGCCACATGGGTCAGCAAAATCCAATTTGTGCAGTGACTACGTGCGCATTAGACCCGAGACGCTGACAAAAATGAAAGAGGATTTAAAATCAAAAACACCTGCGGAAGTATATCAGAAAGGTGATGATTTTTGTGGACCAAGAAACAAAGAACAGGTAAATAATGCAAAAGCTGCTTTGAAAATGGATGAAAATCCTTTTAGGAAAGCAAACTTTGCTGATCAGATTACAGGTGTAGAAGAATTACAACACAAAATCCCATTCATTAATCTGATCATCAGGCAAAGTCAAAAGGTACCATGCATAATATTGTATTCTGATGAACAAATTTCGGACCAAAAGAGATGCTGCTGTCCTCGTCTTTCCGCAGATTCGACTGTTTTGGGAATAGACAAAACATTCAATTTAAGTGACTTGCACGTTACAGCAACTGTATTTCAAAACATTTCTGTTGTTAAACGGGATTTTGGTGAACACCCTATTTTTGTGGGTCCAATTTTCCTACATATGGAAGTTCTGACCAAGACACTTTCTTTCTTTTCTTCCATCATTTGGCTGGGGTTCTTTGCCAAGAACCAACACCGCCAACTCTTGGCAGCGACGAAGAAGCAGCAATGGTGCATGCCATGGAAAAGGCATTCCCCAAGAGTGATCGGTTCTCACACAGCCGACATCTGCAAAACAGTTTAAAATCTTATCTTGCCGACAAAGTCGGACTCTCAAAGAAAGACAGAAACGTCATTGACAAGAATGTATT
Organism: Onchidella celtica; assembly: GCA_963931925.1. Lineage (NCBI taxonomy): Eukaryota > Metazoa > Mollusca > Gastropoda > Systellommatophora > Onchidiidae > Onchidella > Onchidella celtica. The sequence continues at coordinate 19,382,255 of OZ007574.1, forward strand.
GGAAATGATTGACACTACAATCGAGTACTCAGAACTGTCTGATAGGCTTGAGATATATGCTGAAAGTGTGTCTCCACAAGTGCGCACATACTTGAAGCGAAACATCATTCCACACCTGGTTGGCAATGTGAGGGCTTGTGAGAGACCTGGCTTGGCCAAGGTCCACCCGCTGTGGACAAATAATAACTCTGAGAGTTACAATCACTGCTTAAAACAAGCAACACAGTGGAAGTCTCTCAAACTGGTGGAACTTGTTTTGAAGATTGAAGAGCTGGTAAAAGCCCAGTACAGAGAGCTCAAGAGAGCCATGGTTGGTCTCGGCGATTTCAAACTCGATGGCAAATTTGCCAACAATCTAGTTCCAAGAGATGAATGGTGTGACATGGATACCTAAAAAAAAAAAAAAAACATAAACTGTTCAAAAGGTTTCTTAATTCACCAAAAGACTCATCAAGGATGGCGAGGTCCAGCCAGGAATCAAGGCCTGTGCTTCTTCAGTCACATGGAGGGAAGAAGCCAGGGTAAAGAAAAAGAAAACGAGCTGAAAAAACCACGTTCTCCCAGACAAAACGACCATGAACAAATTGATACTACAAACTTTTCCGTAAAGTTTATTGTGGCTGCTCAAAGTTTTTTCTCTAACAATTTTTTCTTGGCCCTGGCGGTTTTGTTTTGCCACGCTTTTGTGACTGTTTTTGTTTTGCTAATATCGCCACCGCCCCCTATTGGTTTTTTATAATAAGAGTTATGCCACATAGCCGCCAAATTTGTTTTTAACTGTTACTTGTTAGTAATGTTACAGAGTTAACTTTGCCAGCTGATTGTCGATGTTACGTTTCCAATTTTGATGTTCATTTTGATTTTCTTCTAAAAATTGACTTTAAATAAATTGAATAACAACATATGATGTGGATTTTGCTTCTCTGAATGAAAAATGCTAGTTCATGCGTGTTTAGGATTGGATTGGATGATTGGGTTTAACGTCCCCTTCAGTAAAGATTAGGCTATAAATAGGAGTCGTGCTCCCCAATGAACTGCAAGGTATATCTGCGAGATTCTCCATGATAGGAAATTTCACAACTTCTACAAGCGTAGTCTTGACTAAGACTACTAAGATCTTGACTAAGATGATTCCACCGCAATAGTATTTAGAGGAACGGCTTATTCAAGCAGCCATCCAGAGGTTCAAGACTTGAGACAAATTATCAGAAGATAAGCTCAGAAGGACGGGATAGAAAGTGGCACCAACAAAGCTCAATCGGTGTCAAGTTGAGGAGGTCCAAATTCTTCTTTCCAGTTGATTTCGATGAATTACTCAAAGAAGAGATTCCGGTAGATTTCGGTAGATTTTGATAACTTCCGGTAGATTTTGGTAGATTTTGGTAGATTCCGGTAGATTTTGGTAGATTCCGGGTTACAGTGGTACCGCTGATATGGGCCCGGAGTGGGAAGCTGGCCTGGGGCAATCTGGAATGCATGAGGAGTTGAAGAGACCACTGACCTTCCACTATTTGCATCACTAGTATTTGTCTGTGACCCCCAGCAAGATAAAACAATACAGAGTATCCTAGCCGCACAGGCAGGAAGAACTATGGGAGTCACCAACATAGCCCGCCTTCTAGTGAGAGTTAGTTCCTTATTTCCACAGATATCCCAATCTATGCCTGCCATACACAAAGGAAAGACAATAATTAAACCAAGAAGCCACGGCGTTGCCCTGATCACGATCGACTTAATCAGGTCAGATGAGAGATTGCTATAAGCTACTGATCTTCTGCTTCTCAACATGAACTCTATTGCCAGCACGATTATCCCAGTACCATAAACAAAATGGATAATTTCAGATTTGTAAACCAGTGGAGATCGTGGTGTACCACTGCAGGGATCAAATTCAGATGTCTAGAAGACAGCCCAGTTATCTACCACTAGTGAAAAAAGTGCCAGGAAAAAATCTCCAATAGCCAGTGATATGAGTGTTGACTTTGGTTTGTACAAAAATCTCTCAGTTTTGATGGTCTTGAAAATCAAAAAGGCATTCAGTGGTATTATCAGAAGAATGAAGATTACTGTCAGGGCTTTCTGAGAATCCAGCAGCGCGTCTCCATCGACCTGAGCCATTGTGGAGATGTAGACAATGAGTTTTGGTGAACAGCAAAGTCAGACTTTTCCTTCAATAATTATGATGTATAGTATGCAGACAGCGTCCAGGCAGGAGTCAAACCGAAGACTGTGACAGCTCATGCAGGACAATTTAAAACGGGGAGTGATAACGTTCTGTGGATACTTGATGTAATACAATACACAGTAGATCGCCAATTTGCCCGTGTTCAAGTTGAAGAAACTGCAAAAGAAGAAAATGTATTACAAAATCAAAGTGTCTCTGCATGGCCCGCAACAAAGGAAAACAGCAAAATTATCATCCCAATTAATCTAACTATTTTAAAGGTTAATGTGCATCGTTGTGGTGGTTGTGTATTGAAAATGATAAACATTGTGATTCGTTCTAAAAAGACTAATATAGATGTTTTAGTTGTTGTTAGAAAAATACTATTTGTTTTGATCGTCGCTTTTAAAAGTAATATTCGGGTTGCTGTTCTAACACTAACTATGTCGTTTACTAATTACTCACTACCCCCCCCCCCCAAAAGAAAAGAAAATCAGCTTAATTCTTGTTCTTTAGTCTTTTGTCTCTATATTACGCCCCACCATTCCGTCTATTCTATATAATGATATATAATGACTGCATGTTTGCTTAGAATCTACTAAAGAAAAAAGAAAAAAAAGAAAGAAAGTTCAGAAGGAAAGAAAGAAAGAAAGAAGAAAAGAAAGAAATATTATTAGGAGGTGCTGTGGCCTGGTGACGATCACAATCAACAATGCGTAACATATCTCTCAGTGCACGGCTGGCTGGATAGGTAAGCCTATCAAATTGACCTACTTTTCTCGAGTGCACGGCCTGTCTATCCGGTAGGCCCTGGCAGGGCCCCAACCACGACCTTCACCTTACTTTGTGACCCAGTTGGGTATTCTTACCTGGAGTAACAAAACAACATTCCTGAATAAGTAACATTCGTTTATTTGCAAACATCGGGACATTGTTGTTTTCAAACCACTTAACTGTCTCTGTAACTCTGTAACATTGGTTGGTTGGTTGGTTGCTTGGCTGATTCATTGGTTGGTAGAGTGGTTGGTAGTTTTTATAGGTGTCCTAAGCACTGAAAGGTAAGTTGTATCATGAGATTTGGGAGTGACCTCCCACAACCAGGTGAAACACATTTTTCTGAAGTCCTTTTCGAACAGTGGGATTTAACTCAAGAGTGAATTTGCCTTTAATTACATCGACCATGAACCCTAAATTTTTCCCCAAAGCTGTTCCGCATTCGGGTAAAGATCTTTCTTTCTCTAGGACGCCAACCTAACACTGTTAAGCCTCTGTTGGGCATTCGGGTAAACATTTTTGTTTGTCATCCTAACACTGTCACCCCTTTGTTCTTGACTAATTCTTCTTGTTTCTGTTGTTCTCTCATCACTAATTGCCACCAGTCCGTCCAAAGTGGTGGGCGCCAGGGATGAGCTAGAAACGTTGGAAGAAGAACTGAATATGGGGGCATATTTTATTTGTTGCAACAACAACAACAACAACAACAACAACAACAACAACAACAACAACAACAACAACAACAACAACAACAACAACAACATCAACAACAACAACAACAACAACATCAACAACATCAACAACAATAACAACCCAACAAACTTACGACTCTCAAGTGCACAGACCAGAACCAGGGACGTTTCCTGCTGTTAAAAGGTTTTTAAAAAATGTTTGTATTTAGTTTCAAAAATGCAGACATAACGCGCCTGCTTGCTCTGGGATTTGGATGTTGCACAATGCATAGAAAGTTCTCTTCTCTTGTGATCTGTTCTCGTAGGGGCCGACGGTCGGCGGTGGAGCCGGTCTTTAGAGAATAATTTTCAAAATGGTAACTCCCTCAGTTAATGTATTGGTAAATTAAAACTAATTTGCTCCTGCCTGGCTTACCCTGCCTCAGAACTTCAAGGAATACTATTCATGCGACGTTTTCTTTTGGTCTTTAAAAGGAAAAGTGGGGTCATCTTAACAGTAAAAAAACAACAGCGGTTTTATTTCCAGAATGGGTTTGTGATTCACAATACAGTCTTTCTGGTCTGGGTCGTGCTCATGTAAAACTTTATCTCAGTTATCAGTCACAGCAGAGTATTTCGCATTCTAGTTTCTTTGTGCATAGGACAATTCCTGAGACATGTAAAAGAGGCAGTTATAAATTCGTGGTGATCATGTCGTCATTGGCAATCCTACTTCACCATAGTTATCACTTCTTTCAGATGGATATCCACCCTTACTTAGGCCTACCTTATACCGGGCAGTCTCTCCTTGCATTTAACCGGCTTGCAAGCAAAAAAAAAAAAATGCATCTGCCTCGATCAAAACAACGCGCAGAATGTACCTCTTCTGCCTACCATCTGACTAGGCCCCGGATTGTTCAGGAAAGAAGGGATAGGCCATTTCCCAGAAAACAGTGCTGTTTTAGATAATTACGTGACAGTATTTGACGTGAGTACATTTGAATATGAACTTTCAAACAGTACAAACTACCATGAATGTAGAAAAGCTACAGTAAAGAAGAGATTTATACACAAATAAAAGGACTGACTGCTGATATTACGAAGTTATCAGATTTCTACCGGATAAGCAAGGACGTCATTGCACACAGTTGAGGACTCTGTAAGTATTCGGTTACTAAGTAGTATACCTCAGAATGCCATCAGCGAATGTAATTGTCCTTTTTAAATACGACCACTGGTTGCTGATTTTATATCTGATGAACTGTGGGTGTGAACATTTTGCTCTAAGCTCAATGCTAAGGAATTGTCATCATCATGGTAAGTACTAATATATCAAGGCGAAATTTTGTTTTTCGCCTTTCGTGTTTTTTGGTAGCACCATGTGAAGTGAATTCATGTACATTCTGTTTTTATCGTGCAGGCTTTCAATTGACATAATTATGTGTAAATGATAAATTAGGAGGTTTCGCTTCGTCTAGATGAAATACGGTGTTCAGCAACTTTGTTCAGATCATGTTCACTAGGGACTGAAAACTTGTGTACTATGGCAGCCAAAGATTCACTTGAATTGTATTAGTTTCTATACTTGCTGCACAATAGGAATCTTAAACTTAGGTTATCACGACTAAAAATAAACGTTAATTTTATTTGGAGTTTTGTCACCCAGCACGAAATTCCGTATCTGGCATTTTTTGGTAATGTACTACATTTCATCAAACCAAAGCAGAACTGCTCAACCGGTACCCGGGCTTTCACGAATACAATTTCCTGACCACCTCATTTCGCATTATTTTTAGTAACCTTGATAACACGGCACCCGAAAGAACCACCAAACTAGCGAAAGATGACACCGGAAGAAGTAATTCCTTTTCACCAAACACGTACAGGTCAAGCTAGGTTTCTAGACTATCAGTATCAAACGCGATCTCTCAGAGGCAGGGATCATCTTTATTTGTTTTCCCACCGGCCGAAGACACCTTACTAAATAGGGCCTAAGAGTTCATTGAATACGACATCTCCGCCGGTGTGGTCCGGTCAGACACAGTCAGCTGTTGGCAGTCAAAACGTGCACATCAGAATTTTCTATACTTTCTCAGTCCACCCAGGAAGATCCTATCCTATTAAGCCTGGCCAGACACAGTCAGATGCTGGCAGACAAGACGTGCACACCAGAATTTCCTATATTTTCTCAGTACATCCAGGAAGATCCTATCATACTAAGCCTGGTCAGATACAGTCAGCCCTTCTGCCACCATTTCTTTGGTGCATATTTTGCTGGCAGCATCTGACTGTGTCTGACCGGGCTTAGTATGATATCTCTTTTAGGGTAGGAAAGCAGCAGGATAGAGAGTATGGGACTGCAAGAAAGGATTCCGTTTTAAACACTTAGTAGAGTGGCTAGAGACAAATGTAAAAGTGGGATCCATTTATATGAAGAGGGAGGCTGTAGAGAAATTTCATAATGCATTCTGCAAAGACAGTTTAACGTGAAATCATAAGATTGTATGGAAAGGGCTAGGCTGTATAAGAACTTTGTCAATGAGACAGGGAAAGTAGAGTGTGCTGGAAACATAAAAGGAGTGCTCTTTGTATCAAGGGGGAGACTCTAAAAGAAAGAGCAATTCAGCCTGTAGGAGTAGACTGATAATGGTGTCGTATAGATTTTAAAGTGGAAAGCTGTAGAGGAACCCTGCAATTAAAATTGGTGGTGTTAAAATACTGAAGATACACAAAGACAAAACGAAATATATGACAAATTATGAAACAGATGAAGATATAAAAGTGGAAAATAAAGTAATTGAAAGAGTAAACCAATACAAATACCTTGGCCAAACAATTCAAATGGAAAATCAAACAAGCTGTGAAGTGAGTGCAAGAGTAAGAGCAGGATGGAGCTGCTTTGGAAGGTACAGAGAAATTTTCCAAAATAAAGACATACCAATATCCCTCAAGAGAAAAGTGTTCAACCAATGCGTAATCCCCACGATCACATATGGATGCCAGACATGGACCATGTCAAGATAGATCACCACGAAACTAAGAACCACCCAAAGAGCAATGGAAAGAAAAATGCTAAACATAAAGCTACAAGACAAAGTACCACACACGGAAATACGAAAAGAAACAAATGTTACGGACTTGGTGAAAATGGCTCTCAGATTAAAATGGAGATGGGCAGGACACCTAGCCAGGACACAAGATAACAGATGGACAAAAAGATGCACAGAGTGGAGACCGAGGACGGGGAGAAGATCACGAGGACGGCCAGTAGGACGATGGAGAGACGACATCACAAGAACAGAGGGTGCGACCTGGACAAGGAGTGCGCAAGATCGAAGCAAATGGAAGGCATTGTCAGAGGGCTACATCCTGCAGTGGAGGGACAACGCCTAGGTTCAAGGTTCAAGGTTCAAGGTGTTAAAATAAGATCGTGAGTCCCGGTACAATTTCCTTTGTGAAAAAGATGTTGTAGAAGAAGTGCCCTGCAGTTTAAGGCGCGCAGCCACAGAGAGGGGTGGAGTATTTAGAATAAACTCCGTCAAGAGTCATAGATGGCGCTGTAGAGATGCCTTGCTGTATAGAAATAGTGTCAGAAGTGTAGCGTTGTGAAAATAGTATCCGTTAAAATCTTGTGACATAAGTGAAGGACACGCTTGTTTATTTTGTTTGTGATGATTATTGTATCCAGGACGGGGTCAGGGGTAATTTCTAGAGGGTTGTGCATGTCACGTTATATCTTGATCTTGTTCACTAATTGTCTCCTGGCTGTAAGTTAGATGTTTACTGTCTTCTAAGTTAAGTATATTTTGTATGGTGTACGGAATGTTGCCTTTGTTATAGTCTAATTGTCGTGTTTTTATTTCGGTCTTGTTCGCTGTGCAGTTGTGTATAATATGTGCTGTTGTCATGGGTGTGTCACAGTGTCTGCATATAATATGAAGTGTGGCGGCAGAGGAAGCACACTGGTGCATGTTTAACTCTTTCTTGGGTTTACTCTTTCCTTGATTAGTTCGCACACTTGTATTCAATAAATGTTCTACATGAAAGATGTTAATCACTGCGGACAAGAGTTTCACCATCAAAATGGGGTCTTGCTATGACTAGAAATCACAGGAAGACGGTGAATCACACGCAGGAACAGTATAAAATTAGATCTACATTTTCCGTACTCATGGAAACACTTCTACTTCTTGACGGACTTTTGACGTTTCAGTTTATGTACACATGGAAACACAGCTTTATTGTGAAATTGTGTTGGTGTAAGAGGGACAGCTGCACTGTTTCTTGTTCACGGGCTCTGCTTACGCCATCTTGCAGCGGTTGGGCAGAAAGGTGTATTTTACAAATTTGAATATTATATAGAAAATACTGAACTGTGTTCAATGTCCAGCTATCATCCCAAACTTCGAAAGAAGTCAACAACAACAAAGTTAACCACACACAGACGGCGATAGAATCAGATGTACATAACACTCGTGACGACGGCCATAATAACACAAGATAATCCACTCTGTATCCATGTATAATTTTGTGCCTCTGGGTTCCAATGAATGGCTTTCTGCTTTCTCGTCATCATGCTTGCCGAAGTACCGTAATGAGGAGTTTGGGAGGGGACGGGGGGGGGGGGGGGGGGTTCAATAACTGAATCATTCTAGAATGAACATGTTACTAGTTAGTTTGTTGTAACGTCCTTTCACCATCTTCAACACCCCCCCCCCCCCCCGGCCGACTTTTTTTTCTTCAGATTTAGCTCCAGTTCTGGTTTTGTTATGACTAAGGAAGTGGCTAAAATCATGTGCAATGCATTTCGTGCATCTGTTTATATGAAAAGTGCCATTGTAAAAACTAACTCTTTCACACGGTGGGATAAATTCTTCCGCTTTTATTAATTTATCAGTCAACTCAGGCAGTCTGTGGATCAACCAAGGAGTCCGCTTAAGACAGGAACTAACACCTATAAGTAAATCAGTTCTGTTTTGATTTCTAAGTACCATTCCATTCTTTAAAGATGGACCTGTCAAAGTAAGTATTATATTTTACCTGTGTCTTTTCCAACGATGAGACTAAGCCCACTGAATCCGCTGCTAAGATGTCCAACAGAATTTAGACGTTTTAAAAAGGTATCTTATTATAATTATGAGCTCCTGTAAAGATTTCCTTCCTCCCTACATGTAAGTTGTTTCAGTGGGAATTGGGCAAAATCCTACTTTTGTTTTTATTACTATCATTACTAGCTAAATGTCCAACCGTTTTATGAACGGCAGTGGACTGGGCAGGCCATGGAAGTAATTGCATGCATGTATACTATCTTGTGAACATCAAACTCCTGTCCCCCCCCCCCACACACACACACACCACACACACACATTTCATTCTTTCATTCCGCCTTATCTTAAGCCTCTTTTGCCTTTCCTAATTAATCCCGTCCTTGGCCCAACACCTTACCTACACCCCTCACCTTACCTACACCCCTCACCTTACCTACACCCCTCACCTTACCCACACCCCTCACCTTCCTCTTTCGATCCTCCTTCACTTTTTCATCTTTTGCCACCCATTTTCATCTTCGTGTGTCACCCTTTATCTAGTTCTTTTTCTGGTCTATGCTCACCTAGATCTATGCGTTTTATGAAACACAATTGCGTATTTGGAAAGTCTGTTGATATAAGTACGTACGCAATCCCAACCGTTTTGCTCTAGGGGAGCAAAAGTATACGTACCTATCCCTAACTTCGTCCTTATCCCCAACTCTGATTCTTATCGACTCCTAACCCGGCTCCCCGTACCCTTTCGACAAAAAAATAATAAATTTAGGAAAACAAAAAGAAAATATGAAAGAATAATTCGTTAAGGCTGTTCTTAGGAGTATTTTTCTGGAGGAGTTCTCTAGCTCTGGAGCCACAGAAAGCTTTAAAATACATACCCCTAGCCCCAAAAACCTTGGGGCGGGGGGGGGGGGCCGTAGGTGCTTGCAACAATATTCACTTGGAAATAGAATGCTAATTATTTGGAGACTAAAAACCCTTATTTCGTAACACGTGTTTGTCTTTTCTGTTACCCGAGAAACCTCCATCCGCTTTTTTAAGAATGAATAAAAATAAATACCTACATTTCTGTATTTGCTCTTCTTCCCTATTCCATTGTTCACAATTTTTGTATGAGCAAATGTCATTTTAATGTCCTTGCCGTTCATTGGTGATTATTAATACAAAAAAACAACAACAACAAACAAACACACACACACAAAAAAACCCACATGATGTAAATTTTTTGATTATTGACGTCCGTAACTCACTTAAAAAATAAAATACACACATCTGCATTGTGATCATCTGAGCCGTGTCTAGCAGGCAACCAACCAAGACATAAACAATTCACTGCTGGCCTCCTGTTCCCGCGCCCATTTGCTGCATCATGTCCTATCTGCTGATGCAGCCTTGACTAGGAGATGGGCCTTTATAGGTGAGACTCTCCGCCTTACCTGGGAAGTAGCTGCTGTGCCCTCCCGCCGTCTCCGTGTACGACTTTTTGTCTCAACTCCTGGGAAAATCAACAAGTGACTACGTTTCTTTTCTTTACTGCATATTTGATTGATCTGACTTTGAATATTCTTCATTTTGTCCTTCTGTTTAGTGTTAACCTTTCTAAAATATCCCCATCATCAACATAACACAGGGCGTTCGGAGTAAAAGGATCAGAGAAGAAACAGGGAGATGCAGAAAATCTTAGGTTTTCCAAACCAGTTTATTTAGGCTCATTAAGTCAAACTTAATTAACTTAGATACCCCATTAGCCAAGCCAGCTCAATTCCCCACATGTATAGATTATTACACAAAAGCCACAGCCTATACTGCCACAGGCTTAGAGCCAAACTTATCCCTTTCCTATCCTCTTGGTATACTTGGTATACTCCTTACTCATAAAGTCATAGGAGTATCTCTAGGTGGACCAACCCACTTGATAAGTCAACACCTAAGTCTCAATGAACAATATAGGAAGTTGCAGTCTCCCACTACAAGTGATTATATATGATAATCATGGCATAAAGCCAAACCCAACTAGGCCTACATGGTACAACTACTGTACAAGACTGAACAGTCAACCTACTTGTATTACCTCCAACAATACGGATATACCTAAAACATTCCCACATAATTCAGTGAACATAATTATATAATGCAACAAGATAATATCATAATAATGACGGCATACATATATAGGTCTACTGGGCAAGCCACACCCACAACCCTATGATTGAGTTAAGTCAATGAATCTGATCCCTTCATTACAACAAAGTCCAATTACACCTGAGTGTGTGTCAAAAGAACAGACAATGAGCACCTACAAAGGAGGCCATGATATAATACATGATGCATAGACGATGCATCCATACATCTAGTATACCCTTATCCCCTCGGTATCCTATCAACAACCATTATATTTCAAGGTTCGACCCTCAAAAAGTTTGTAAGCCCGACCTAACCAGTACAGATTGAAGAAAATCCACTTAACACCTATTTAAAGAATATAATATACTAATTCAAAGAGGTATTATAATAAACATATAACTTAAGAAATTAAAGTAAATAATCATCATCTTCTAGTATAATTCTGGTATTTGAGATCTCAAATGCTGTTTAAGTGTTGTAGCTAGTGTAAACAGTCAACCAGGTTTGTTATTGTTGTTCGAGTCAAGTTTCCGTTTCCGGAAGCTATTAGTTGACCAATCCCGGTCTTGATTTGACTCGCTTGACCAGAAGTCATGTGATCACGCCTGCTAGCGTCTGCTTTGACCTACTCGCGCGTGCTTTGCAAACCCCTCACCTCTCTCTCCATTTTAACTGGTCTGCTCATTATAATACAGTTCATAATGAAAGCGGTATCAATAAAATGTAACGAAAAGGCACACAAGACAAATCTACACATATATCATAGTCACAATGCTGAAGTAAATGAACCTAGAAATAATCATCATCCGAAAATAACCTTACAAACCCACAAAAGAACAAGTTAAAGTAGAGAAATAACTGGGTTAAAATTCTTGCCCGTCACCCTCTCTCTTTCTGTCCCTAAGAAGGACACGTTGAGCCTGAATGGCAGCAACTGCAGATTAAGAATAACGATCTAGATCTGTCTATCTCTGATCCAAGTAACGGGACTTAGACCACACCCTCCAGTTACTATTAATTTGTTAGCACTTCACATAAAATCAGTCTGTCATAAATTACAGTTAAATGTTTCCATTAACTGTGACAGCTCCCCCCCTCTCTCTCTCTCTCTCTTTCTCTCTTATCTCTTTCTCTCTCTTTTTTTCTCTTTCTTTCTCTCTCTTTCTTTCTTTCTCTCTTTTTTCTCCCTCTCTCTTTCTCTCTCTCGCTCTCTCTCTCTCTTCTTATCTCTTTCTCTCTCTCTCTCTCTTTCTCTTTCTCTCTCTCTCTTTCTTTCTCTCTCTTTTCTCCAGCTCCCCTATCTCTCTTTCTCTCTCTCTCTTCTCTCTGTCTCTCTCTCACTGTGTCTGTCTGTGTGTCTCTCTCCCTCTCTCTCGTGGAATCACACATCTAACATTTTGTTTTACAAGTTGTTTTCAAACACACACACACACACTCTCACGCTGTTACACACCTACACACACGTACCCACCTACCCACACACACACATGTACACGCACACAAGAGTGCTTTTGTACTGGGGGAGGTGGGGGGGGGGGGGGGGAGTTAATATAAAACCAATAGTTGAGCTGTGCTCTCATGTTTATGATTATTTCTACCGGTGCATTTTCCAGTGTGTGAGCAGTCGAAGTAATTTTCACTGCTTTGTAATGTAAGGGTTCACTGATAAACAAATGAGCATCGAAGCATAAAAAAAATTGGACTTGTCTTGTCACGGGTTACACTTGAGTTTACAAAGGGCCGCATGTTTGACTGCCTGGTCTAGCATACATACGGTCTTTCTGACAAGCTCCGACAATCGATATGGCACCCTGAACATTTTTTACCTCACAATACTGGTCGATTTCCTTTAGTATCGTGCCTTTTTTCCCGTGCCACGTCTAGTATAGCGTTGTGCCTTTTTTCCTATCTCAGGTTCCCCCAAAACTTCATGTCTTTACTCCATCTCATGTCTCCTTCAGTGTCATGCCATTTTCCATATCAAGCTCCTCATAGTTTCTATGTCACGTTTCTGAAGCGCCTTGTCTTTTTCCTGTCTCACTTTCACTGCAGCGTTATGCCTTTTTCCTGTCTCACGTTCCCTGTAGCATCATGCCCTTTTCCCACCTCACGTTCCCTGTAGCATCATGTCCTTTTCCCACCTCACGTTCCCTGTAGCGTCATGCCATATTCCTGTTTCATGTTCTCTGTAGCGTTATGCCCTTTTCCCACCTCACGTTCCCGGTAGCGTCATGCCCTTTTCCCACCTCACGTTCCCTGTAGCATTATGCCCTTTTTCCCACCTCATGTTCCCTGTAGCGCCATGCCATATTCCTGTTTCATGTTCTCTGTAGCGTCATGCCCCTTTCCTATTTCACGTTCCCCGTGCAGCCATGCCCTTTTTCCCATCCCACGTTCCTGTAGCTTCGTGCCCTTTCCCATTTCACGTTCCCTGTAGCGCCATGCCCTTTTTCCTAATTCACGTTCTCTATAGCGTCGTGCCCTTTTCCCATCTCTCGTTCCCTGGAGAGTCATGATCTTTTCTCATCTCAAATTATTCATAATTTTCTTTCGCTTCCCGTTTTCAGATTTCCAGAATCACCTGAGAACGTGTGAACTGGATTGACATCATGTCACAGTCCTCAAATTTGATAATTTGGACACGAGAAAGCTGTACGAACTCGTCTGCCCTTACAAAAGTACGAGAAAAAAAAATCAGACAGCCCTGGCAAGAAGTTACTTTTAAAAGGAAACGATCATTTACTTTCAGGAAGGCCAGGACACATTGTATTGTTTAATATCAGCAATGATTACAAAAAAAAAAAGAAATTCAAAAATTCCAAGTTGTACATGTGTTTTGAAATTCTAATTTTTTTTTTTCTTCTCTTACAGGTTCTTGAACTTGAACACAGACAAATTAGTGATCTTCTGTGGATTGTATTACATCAACTGCACAAAGAACCTTATCTCTCTCATTTTTAGATTCTAACGCAAGAGTCGCCACAGTCTCCAGTTTGACTCCTGCCTGGACGCTGTCGCGTACTATACATCATAATTATTGAAGGAAAAGTCTGACTTTGCTGTTCACCAAACCTCATTGTCTACATCTCCACAATGGCCCAGGTCGATGAAGACGCGCTGCTGGATTCTCAGAAAGCCCTGACAGTAATCTTTATTCTTCTGATAATACCACTGAATGCCTTTCTGATTTTCAAGACCATCAAAACTGGGAGATTTTTGTACAAACCAAAGTGTTTAACACTCATATCACTGGCCATTGGAGATATTTTCATGGCACTTTTTTCACTAGTGGTAGATGCCAGGGCTGTCTTCCAGACATCTGAATTTGACCTCTCTTGTAGTACAAGGTTATCTGCATTTGTTTACAAATCTAACCTTATCCATTTTGTTTATGGTACTGGGATAATGGTGCTGGCAATAGAGTTCATGTTGAGAAGCAGAAAATCAGTAGTTGATAGCAATCCCTCGTCTGACCTGATTAAGTCGATCGTGATCAGTGCAACACCATGGCTTCTTGGTCTAATTATTGTCCTTCCCTTGTGTATGGCAGGCATAGATTGGGATACCTGTATATATGAGAAAATAACTCTCGGTAGAATGCGGGCTATGTTAGTGATTCCCATAGTTCTTCCTGCCTGTGCTGCTTTGATACTCTGTATTGTTTTATCTTGCTGGGGGTCACAGCTAAATGCTGGTCATACAAATAGTGGAATGCCAATGGTCTCTTCAACTACGCACACATTCCAGAATGCCCCAGGCCAGATTCCCCCACCGGGCCCATATCAGTACAACAATCCACAGGTGCCATACAATCCCCAACATCAGTACAATAATCCACAGATGCCATACAATCCTCAACATCAGTACAACAATCCACAGATGCCATACAATCCCCAACATCAGTACAACAATCCACAGATGCCATACGATCCCCAACCTCAGCACACCAGTCCTCAGGTGCCATATATTCCCCTGTCGGATACTTCTGCATCTCCGAACACTCCAGCTTATGACGTCAGGGAGAAAAACCCATTGTTGTGGACTTCCGTTCTGTTTTTCTTCCTTGTTATGCCAACCGCTTGTTTCCAACTGCACGTACTACGGGGAGCAGAAATAGATTTAGATCCAGTGGATCTGATGGTCATTACTCAATTATTCTATTGGCTTTCGATTTGTCGATCTGCCGTAACTCCCATAATCTGGTTCGGTTCCTCAAGCACTTAACAACTTCCTCGGCGAGGCACCAAAATTGACATACACACATACAAACACACACACATAGATACATAAAATACAAAGAGACTCTCACACACACAACACATAGCATACACGCATGTAAACAGACATGTACATGCACATAACATACAAAACACACACACACACACATAGACATACACACAAATACACTGTTCCCGTACATAACACACACACACACACACACACACACACACAGGCAGGAGCAGTGTTTGAAAATCAGTAACATGATTATTGATCATTACTTTCATTTCAAATCACATACTGTATAAAGAAACTGAACTTGTGATTTTCTATTATATTGTATTGTAATATCTGTTTACAATGTATGTACATGTATGACTTTGTATTTTACTTTCTGCGGGTAGCCTTAAAGGAAAGAATATAACAAATTAAACATTCACAGACATTATATTATTTTGGACATTTAAAGCTATCAAGGATCAAGTTTATAGCTCTTTACAATGACACTTTACTGTTAACACTTGCACACTTTTTTTTAAAAATCAAAGTTAGTTTTTCCCCGTCGTTACAAAGATTGTGAGACACAGTTGAAAAATGAAATATATTAAATATTAATGTAAATTGATATCATTTGGGAGCTTCGCTGACTGAGTGTGTAATCTGATGGGTGCATTTTTAAGAAGGTGGTGAGTACGAATACAAGTTGGGTGGGGGTGGGGGGGGGGGGGGGGAGGGGGAAATTAAATTTAAAATGAATTTGTTTTCATATGTAATTATTTGTTTTTGCAATTTCTTGATCAATTTCGCTAAACATTCCAATTTATACTTGACTATGATTATTTAATCTTTTGTTACGGACTTGGCTTATTGTGCTTCATATTCAATTTTCTAGCATAACATATTCAATATTAGCTTTCATAGCATCTGAGAAAATACATTATGATCACCCACTTTGTAAGAGGATAAATTTCCCTTCTTGGCTTGTCACAAACACACATTCCATCTTTTTTGTATGCTAAATCTGTCATATTATGTAGTCCACAATCCATCGTGCATAAATGGGCAAAAATCTGACATATATATATAATTTAGCTGGCTATAAAACAGCTATGAAATCTCTGAGCTCAGTTAAAAATAAAAAGCATTCATCCTTCAATCTGGTTTACACGTTTCATGGTGCTGCATCTTTAATTTGTACCTTACATTTTATATTGAGTTTAAATAATCTGCTTGCTTACCACATCACGTTGCTTTGAATCATTTAGAAATATTACCCATAATAAAACACAAAAACGACCATCCCAGTTGCTGATTTTGTTCTTTTTCTCTTATTCTTCTGTGTGTTTCTGTCTAGATCTTTGATCTCAATATGATTTTGTTTCTTAATTTCAGACGATTGGACAAATGTTCAAGTTGTCAATGTTTATATTTTCATGAAAATGGAATTTTCAAACACGATTTTGCAGTCTTTGACTGTCCCTTACTTTGTAGTGTTAACACTGAGTTTCAAATGTATGACCTAGTAATTGTGTGGGGGGAAGAAAAGGGAAAGGGAGGAACAGCAAAAGAGAAGGGGGATTGACAGAGGGAAAGTGAGAAAAACATTTTGGTTAAACCAAATTTTTCAGTAAAATATTGTGAAACGGAACAATATTTATACACAATTGTAACATTCATAACCAATGTTGTCACGACAAATCTTCCACATTTTGATTTTGTAAACCACAACATAAAAACTAAAATAAACTCTGGAATAAGAGCAACATGGAGCTGCTTTGGAAAAGACAGAGAGATATTCCTGGACCACGAACTGCCAATGGCTCTTAAGAGACAAGTATTCAACCAGTACGTTATTCAGACGATTACCTATGGTTACCAAACATGGTCGACTACAAAACAACTTACGAACCAATTAAGAACTACCCAGAGGGCAATGGAAAGCAGAATACTTAACATCAGACAAGATAAAATTCCCCACTACGAAATGCGGAAACAAACAAAGTTAACGGACATACATGTACTAAAATTCCATGCTACAACAAAAGTGAAATTGGGCCGGACATGTGAGAACGATGAATGACAATAGTTGGACAAAACGCTGCACTGAATGGCAACCACGGACAGGCAAAAGAACACGAGGACGACCAGGAAGAAAATGGCAGGATGACATTAAACAGAGAGGAGGAGCAATATGGATGAGGAAGACATCAGTCAGAAAGTAATGGAAGTCATTGTCTTAGGGCTACATCCTGCAGTGGATGGACAATGCCTAGGGGAAAGTTGGAAGGTGAAATCTCGTTTTAGTTCTACCAAGATAGTAAATGGTGCAACTGCAAGGGAATTAGATTCGTACACCAAACGTAAAGAAGGAAGTTTGTACGCAAAATTAAAAGTAACCCAACAATAATTGAAACTCTTAGGAAAATGGAAGACGGGAGTGCTGGATGCTCATAAAAACTAAAACAGATGAAAAGTAATGATTTACAAGGAATATGCACACTTACGAATAAATCTTCAATTGCGCTCGTATATGGGATGCCTAATGAAACTTAACTTAGAGAGAGGACAGAATTTTTGTTTCATGGTCTATTGTCTGTTGTTTAATTGTTTATCTCATGTGTCAAAGATGCCTTGGAATTTCCCGTGGAAGACTGAATGAAGCGATGTTTTCATGTATAAGGAAATGGTAGTGGAAACGTCAAAAATCCATCAAGACATAGAAAGAAAGAGTGTTTTCATGTGTCCGGAAACGGCGTTTGGTTACACGTGAACACATTCCTTCTATTTCATTACTCCAAGGTTTTTTGACGTTTCCATGGCCCTTTCCGTTTCAATGGAAATGAAAACCCAGCTTAAAAATTTAACCTTTTGGAGACGAACAAATTCTGTGACGCCAAGTTAAACAAGCCAATAGCCAGACGCCAACAGTTAAATTCCACAAGTTACACAATATGGCTAAAACTGCAAGTATAACGTACGTTAAACATAAATGACTTCGATCGACCGAGATCAAAAGGCCAACTCTGAACAGTTACAAAGCACAGTTGTTAGAATTTTGTTTTACACAATTATATTAGAAACGCAGCTGCATGACCATGCCCTCACATTCTCTGTGGCAGTCAGACTACCGAGTCCAACGCTAAAGCAATCAAGTGTAGTTTCTATGGTTGTTCATGCTAGTAGTATTCTTGGTGCTTAAATACGGAATTTAAAAGACAACTTTTGGTCAAAAAAAAAAAAAGTTTTTTCTACAAACATTGTATTCTGCATTGTTGAAAACAGTACAGACTGTTCAAAACTAGTAAACTATGTCAATATGAAACACATAATCACCAACGGAGCTGCGGTTTGCTTATTGCAGCATCGATCTCGGTTCTTGAAATTACGTTGTCTCATAAACTTATAACATTCAGCCTATGAAGGTACATGATTTGCGATCACATTCCAGATATCATATTGACGGTGATATCGGACATGTTTCGACCTGAACAACTCTCAGACAGAAGAGATAAAAACAGATATAAAAACGCACTCACGCATGCACACACACACACACACACACAGACACACACACACACAGGGCTGGATTAAAGCCTTTAGAGGCCATAAGCACTTAAGAGATTTTGGTGCCCATTAATCGTAGATGTAATTCAAAATATAAACAAAATTAAACCATTAAAAAAAGAGCAATTAATACGCTAGCATTATATTTACATGTATTATATTATACTTTAATGTTTTCAAATAAATTTATTATGTGCGCCCCTTTTTGAGAATCTTGGTTCACCTGCACCCTTTGCAGTTTTGCACCATATGTTCCATAATAAATCCGAAAGTGAAACATTTCTGTGGTGGCCCCCCCCTCCCCTCTTTTCCCTTCATGCCTTCAAGCAGATGCTTATTTTGCTTAATGGTAGTCCAGCCCTGCACACTTGCACAATCCAATAATATATTGTCTAACTGTGAATGACATCAGAGTTATCGTAAGCTTGTACATGCAATCCAAAACATATTTTTGTGTGATTATATATCACGTAAGAGTTGTCGTAAACTTGCTTGTGTGTGTGTGTGTGTGTGTGTGTGTGTGTTTGTGTGTGTGTGTGTGTAAGCCCGCGCGTGCAAGCATGATGGCCATCAGCGCAACTGAATCATGCCGCTAGACATGCCTTTTTTTACAAACGAAAAATTAACTGATAATTAAAAAGTGAGAAAACGTGACGCAAAGTGACGATGTCTAAGCTACTGAGTCATTGAACAAAAGATGATTAAACTTCTGGAAATTTGACCTCTACCTGAACTACGTGATTATTAGTTATGTAACTGTGAGTGGATCTGATGGAATCAGGTTTAAGGTCAAAGAACAAATTCCTGAGATCTCTTCAAAGGAGGAATTCTTTTTTTTTTTTTTAATTGGAAAGTGAGATTTGCCTAATGGTACAAAAGATCAGCCATTTTTCTGCATTGGGTTAAAATATTTAGCTTGAAATCGTCTAAGAAATATTTTATTTGGACTTTTGAGACTTTTGAAAATTTCACCATTAGGCTACCCCAGTTTTGACAGGTTCGCCCCTAATTTTTATATGAAGACATTGTTCCATGCAAATAGAAGCCTGTAATTATGCATTATGGGTGTCCTTACCATCCTCAGCTCAGTGTACCCTAATAACGATGATCATTGCCAGGCAAACCCATTGATTGATAGTTAGTTCAATTTTAGATAAAAAATGGGAAGTATCTGGAAAAAAAAAAAAGACTTCCATGGACATACCAAGGGAAACAAGTCCATTAAATCTGCAGCTGCAGAAAATGATAACTTTTTTTCTGGTCATTAATATGAAAAGCAAACAGAAAAATGAAAAAAAAAACAAAAAACAGCGTAATTCAGCACCGTTGTAAAAGTACTTTGACTATCATGGAAGGCAGATCTCCAGTTTTTTTTTTTTCAGAAAGCAGAACTAGAACTAGCAAGAACTAAGGTCGTGATTTAGAGATGTAATAGTTGTATCTTATTCTAAAAAAAAATTGTAGTGGGTGCAATTTTGACCCCTTTTTTTTTCTGCTGGGCGCTACAGCCTAAATGACAGATTCAATAATAATTATGATAAAGGTAATTTTCCAAAGTGTCAACTAATCCAGCCCAATCGCTTTTGTATCGACCCATTTTGTTTATTCAAGTTTCGGGTATTCTTCAATAAAAAGTGGTAAAAATGTAAGACACAATGATCTCCGTTTTGGCACCCCATAGTAAGCCCACCGCCTCAGAAACAATGTATTGATACGCGTTCAATTCGGTGCGTGCAATTTCCCTACCAGAAATGAGTGCACGATGCGCTGGTGCGTATGAAATCTGTAGTGAGACTGTAGACTATGGAAAGCTTTGTACATGTAGACCCAAAAAAGAGAGAGAGAGAGAGAGAGAGAGAGATAGAAGGGTGTTTTCATAGGTTTATCCCGGATAATGCCGGGAACTTCATCTAGTTATTTAAAAAAATAAATAAAAATAGATGCAGAGGCTAAAACTTGAGCTGTAGACCAGTGAAAATAAACAGTTTTTTAATGTCTTTGTTTTTGATGGATCTCTACTCTTGGCATTTACACCTCTCTTTTTCTTTTTCTTCTTCTGTATTTTGTGTGTTTTTGTGGACGGGATTTGTTTATTGTAATTTTTTTTTTTTTTTTTTTTATTAATTTGCCTGAGCAGCGGCCTTGTTAGCCTGCTCTTTTCGACGTTCAGCAGCCAGGATATCTTTAACTTGCGCAACGTGCACACGGCCACCCCGAGTTTTTCGTCCTCATCCGAGAAGACTAGGCGCTTGATCTTATCTTCCATAGGATCAGAGACAGGAACTTTCCCCCAAATTTCCAATACGCCCACACCGACCATGAATGGAACCCGGTCCCGTCGGCACGGGGGGGAGGGGGGGTATGGGCAAGCATGTTGCCTCTAGACCAAGGTGTCTATGTGAAAATAAAGTGTTTCAAAGCATTTTAAAAACCATTTCAGTCATCGTCTCTTAAGTACACTTGGATTTCCGGTTATGTCGTCTGCATTGACACTACAACTGATGTCTGAAAATGTACATCAATACGCAGTACACACCCAGGCCAAAAGAATTCCTTTCAACGTTCAGCCCTCCAAAATACACCTTTTGATGTTTTGAAACATGATTTGAACAACTTTCCTGAATTTGGAAATTGAGTCATTTATTCGTGTTATTTCCCTTGAAAATTCAGTCATCTATTTATGTTATCTTTCTCGAAATTTCAGTCAATTTTATTCATGGTATCTGCCTTACTTTAATATACTTTATTTAGAGCCAAAACGTGGAAAACAAACAAGATGATGAATTGGTATAAATACGTATTTCTAACATTTTACTTTTGTTTGGGGGGGGGGGGGGGGGTTCTGTAATATTATAGAATAGTGTGTGTCACCGCACAAATAAAAGTGATTCGTAAGCCATAGGAAAGTTCATAAAATATTTTTGTATTCCACTCTGGCATAAGTAACAGGCCAGGAAAAGTAAAATGGCACACTGTTGCTTTCAGTCCCAAATGATCTGTGAACAGTTTGTTCGAATTCTATTTGTTCTAGAAAGTAGCTTGAATTGTATGTCCAGTTCAAACATGGAGTCCAAATAAACATATCTATGGCTTGTGTTTCATATTCATTTTCTTAATGGGGGACACTAGTCTTTGTTTCAAGTCAAAGGCTTTTACTTAGAGAGACGTTGACATTCAGTGCAGCGTTTTGTCCATCTGTTGTCATTCATCCTTTCCACATGTCCAGCCCAATTCCACTTTTGTTGTGGAATGAATTTGACTATGTCCGTTAGCTTTGTTTGTTTCCGCATTTCGGAGTGGGGAATTTCATCTTGTAGACTAATGTTAAGTATTCTTCTTTCCAATGCCCTCTGGGTAGTTCATAGTTGGTTCATAAGTTGTTTTGCAATCGACCATGTTTGGCAACCATAGGTAATATCAGGAATAATGCATTGGTTGAATACTTGTCTATAAATGGGACACTGGCAGTTCGTGGGCCAGGAATATCTCTCTGTTTTTTCCAAAGCAGCTCCATGTTGCCCTTACTCTAGAGTTTATTTCATTTTTTATGTTGTGGTTACAAAATCAAAACGTGGAAGATTTGACGCGACAACACTGGTTATGAATGTTATGATTGTGTATAAATATTGTTCCGTTTCACAATATTTTACTGAAAAATTTGGTTTAACCAAAATGTTTTTCTCACTTTCCCTCTGTCAGTGTCAATCCCCCCCTTCCTCGTTCCGCCCATGAACTTTTCCTCCCCCCACACAATTACTAGGTCATACATTTGAAATTGAGGCTTAACACTACAAAGTAAATGACAGTCAAAAACTGCCAAATCCTGTTCGAAAATTCCATTTTCATGAAAATATAAACATTAACAACTTGGAAATTTGTCCAATCGACTGAAATTAAGAAACAAAATCATATTGAGATCAAAGACCTAGTCAGAAATACACAGAAGAATAAGAGAAAAAGAACCAAATCAACAACTGGGATGGTCGTGTTTGTGTTTTATTATGGGTAATATTTCTAAATGATTCAAAGCAACGTGATGTGGTAAGCAAGCAGATTATTTAAACTCAATATATAATGTAAGGTACAAATTATAGATGCAGCACCATGAAACGTGTATACCAGATTGAATGATGAATGCTTTTTATTTTTAACTGAGCTCAAAGATTTCATAGCTGTTTTATAGCCAGCTAAATTATATATATATGTCAGATTTTTGCCCATTTATGCACGATGGATTGTGGACTACATAATATGACAGATTTAGCATACAAATAAGATGGAATGTGTGTTTATGGCAGGCCAATAAGGGAAATTTAGCCTCCTCCAAAGTGGGTGATCATAATGTATTTTCTCAGATGCTATGAAAGCTATTATTGAATATGTTATGCTAGAAAATTGAATATGAAGCACAATAAACCAAGTCCGTAACAAAAGATTAAATAATCATTATGATAGACAAGTATAAATTGGAATGTTTAGCGAAATTGATCAAGAAATTGCAAAAACAAATAATTACATATGAAAACAAATTCATTTTAAATTTAAATTACCACCCCTCCCCCCCCTCCTCCCCTCAACTTGTATTCGTACACACCACCTTCTTAAAAATGCACCCACCAGATTACACACTCAGTCAGCAAATAAAAGTGTACAAGTGTTAACAGT
The DNA here is from genome assembly GCA_963931925.1 of Onchidella celtica. Lineage (NCBI taxonomy): Eukaryota > Metazoa > Mollusca > Gastropoda > Systellommatophora > Onchidiidae > Onchidella > Onchidella celtica. Next base: position 19,405,480 of record OZ007574.1, read on the forward strand.
AAAGTGTCATTGTAAAGAGCTATAAACTTGATCCTTGATAGCTTTAAATGTCCAAAATAATATAATGTCTCTGAATGTTTAATTTGTTATGTTCTTTCTTTTAAGGCTACATGCAGAAAGTAAAATACAAAGTCATACATGTACATACATTGTAAACAGATATTACAATATAATATAATGGAAAATCACAAGTTCAGTTTCTTTATAAAGTTTGTAATTTGAAATGAAAGTAATGATCAATAATCATGTTACTGATTTTCAAACACTCCTCCTACCTCTGTGTGTGTGTGTGTGTGTGTGCGTGTGTGTGTGTGTGTTATGTACGGGAACAGTGTATTTGTGTGTATGTCTATGTGTGTGTGTATGTTTTGTATATTATGTGCATGTACATGTCTGTTTACATGTGTGCATGCTATGTGTTGTGTGTGTAAGAGTCTCTTTGTATATATGTATGTATGTATGTATGTATGTATGTATGTATGTATGTATGTATGTATGTATGTATGTATGTATGTATGTATGTAATATACATTATGTGCATTTGAACGAAATGTGTGCTAGAATGAACCTAAAGCTACATGACAGAAACAACAAATATGCCTTCGAACTCCACATAGATGAAGAGATATCAAATGTCATCGAAGATGCCACACGATTTTATACGGCGTACAAAATACTTCAGCTAAACGAAATCACCGAAAGTTGGAAAGCCAAGAAATCTCAGGGACGTATTGTAAGGGAATCCCCCAATATCGATCACTCTCTCTCCAACTCATTCTGGACAAATCACAACATTCCGGACAAAATAAGAAGTTTTATCACTAAGGGACGATTACAATTACTTCCATGTGAAAGCTTAATGAGTCTTTACTATCCTAATGTGTATTCCAAAATATGTCAACTTTGTAACCATCCTACAGAAACTGCCTCACATATTTTAAATGGATGCACAAAATTCAAGACCATGTATCAGAAGCGACACAACAGAATTGTTAACTTTATAACAAACAAAATTAAAGGAAACAGCATCAACAATAAAATTGTCCTCATGGATACGCCACTCACGCCAGCAATTTTTCAGTCTAGTAATACATCCTTCAACCACTCACAAAACAGACCGGATATCACAGTCATAGACCCAGATAATAAGGCAGTAAAGCTTGTTGAAATATCTATCCCATTCGATGCCTTCATTGACAGGTGCTATCAGTCGAAATTTGATAAATACTATCCCTTGTGTCTGGAAATTAATTCACTAGGATATCATTGTGAAATAATTCTTTTGATCTTTGGTTCATTAGGTCACGTCCACAAGAGAGTAAAAAGTGGACTATGTAAACTTGGCCTCAGTAAAATTGAAGCAAAATTTATAGCAAAATACTGCAGTGTTAGCAGTGGCATAGGCTCTTTTAACGTATGGAAGCTGAGAGCAAGAAAGTAGGACAGAGGTAGTTTAGCATAAAGTGAAATAATATTGTATTAACTCTAATATTTTACCATAGAAGAAGATTTGGAGAGCAAGAAAGTAGGACAGAGGTAGTTTAGCATAAAGTGAAATAATATTGTATTAACTCTAATATTTTACCATAGAAGAAGATTTGGAGAGCAAGAATGAGAGGGACCATAGCATGTATTTCCGCTTCTGTACAATGTGAAGTATTGTTTTTCCAATAAGATATTGTACGGGTACATTTGACATGTATTTAATGGAAATAAAAAAATTTGATATGTATGTATGTGTGTGTGTATGTGTGTGTGTGTGTGGGTGTGTGTGTGTGTGTGTGTGTGTGTGTGTGTTTGTTTGTTTGTGTTTGTATGTATGTATGTATGTCTGTCTGTATGTACGTATGTCTTGAAACATGTATTGTTAATTTTATTAGGAATGCATTTAATCTTAATGACTCAACAACTCGTTCATTTATTTTTGTACCAATGAAGCAGGGTGGCCTTGGAATACAAAAACCTTCCACATTGTATTATGTCAAAAAAGTCACTTTTATTTTGTCTATGTTGAACTGTGATGATGAACAGGTAAAAAAGACCACACGTGATGCATTTCATCTGCATATGACGAAACGGAAGGTCCCACTAGTTGAACATAACACACAACCTAATTTTGGTGGATACGAACTGACAAACAGCAATACTTTGAATAAACTTTGTAAAGTTAACTGGGGGGCTTCTGAATTTGTGGAAATGAACAGATTATGTTGTAAATTGAAAACTTGTTTAGGATATGATATAGAAAATGATTGTTACACCTTATCGATAAATGACGGCAATGGTTCTATAATTCATACCAGTGATATAAATAAAGTGTCTAAATTTCTAAAAAGTCAAAGAATACAAGATGATATCAATTACTGGCATAATCTAGAGCAACAAGGACAAATTGTTAACAAAGTACATGCAAACATTCACTCATCATCCAGTACTGTTTTTAAAAATGCAAATATCAACGATGCTATCATTAAATTTGCTATGAAAGGGAGATTACAATTGTTAGAAACAAACGCAAACATGAACAAATACTACCCACTGTCCTTTCAAAGATCATGTCCCTTGTGTAATCAGCCTTATGACACCAACTCACATATACTTAATGGTTGCCAGAGATTTAAAGGTTTCTACACAGAGAGACACGACAAAATTGTAGACTTTTTATTTGAAAATATCAACAAAAAACTTGCAAGTGATCAGTGCATTATCAGTACCAACAAATGTGTCAATGTTGAAAACAACATCCCCAACAAACCTGATATATTGATTATTGATGAGAAAGAGAAAATTGTGTTTATAGTGGAAGTCTCTGTTCCCTTTGATAGGTTTATTGATATTTGTTTTAATGAAAAATTTCTGAAGTATTTACCACTACATAATCATTTCAATGATATGGGATACACAAGTAAAATCATTGTCTTTATTGTGGGTTCACTGGGGACAGTGCACAATAAGTCAGCATCAGGTTTGAAGTTGTTGGGTTTCACTAACAGTGAAATAAACCAGTTTTGTAAATTCATGAGTATCAGTGCTATTATTGGGTCACACAGGGTCTGGAAGAAAAGATATCATTTAATCTAATTCATCTCTAACAATATTTTGTCATATACAGTAGCTTTCAGTGGTGCATTCACTCCCTTATTTCTTCGTTTTTTGTCAGTCAAAAGGCTTTTATCAATGCAATGCATGTTGGTTATTCCATACACTATATTACTACTATGCATTCTCATTACAATGCATGTTGGTTACTCCATACACTATATTACTATTATACAGTTTCATTGCATTACACTATTTAGGTTGTTGGTATGCTTGTAAGCTGATATATTATGTTGAATATGTGATTATGCAATTGGATTGTTCATTGCATGTAAAAAATCATATAGTCAATAAAATTCTCGAAGTATGTATGTATGTATGAATGACTGTATGTGTGTGTGTGTGTGTGTGTGTGTGTGTGTTTGTTTGTTTGTGTTTGTATGTGTGTATGTATGTATGTATGTCTGTATGTATGTATGTATGTATGTATGTATGAATGACTGTATGTGTGTGTGTATGTCAATTATGGTGCCTCGCTGTAGAATTTATTAGGTGCTTGTGGGACCCAGCCAGATTATGGGAGTTACGGCAGATCGACAAATCGAAAGCCAATAGAATAATTGAGTAATGACCGTCAGACCCACTGGATCTAAATCTATTTCTGCTCCCCGTAGTACGTGCAGTTGGAAACAAGCGGTTGGCATAACAAGGAAGAAAAACAGAAAGGAAGTCCACAACAATGGGTTTTTCTCCCTGACGTCATAAGCTGGAGTGTTCGGAGATGCAGAAGTATCCGACTGGGGAATATATGGCACCTGAGGACTGGTGTGCTGATGTTGGGGATCGTATGGCATCTGTGGATTGTTGTACTGATGTTGGGGATTGTATGGCATATGTGGATTGTTGTACTGATGTTGGGGATTGTATGGCATCTGTGGATTGTTGTACTGATGTTGGGGATTGTATGGCACCTGTGGATTGTTGTACTGATATGGGCCCGGTGGGGGAATCTGGCTTGGGGCATTCTGGAATGCGTGCGTAGTTGAAGAGACCATTGGCATTCCACTATTTGTATGACCAGCATTTACCTGTGACCCCCAGCAAGATAAAACAATGCAGAGTATCAAAGAAGCACAGGCAGGAAGAACTATGGGAATAACCAACATAGCCCGTATTCTACCGCGAGTTGTTTTCTCATATATACAGGTATCCCAATCTATGCCTGCCATACACAAGGGAAGGACAATAATTAGACCAAGAAGCCACGGTGTTGCACTGATCACGATCGACTTAATCAGGTCAGACGAGGGATTGCTATCAACTACTGATCTTCTGCTTCTCAACATGAACTCTATTGCCAGCATGATTATCCCAGTACCATAAACAAAATGAATAAGATTAGATTTGTAAACATTTGCAGATACTGCAGTTTTACAAGAGGGGTCAAATTCAGATGTCTGGAAGACAGCCCTGGCCTCTACGACTAGTGAAAAAAGTGCCAGGAAAATATCTCCAATGGCCAGTGATATGAGTGTTAAACACTTTGGTTTGTACAAAAATCTCCCAGTTTTGATGGTCTTGAAAATCAGAAAGGCATTCAGTGGTATTATCAGAAGAATGAAGATTACTGTCAGGGCTTTCTGAGAATCCAGCAGCGCGTCTCCATCGACATGAGCCATTGTGGAGATGTAGACAATGAGGTTTGGTGAACAGCAAAGTCAGACTTTTCCTTCAATAATTATGACGTATAGTATGCAGACTGCGTCCAGGTAGGAGACAAACCGAAGACTGTGACAGCTCTTGCAGGACAATTTTAAAAGGGGAGTGATAACGTTCTGTGGATACTTGATGTAATACAATACACAGTAGATCGCCAATTTGTCCGTTTTCAAGTTGAAGAACCTGTAAGAGAAGAAAAAAATATTACAGTTACAAAATACATGTACAATTTCGAATGTTTTTCATCATTGCCTATATTAAACACTACAATGTTTCCCGGCGTTCCTGAAAATATATGATCTTCAGCTTTTAAAAGTAACTTCTTGCTAGGACGGTCTGTTATTTTTCTCTTACTTTTGCAGGGGCAGACGAGTTATTACAACTTTCTCATGTCCAAATTATCAAATCTGAGGATTTTATTATGATGTCAATCCAATTCGCAGGCTCTTAGATGATTCTGAAATTCTGAAAACGGGAAGCGAAAGAAAATTATGAATAATTTGAGATGAGAAAAGATCATGGCGCTCCAGGGAACGTGAGACGGGAAAAGGGCACGATGCAATAGGGAAAGTGAAATAAGAAAAGGGCATGGCGCTACTGGTAAACTTAAAGAGGAAAAGGGCATGGCGCACCAGGGAATGTGAAAGAGGAAAAGGGCATGGCGCTACAAGGAATGTGAAAGAGGAAAAGGACATGGCGCTACTGGTAAACTTAAAAAGGAAAAGGGCATGGCGCTACTGGTAAACTTAAAAAGGAAAAGGGCATGGCGCTACTGGTAAACTTAAAGAGGAAAAGGACATGGCGCTACAGGGAATGTGAAAGTGGAAAAGGGCATGGCGCTACTGGTAAACTTAAAGAGGAAAAGGACATGGCGCTACAGGGAATGTGAAAGAGGAAAAGGGCATGGCGCTACTGGTAAACTTAAAGAGGAAAAGGACATGGCGCTACAGGGAATGTGAAAGAGGAAAAGGGCATGGCGCTACAAGGAATGTGAAAGAGGAAAAGGGCATGGCGCTACTGGTAAACTTAAAAAGGAAAAGGGCATGCCGCACCAGGGAATGTGAAAGAGGAAAAGGGCATGGCGCTACAGGGAATGTGAAAGAGGAAAAGGGCATGGCGCTACTGGTAAACTTAAAGAGGAAAAGGACATGGCGCTACAGGGAATGTGAAAGTGGAAAAGGGCATGGCGCTACTGGTAAACTTAAAGAGGAAAAGGACATGGCGCTACAGGGAATGTGAAAGAGGAAAAGGGCATGGCGCTACTGGGAATGTGAAAGTGGAAAAGGGCATGGCGCTACTGGGAATGTGAAAGTGGAAAAGGACATGGCGCTACTGGGAATGTGAAAGAGGAAAAGGGCATGGCGCTACTGGTAAACTTAAAGTGGAAAAGGGCATTGCGCTACAGGGAATGTGAAAGTGGAAAAGGGCATGGCGCTACAGGGAATGTGAAAGAGGAAAAGGGCGTGGCACTACAGGAAACGTGAAATGGAAATGGCACGATGCTACAGGGAACGTGAAATAGGACAAGGGTTTGACTCTACAGGAACGTAAGATTGGAAAAGGGCATGGGGGAACATGGAACGTGAAATTGGAAAAGGGCATGACGCTACAAATAGCAAGAAATAGGAAAATGGCATGACGCTACAGGGAACATGAGGTGGGAAAAGGGCATGATGCTACAGGAAACGTGAGACCGGAAAAAGGCATGACGCTGCAGTGAAAGTGAGACAGGAAAAAGACAAGGCGCTTCAAAAACGTGACATAGAAACTGTGGGGAGCGTGACATCGAATATGGCACGGAACTGAAGGAGACCTGAGATGGGGTAAAGACGTGAAGTATTGGGCGAACCTGAGATGGGAAAAGGGCACAACGCTATAGGAGACGTGGCACGGGAAAAAAGGCACGATACTAAAGGAAATCGACCAGTATTGTGAGGTAAAGAATTTCAAGGTGCCATATCCATTGTCGGAACTTGTCAGAAAGACCGTATGTATGCTAGACCAGGGAGTCAAACATGCGGCCCTTTGTAAACTCAAGTGTGGCCCATGACAAGACAAGTCCAAATTTTTTTATGCTTCGATGCTCATTTGTTAATCAGTGAACCCCTACATTACAAAGCACTGAAAACCACTTCGACTGCTCACACACTGGAAATGCACAGTTAGAAATAATCATAAACATGACAGCACAGCGCAACTATTGGTTTTATATGAACCCTCCCCCCCCCTCCCTCCCCCCTCCCCCAGTACAAAAGCACTCTTGTGTGCGTGTACATGTGTGTGTGGGTAGGTGGGTGCTTGTGTATAGGTGTGTAACAGCGTGAGAGTGTGTGTGTGTTTGAAAACAACTTGTAAAACAAAATGTTAGATGTGTGATTCCACGAGAGAGAGGGAGAGGGACAGACAGACAGACAGACAGACACAGTGAGAGAGAGAGACAGAGAGAAGAGAGAGAGAGAAAGAGAGATAGGGGAGCTGGAGAAAAGAGAGAGAAAGAAAGAAAGAGAGAGAGAAAGAGAAAGAGAGAGAGTGAGAAAGCGATAAGAAGTGAGAGAGCGAGAGAGAGAAAGAGAGAGGGAGAAAAAGAGAGAAAGAAAGAAAGAGAGAGAAAGAAAGAGAAAAAAAGAAAGAGAAAGATAAGAGGGAGAAAGAGAAAGAGAGAGAGAGAGGAGGGGGTGCTGCCTGGGGTGTTGTGCTGGTGTCCATCCAGTCCGGATCTTTAATCACCTACAATTCGTGATATCACGCCCGGCCGTTGCAGGCGCCATGAAGTAGCAGAAGAATAGATACACAGAGCTAAATAGTTGGCCCTTAAGGGGAGCTAATGGCATACATGTACTCCATCGCCCAGCCTTTTTCAGGGGTTATGTCCCCTTCATTAAACGGTTTAATTTCAATTGACCAATTCATATAGTTTTATTTTACTATTGCGCTTTTGTTTGTTTGTCTGTATTTTTTTCCAGGGGCCTTCTTGGTGTGAGATTGCTTAGGCATCAAGAGAGTTAAAAGAGAAAGTATTGTATCTACATAAATTAACTTATTCCAGCAAGTTGTTGAACTTAGGCCCAAAACCCCTCATAAAAAGAGATAGAGTATTATAATAATTATCCCCAGGTAAAAAGCCAGTCGTTAAACTGATGCCAGGAACTCCTACATATCCAGAAAACCTAGAAACATGCGGTTTTCACCCAAATTCCTTAAAAAAATATATTTTAGTTTGCGACAGGCGAATGAAACTGGATATAATTATAAAATAACATGTACTGTGCTCAGAGAGGACAATCTTCAAAGTTGAACTACCTACTTACGCCCTACCCACTTACGCCGGGTTTTTAACTAATGCTAGCTGGGGTACCCAGCGTTGCCCAGGATATAATCTTGTTCATTAATTTCAGTTCTAGTTGATAATTTAATGGACCTGCTTCATCCCACCCGTTCCTTTGGCTTTCTTTTGTTGTTAGTTTGGTTTTAGATAAGTTTTACCAAAGATACCAGAAAAGATCAGATGAAACACTCATTTCTTCGCACCGCTAAAAAAATCGTGCACACAGTTTGCGCGCTGATCGGAGGCGGTGCCCATGGCGCACTGTATGAAAAAAAATGCTTGGCATAATGATAAAATAATAATGCTGATTTGTTACAATGCGACTGCGACTTAAAAAATAATATAGCCAGTTCTTCCACAGCGATTGAAATTAAAAAGTACAAAACAAGTAACGTCAGTCAAGGTTTACAGCGATAGTTGAGCAGTGAACAAAATTCAATATTTTCCCTATATTTACTGCATTTTCACGACTTCCGCGCATTCACCGCTATGTGGCGGTGGGAAATCTGTGTACGCTAAAAGATCTCATTTATTGTTTCTAGTATCTTTAGTCTTTACTGCATTCCCTTTGCGTCTCAATGCCCTGTCCACCCCGTCTTATTCTGAAACGAAAATTGTCGTCAAATGGCAAGAATCTGTGAAATGGGGGGGGGGGGGAAGTGCATACAATGGTGAACACATTGCAGAACATGATAAAGTTATGGGCTTATGTGTTCCTGGAAAAGAAAGAACAGGGGTGGGGGGGGGGAGGAGTGCCAATTAGCGACACAAAGCAAATTCAGCAGAAAAAATACTTTTCTCGTTATTTCGACTCCAAAATACGAAAAAGAACCTTCTGTAGGTCAAAAGGAAGGCACCTGTGAAATTCCAGGCAAATCCAAGCTGCATGAACGGCGGTAGGTCTGTTCAAAATCGGACCAGTTTTTATCTCCAAATATACTAGTCGAGATACCCCGTCCTGCTCGGGATCAATCTGTTTATTCCTTTCAGATTTGGATGATTATAATGGATCTGCTTCATCTTGTTCGTTGCTTTAGCTTCATTCTGTAGCTCTTGTGGTTTATTTATCTTTAGAAACTCCATTCTGCACTCCTCTTTGAGCGTTTATGCCATACTCACCCCGTCAGCCTTCCAGAGGAAGATTGTCATGAAATGGCAATGATCTGCGCGCGGGTCGGTGTGTTAAATCATGAACACATCACAAAGCAAACTCAAAAAATTACTCCCCATCTTGGCAAGTTTCCAAATGTAAAAAACGATCCTTCTGCAATTCAAAATGAAGGTACTTGTAAAATTTCAGGCAAATCTTAGCAGTGTGAGCGGCCTGCGGTTTTGTTAAACTTGGGGCGAGTTTTTATATTACCGGTATATAAGATAGACTAGCTAAGGGACCTGGCTTTGCTCTGGATAAACTTGTTACTGGGTTGCTGTCATTTAGTCCATACCTTCCCTACCCTGCTTGTTTCTGTGATTGCAAGGTACAAGTATACAGCCATTACTGGCAGCAGGCATGTTCGTTTTTATTTTAACATCCATTAGCTTTTTTTTTTTCTTTTAACTGTCATGATGCCGCAGAGGTAAACATTTTTTAAAATGCTGGCCACTACCTTTTGCCGTCTTCGATTTTCGTTATTTAAATGGCTGGTGCATCGTGAACACTTGACGTGTGGAAAACCTTCAATATAACTTTTCCACCGAGTGGCGAGCCAATGCCCACACCTTCCAACCTTTGAACCAACTTCTAAGCCAGCTTATCAACTTCATCGTAATCAAGTAGTGAGACGGGCTACATTATAGCCAGTAGGGTGCTTTTATACGTCACTGGTTATAGCATACAATGTGGATATATTCGCCGGCGGAGATGTCGTATTCAAGATATTCTTGGGCCCTATTTAGTAAGGTGTCTTCGGCCGGTAGGAAAACAAATAAAGCTGATTTCCGCCTCTGACAGGTCGCGAAGGGAGCCCTTTTGAGGGCTAGGAAACAATGAAGGACCAGACAGAAGAAACAAGAAAACAACAAGAAAAGGAGGCACAAATGCCCAGTGCAGCGAACCTCCCTAAACAAAGATCTACTACTCGACAGGTCGCGCTTGATAGTCTAGAATACCTAGCGTGTCCTGTTAGTGTTTGGTGAAAAGAAATTACTTCTTCCGGTGTCATCTTTCGGTAGTTTGGTGGTTCTTCCGGGTGCCGTGTTAAATTATAATTGTCAGGATTAGGATTTGAATTGCCGTGCTAGGTCACGCATTGTTTATTACATGGCATCATTGATTTTAGCCAGTGCAAACGTCCTTGAACTATTCCCGTGGACAGTTTGTTTTTGTAACGCTTTTCTTAGAGATGGAAAGAAAGTGGGTCAGGATAGAACGAATGGATAAATTAACAGTGACGGTGCAGTTTTCGACCCCGTGGTTTGGGTGTGCCTTGGCAGGGAGAGACGGGGCGAATAAGGAGTGAAGAAATTCGTACATAAAACGTTTAGGGTGTAGAGACTTTGCGAAAGGTTTTGACATCCTAGGTCTGACTTTGTCTGTTACTATTAATAGAATCTATTGGCGCTGCGAGCGGAGCTCGAAGTGGATGCACCAATCAAATTTGAGCAGTCACGTGAGTTGCAGAAGATAAGCGGTGACATGTTTATGCTACCTCACTTCCATGTAGATCTTCCAGCTACGAGGGTCGTCGGCTAATACGGTTCAGCCAGAGAGAACCAACAGACTGTTAAGTCATGTCTATGTCCTGGATAGACAATGAAAATAATCCACAGCTATTTTCTCCAGTTCCCTGAAATCGTTTCAGGGAACCAATCGTAAGTTTCATCAAAATGATTCGAGATGATGTGAATCTGACCCTAACTTTCCAGTAGAAGTGCGACCAAAGGGATGCAAGACCATAAAGTTTTACTTGCAATTAAGATCTAGAAAGAGTGACTGATATACACATTTGTAAATTGTAATTGATGTGTCTGGATGAGGCTGGGGATTGCCAGCCCATCCTAGAACAGATCTAGATTAGATCTATCTTAACTACGTCAGTGTGTCTTGACGGTTTGATCCTTTATAAGCAGTTAAATGAGTTAATATTGTCGTCTGAGACATAAGGATATTATTTGTGAAGTAGTAGGCAGTCTATATTTCTGAAGATGAATAATTACTAAGTAAACTGTGTATGAATCAGAATGATATAGAGTTTCAAATCTCTTAAGGATCTAGAGGAGATTTATAGTTATGTATTTTAGTATTTTCATTTGATGCTGCAATGTTGTCTTTTAATATGTAAACGATAGACGAAATTGTTAGGAATTTTAAGTAATAAATTTGTGGCCCTACAAGGTCCTTGATATAACCTACTCGAAATTGTTATTAGTGTATGTGGCATGGTATGGCAGAGTAATTTCTAAAACCTCTCGATATTTATTAAAAATGCAGTCGAACACGTAAATTTATAATTAACCATCCCCGTAAAACACGAGCACAGTAATCCCCATCTGTAACACCCTTCTTTGAACTCGTAACACTCGAGGACCCAGCTCGTAACACTGGAGAGGGACCCTTAAAGAACCTTAGATAACGCCATGCCACTTAGTTAGCTTATTTAACACCTATTGTATTTTTATTCCATTATTTCATATTGTACTGTTGTAATATTATGTTTTCAGGTCTTTTATTATAGAGTTTAAACAATTTGTATTAATCGAATATTTTGTATTTCAATTTCATATGGTGAACATCCCAACATCCCATTGACCCGTGGATACCGGCGAGGGAACCCTTTCATCATCCAGTTTTACCTCAGACAGAAATACAGTTTTGGGCTTGGAGCTATGGATTGAGGATATTTAACATCTGAATTCCTCAAAAATAAAGATAAGTCTTGGGGAGGGCGACGTACTTTCCGCTCTGTGTGTGTGTTCCAGGCCATTTTACTATTTACTATATGTTTAGTTTAAGTGCGGGAGGTTGGTTGGGATCATAGGTTAGCATATCTTCTTTGCCATTACGAAGGATATTGGAGGCCTTGGTGGCTATGTAAAATAACTCGGGGGGATTTGCTTCTCTGTGAATAGTTCTATTAGGGATCCATTATTCGTATAGATTGTGGCGTTTTTCTTACTTCCTCACTTTTCTTTAGGAAGATGTCTCTCCTGTTTTCTTCTTAAACTATCTGTAATATAAGTTAGGACTTGTAGGGTCTGTTTTCGTTCGTTTTACTTGTCAGTATAGCGTCCTGTTTATTGTATTTTTTTTGCTTATAAACTTTAAACTACTATACTAACATTGATATGTTTGCAATATATGCCTGAGGTGTTTCACGTGCTAAAACCACGTTGAATTGTAATCTGGTATTGACATATGAGAGAGAGAGGAATATAATAAATTTTTGGTTCACGTGACAATTTCACGTTGAAGATAGATCTAGAGAGAATAATTTTGCAGTGGTAACAGAAGACACTGCGTGTGCGTGTTTTGAGAAGAGAGAGAATTTTGAGAGTGTTTTGAGAACACAGAGATATTTCAAATTTGTCGTGTTGAGAGAGAGATATAGTTTTGATTCATCGCATTGAGAGAGCGATTCGTTTTTTGACAGTGATAACAGAGGACACTGGTTCGTTGCGTTGAGAGAGACGTAAATTTTGAGAGTGATCACTCGAGACATTAATTTATCGCAGTAAAGGCGATATAATATAGTATTTTATTGCAGTGGGAGCAACGGATAGACGGCACTGCCTTACTAGAATTTATATTGAGAGAGAGAGAGATAAAGTTTTTGCAGTTTAAGTGATACTGCTTGTAATTTTCAGAGAGAGATAAAGTGTTTGCAGTTTAAGTGATACTGCTTGTAATTTTCAGAGAGAGATAAAGTGTTTGCAGTTTAAGTGATACTGCCTATAATTTTGAGAGAGAGAGATAGAACGTTCTTTTCGCGAAGCAGTGCTAACATAAGACACTGAGTTAATATTAACAGTCAATAACTGTTCATATAATATAATTGATACCGCGATATACCTTAATAGTAGGTAAATACTTACTATTTACAGACTTTAACATATCATGGCTGAGTTTCTTAAATATTTAGAATCTGCCAAAGTTCTGGGCATACCAGAGGAAGAACGCGCCGCGTGGTGCGAACGACACGTACAACAAGACCGAGAGCGCGAGGATCGAAAAGAAGCAAGAGAAAGAGAAAGAGAAAAAGAAGAAAGAGAAAGAGAAAAAGAAGTAGAAAGAGAAAAGGAAAGACAGCATGAACTCGCAATGAAAAAGTTAGAGCAACAATCGCTTGTAACACCCACTACTGCCACCAATTCTTATGCTACTAAACCAAAACTACCACCATTTAATGAAAAACTCGACCGGATCGACGCATATTTACATCGGTTCGAGTTACACGCTAAATGCGTCGGATGGCAGCAGGCGATGTACAGTTCATGCCTGTCCAATTTATTAACAGGTAAGGCTTTAGAGGTATTTCACAGCCTTAAAGTAGAAGATGCCAACGATTATGACAAGCTTAAAACAGCACTGCTTAAGCGATTCCAGCATACCGAGGATGGCTTCCATCAAAGATTTCGCTCATGTAAACCTGAGCCATCTGAAAATTTCTCAACTTATGTCAATCGGTTGAAACATTATTTAGATCGCTGGATTGAGCTCGCGAACGTAACTACCGGAAATTATTCCCAACTTTACGATTTGGTCTTAAAGGACCAAATCTATACCGCATGTCATTCCGATTTAGTCGCCCACCTTAAAGAGAGGGCTCCGACATCCTCTGAAGAAATCACATCGTGCGCCGAACGATACGCGTCCGCCCACCCAAATCGTCCTTTGGCAAAGCCTTCAACTACAACACCGTGTTATGCCAACGTAGGCAAAGGAGCGCCAACCGGACACGATCGTTCAAGGCCGACTCGTCGTCAGGCCCCAAATTCACGCTTTCAATCAGAGCCGCCTTTTTGTAGACAGAGAGATTTTCCGAATCGAGGTAATGTATCCCCGCGTCGAGGATACCAGAGTTATTCTTTTTACGAGCCTCGCCCATATTATCGTGGCAACTATCCAGGCCAACAATATAACCGGCCTCAGGGACCGCCGCGACGAGTGCATTTTGATGATAATCATAATTATAATAGACCGCAGAGTCTTCCCTATCGTGGAAACGATCCTAATCGTACTATATGTTATAAGTGTAATAGGGTAGGCCACATACAGAGATTTTGTAACGTGAAATTGGAATCCGCAAATGCCTGCTCGGTTAAACCTACACTTTATGAGACTGACGGTCATTCTGAATCTTCATGACAATCAAAGACTATTCCAGTCATGTCCGCCCTACATGAACTGGGTGAATTAACATTTTACCAGGGCCGCGTGAACGCGATTCGCGCTTCTGTTCTACGTGACTCCGGATGCACGACTATCGGCGTTCGACAGTCACTAGTCCGTCCAACACAATTTTTGGACAAGGAGGTAACTTGTATTACTTTTGGCGGATCTGTAGAGCGATTCCGTCTTGCAGAAGTTTATATTGATACACCTTTTCTCACAGGTACTGTTACTGCATGTGTACTACCTAATCCGGTGGCTGATATAATCATAGGTAATGTACCTCAAGTAAATAAGTTTCCTATCGGTAACTTGGAAATTTGGAATGAGGATGAGAGTGTTGCTTGTGCGACAACACGCTTACAATCGAGTCGACGAGCAGACAGTCCATTGAGTAATCCTACTATTGAACTGAACATAACGTCTAGTGCATTTCATGATGAGCAACATTCAGATCCCACATTGAAACATTTGTTTGCTAAGGTTGATCCTACCGCACCGGATACCTCTAAGTTTCTTATTAAAGATGACTTATTATATCGTAATTTTCGGAATAAGCGAGAGGCCATTATGCAGCTTGTAGTACCGAGATCTTTTCGTCGCGACATTATTCGTCTCGCGCATGACACTTCCTTGGCGGGTCACCAGGGAAAGGCCAGAACTAAGTCTCGAATACTATCGCAATTTTTTTGGCCCAGTATTTACGCAGATGTAAACCGGTTTGTATCAACATGTGACGTATGTCAGAGACGTACTCCTAAAGGAAGAGCATCGCGAGCTCCTCTGCAGGAGATGCCAATGGTATCCAGACCATTTGAACGCGTTGCCGTAGATATAGTTGGTCCCCTACACAAGTCAGACAGAGGACATCGTTTTATACTTTCTGTCATTGACTACGCAACCCGTTGGCCAGAGGCCATTCCGCTAAAAGACATTTCAGCTGATCATATCGCTGAAGCTCTTATTACTGTTTTTTCGCGTCTTGGGTTTCCAGTTGAAATTTTATCGGACAGAGGTCCACAGTTTACCTCTGAGCTTTTTAAGAAAGTCTTGGAGTTGGTCGGGATTAAACAAAGATTGACATCTCCATATCACCCACAGTCTAATGGCTGCTGTGAACGGTGGAATGCTACTATGAAAAGTATGCTTGCACGAGTTTCCGCCGACAAACCGAGTGATTGGGATCGACAACTCCCCGCTATTCTTTTTGCATACCGAGAACTACCGAACACATCGACGGGTTTTTCTCCCTTCGAATTATTGTATGGTCGTAAGCCGCGTGGTCCAATGGCCATACTCCATGATTTATTCGCCGGATCAGACACCGACGACAATGATACGCAGTCTGCATATCAATACGTTGTAGACTTGCGCCAGCGAATACTTAACGCATGTCAGCTCGCACAAAAATCTTCAGCTGCGCATGCTAGTCTTTATAAACAATATCGTGATCAAGGTAGCCGATTGCGAACCTTGACCGTCGGAGACCAAACTCTTGTTCTCCTTCCGGAAACGAAAAATAAACTCCTTCTTACATGGAAGGGACCTTTTAAAGTTCTAAAGAGACTTTCTCGAGTAAATTATCTTATCAAGATTCGAGGACAGGACAAAGTCTTCCATATAAATATGTTAAAGCAATACCTGTCCGACGATGATAATCGGCAGAATAATCGCCGAAATGTGGTTGCTCAGGCCAATGCGGCCTTAGTTTCAGTTGACGATGATGATCCTATCAAGATAGAGAATTCAATACCCGCACTTCGATCTTCTGAAAACACTTCGGATGTGAATATAAATCCAGATTTATCTGAATCGCAAAGACAAGATTTAACAGATTTGCTTAACGAGTTTACTACTGTCTTTACTGATCTACCAGGTAATACTTCTTTGGTACAGCATGTTATAAGATTAAAGACGGATATACCCGTCTTTGTGAAACCATATCCGCGTCCGCTGCACGCACAAGAGACTATAATAACCGAGGTACGTAACATGTTTCACCTGGGAGTGATAGAGCGATCGACGAGTCCATATAACTCACCCATCGTCTTAGTGAAAAAAAAAAGATGATACAGTGCGTTTTTGTATTGACTATCGTAAACTTAATGAGGTTACGATATATGACGCTGAACCGATTCCCAACCAGGAGAATCTTTTTGCTCAGTTAGCGAGGGCAACGATTTTTTCTAAAATTGATCTTTCCAAAGGCTATTGGCAAATTCCGCTTGATGAGAATAGCAAGCAATATACCGCTTTTCAGACTCCGTTGGGTCTTATGCAGTGGCGCTATATGCCTTTCGGGTTAGTTACAGCCCCTGCTACTTTCGCCCGTATGATGACAATATTGCTCCAGGGTATGAATTCCGTATTGTCGTATTTTGACGACATTTGTATTTATGAAACCGATTGGTCGGGCCACCTCGCAGCCCTACGACAAGTTTTTTTTGCTCTTCGTCGAGCTGGCCTTACGGCGAAACCCAGTAAGGTATTTTTAGGATATAATGAAATTAATTTTCTGGGCCATACAATTGCCCACGGCGTTCAGACTCCTGATGACAAGAAGATAACTACCATCTTAAAGCTCCAACCTCCTCGAACTAAGAAAGAAGTTCGTAGTTTATTGGGCTTTCTTAACTATTATAGGAAATTCATTCCAAATTTTTCTTCGCTTACAGCTCCGTTATCGGACCTCACAAGAAAGAATTTTCCTAATAAAGTGAAATGGACAACCGAATGTGCTGATACACTTCAGTTGAAATAAGATGTCTGATTTTACCAATTTTCCAGATTTCCATGTATAGAATACGAATGAGGTGACTAACCTGAGATGACATAGAAAAGATTTGAATCAATGTAAACCCCTAGGTTTTTTACTTTTTTTGAAATTTCTATTGAATTAGTGCCAATTATCATCTCAGTTCTGTCCACTTCTTGCAGAACCCGCTCACGGCCTAATAAAATAACCTCAGTTTTATCCTCATTTAGTGCCAGTTTGTTTTGGTTCATCCAGCTTTTAATTTCTGTTATACAGTTTCCAGCCTGCTACAGAAGGGTTATCAAGGTTACTAAAAATAATGCGCATTATGGCGGTCAGGAAAGTGTATTCGTGAAAGCCCGGGTAGCGGTTAAGCAGTTCTGCTTTTGGTTTGAATAAATGTAGTACCAAAAATGCCAAATACGGAACTTGGTGCTGGATGACAAAACACCAAGTAAAATTAACGTCCATTTTTAGTCGGGATAACCTAAGTTTTAAGACTCCTATTGTGCAGCAAGTATAGAAACTAATACAATTCGAGTGAATCTTTGGCTGCCATAGTACACAAGTTTTCAGTCCCTAGTGAACATGATCTGAACAAAGTTGCTGAACACTGGATTTCATCTAGACGAAGCGAAACCTCCTCCTAATTTATGATTTACACATAATTATGTCAATTGAAAGCCTGCACGATAAGAACAGAATGTACATAAATTCACTTCACACGGTGCTACCAAAAAACAAGAAAGTCGAAAAACAAAATTTCGCCTTGATATATTAATACTTTCTATGATGATGACGATTTCTTAGCATTGCGCTTAGTGCAAAAACGTTTCATCCACAGTTCATCAGACATAAAATCAGCAACCAGTGGTCGTATTTAAATTAAATAGGACAATTACATTCACTGATGGCATTCTGAGGTATACTACTTAGTAACCGAATACTTACTGAGTCCTCAACTGTGTGCAATGACGTCCTTGCTCATCCGGTAGAAATCTGATAACTTCGTAATATCAGCAGTCAGTCCTTTTATTTGTGTATAAATCTCTTCTTTACTGTAGCTTTTATACATTCATGGTAGTTTGTACTGTTTGAGAGTTTATATTCAAATGTACTCACGTCAAATACTGTCACGTAATTATCTAAAACAGTGCTGTTTTCTGGTTTATAGCCGGTCCTGTTCCGTCACCCGATCTGTCTTCTGAGAAATGGCCTATCCCTTCTTTCCTGAACAATCCGGGGCCTAGTCAGGTGGTAGGTAGAAGTGGTACAGTCTGCGCGTTGTCTTGATCGAGGCAAGACTGCGCAGCAGGATTAGATGCCTTTTTTTTTCTTTTGCTTGCAAGTCGGTTAAATGCAAGCAGAGACTGCCCGGTATGAGCCTTAACAATCAAAAATCGTGAAAACAAAGTAGGCCTATGTAAGGGTGGATATCCATCTGAAAGATTTGATAACTATGTTGAAGTAGGATTGCCGACGATGACATGGTCACAACAAACTTATGACTACGTCTTTTACATGTCTCAGGAATTGTTCTATGCACAAAGAAAAAAGTGTGCGAAATACTCTGCTGTGACTAACAATTGAGATAAAGTTTTAGATGAGCACGATCCAGACCAGATCACAAAGGCATTCCGAGTATTGAGTACAAAACCGGTGTTGTTTTTTTTGCCTGTTAAGATGACCCCATTTTTCCTTTAAAAGACCAAAAGAAAACGCTCATGAATAGTATTTATATTTCGTAAAGTTCTGAGGCAGGGTAAGCCAGGACCAAGTTAGGTTTCGTTTACCAATACATTAACTGAGGGAGTTACCATTTTGAAAATTATTCTCTAAAGACCTGCCCTGCCCCTCCCCCGACCGTCGGCCCCTACGAGAACAGATCACAAGAGAAGAGAACTTTCTATGCATTGTGCAACACCCAAATCCCAGAGCAAGCCGGAGCGTTATGTCTGCATTTTTGAAACTAAATACAAACATTTTTTAAAACCTTTTAACAGCAGGAAACGTCCCTGGTTCTGGTCTGTGCACTTGAGAGTCGTAAGTTTGTTGGGTTGTTATTGTTGTTGATGTTGTTGTTGTTGTTGTTGCAACAAATAAAATATGCCCCCATATTCAGTTCTTCTTCCAACGTCTCTAGCTCATCCCTGGCGCCCACCACTTTGCACGGACTGGTGGCAATTAGTGATGACAGGACAACACAAACAAGAAGAATTGATCAAGAACAGAGGGGTGACAGTGTTAGGATGACGCCCTTAAGAAACAAACATGTATACCCGAATGCCCAACAGAGGCTTAACAGTGTTAGTGCGATGTCCTCGAGAAAGAAAGATCTTTACCCGAATGCGGAACAGCTTTGGGGAAAAATTTGAGGTCCATGCTCGATGTATTTAAAGGCAAATCCTTTCTTGAGTAAACTCCCACTGTTCGAAAAGGACTTCAGAAAAATGTGTTTCACCTGGTTGTGGGAGGTCACTCCCAAATCTCATGATACAACTTACTTTTCAGTGCTTAGGACACCTATAAAAACTATCACCTACTCTACCAACCAATGAATCAGCCAAGCAAGCAACCAACCAACCAATGTTACAGAGTTACAGAGACAGTTAAGTGGTTTGAAAACAACAATGTCCCGATGTTTGCAAATAAACGAATGTTACTTATTCAGGAATGTAGTTTTATTACACCAGGTAAGAATACCCAACTGGGTCACAAAGTATGGTGAAGGTCGCGGCTGGGGTCCTGCCCTGCCATACAGCACGCGACGCTCGCCCAGCCGACAGGTCAAGTCCAAGATAAGTGCGGAGGTATTGCGACATACCTTACCTAGGTCTCTGTTACTATTTATTTCACTTCTTTGGACAGGATCCGCATATAAAGCATAATTTTTATATTATTTTTTCTTTTGCCAACTTTTTCCCGCATTCATATAACCATGTGCCTCCATGTAGTAAGCCCTGTTCCTGTTCTTTTCGTTCCCACAGTCTGATTACTTAATTACTTGCCACTTCATCTGTTCTACTTCTTCTAATAATTCGTTTAGCTCTGTATTTGTTTTCAAGGTTCTTTTATTGTAAGTCGCAATGTTGATATTGGTGGTGTTTCTTCTCTCTTTGTCATCTCCACAATTCCCATGTGCAGAGCCATATGGACATGCATCCAAAACTGAAATCGATACCAGGTTTTCCACCCCATTGTGGCCTTGGGTTTTACGGCATATCTGTTTTCGTTCTTTCATCATTGTCGGGAAAGAGGACAAAAGGACAACGTAATTTAAGAGAAATGGGTCCCCACGGTATGGTACTTAGAAATCAAAGAAGTGAAACACTCATAAGCTTTTTAGAAGAAAATCACTATTATATTGCAAACACCTTGTTCAAAAACGCGAAAAACAGAAATTGGACTTGGGAAAGCCCGAACGGGGAATACAGAAACCAGATCGATTACATCCTTACTTCAGACAGAAACATCAGAAACTGTGAGGTGATTACAGCAGTAGACAACGGAAATGATAATCGTATTGTTAGAGCAAAAATAAGAATAAAAAGAACGCTTATGCTACCGCAAAAAATAAAAAGACAAAAACCTCTCAAAATAAATATAGAAAAACCGGTATAAGCTTCCATGAGACCGCATTTCAGCTGGAACTGAAAAACAGATTTGAATCTCTGGAGGAAAGCGTAGTTATAGAGACACTGAACCAAAGAAACAGAAAATACGAGGCCCGCAAGAAAAAAACAGAGAAAGAAAAATCAAAGGAAGACAAGCTGATATAGGAACTAGTAAAAAAAATTGAAAAATTATACACAAAAATAACAACAACATAAGACAGACAAAGAAAAAATTCAATATGCTGTACTGAACAAGATAGTGAAGAAAATACGAAGAGACAGTGTCAAAAGGAAAAGAAAAGAAATGACTAAAAGAATAATTGAAGGAGGCAAAGGACCTAAAGAAACATATAAGCAAGGCAATCGAAAGAAAATCAGCAGCATGCTCAAAACAACAGGTGTAGCGACCATATACAGAGAAGAAATCCTAAGTGTCTGCTGAGATTTCTTTCTACCAAACACTCTACCAGAAAACGATGGATATACCGGAAACGAGTATGACAACAAGCCCGGACAACGATCAAGCACCACCTTTCAAAGAGGAAGAGATAAAAATGCATTTAAGAAAGAGGAAAAAGGGAAAGCACCTGGAAATGATGACATAACGAACGAACGATGTATTGCAGATAGGAGGCCAACACATAATGAAATATATAAAAATCATAATTCTTTACAAGGAGGAAGACCGAAGAGATATAAGAAACTACAGACCAATCAGCCTTCTATCACCCGTTATAATATTTTGTCAATTCTGTTACAGACGTATAAACATTTCACAAAAATATGACAAAGCAGGATGGAGATGGTGCCGGACGAAAACCAACCAATAGAACAAGCTGGCTTCAGAAAGAGCTACTCACGATCATCGACAGACCATCTACAGACCCTTATTCAGATAATAGAAAAAAGTCAGGAATATAATCTACTACTGTGTGTGGGCTCTATCGATTATGAAAAAGCCCTCGGTTCCGTTGAACATTTCGCAATTTTTCAGGGCTGCGAAAAATTCAGTATCAACGAGGTTTACGTAAAAATATTTGCAAAATATGTATCAAGAAGCCTCTGCCAGAGTCTACATCGATAACCATACATGTGTCAGAATAGTTTGCCATAGAAAGAGGAGTGAGACAGGGAGAACCCCCAACGATACATTCATGAATAAAATAAATTGTCTTGTGAATAAAATTCTACTGTGAAGGAGATTGCCACCTTCTGAAAGCAGGTTTTATCATACAAGACCGGTTCTTCTTCCTGATTTTGAGAATCGTCCTGTGGTGAGTTTTCTGGCAGGGTTACCCAACAACATGCAGTTAAAGAACATGAGAGATGTTCATTAATTTCTACCTAGTCTTGACAGCAAATGAAGACCCAGTAATACTGATCTCTTAGACACTGAGACTGAAAACAGGCTTGAAACTGTCGGTTTCACTTTCAATTCGCTTTTTATACATAGTTTGGAGCTCAGAAAGGTGTTTATTATTTTCTTCTTTTTTTTTTTTTTCGAAGCACGATAATAAGAACAATAACCATAGCAACAATAATAATCGTAATCATGATGATGATGAAAATAATATTATTATGAAATATCTTCCACAGACAGACAAATCTCCTTCATCCTATTTATAAATAATAAATAACGCATTAGTAAGTTTGATCCATATCTATGTAAAATGCATTCATTTCATTCCTTCTTCGTTTCTTTTAAATTCATCATTCTCTCTCGACAAAGAGATTCAAAAGAGAGGGAATGAGATTCTACAGAGTACATGACTGTAGAATGTACATAGAGCAAATTCGTGGGGCCATTTTTACAATTATTTTTGTTTTGTTTTGTTTTGTTTTGTTGTTGTATTTTGTATATTTCTTTAATCTCATTTGGGAAATTTGCCTCAGTGTCATTTCAGCCCAGTTACAACTGGAGCAGACACGTCGTCACCACAGTACAGCTCAGCTCTCAGAACTGAAGAAGAAGAAGAATCACAGTATACGTATCTCTACAAGTGTATCATGAAGAAATTCCCCGCCAATCTGAATCCAAATCGATGTCGTCGCCCAAATACAAAATCAGATACACACGGCGTAAAAGATCGATCAGCTTTAAATAATTGGACCAAAGTTTTTGTTTGCTATTGAGACAGGACAAATTTCTCAATACAGTCATGTATTTCATCACAGTTAGAAAATCCAAAGGATTCAGAACTGTAAGTGTGTAATTTTTTACTTTTCCGGCAAATCATACAGACATGAATCATATGTACTGAAATGAAAATTTGATGATAAAAATTCTGAACTCCTCAAAGTAACTAATTGAATGAGTTCAGGAACAATCCCTGATGTTATCATCTGCCTTGATTAGGTATCTGGATAAAAACATGTTAAACAACAACCATAAGCCGATTACCAGTAGCCCTAAATAATTATTCTAACAGTGATACTGTAATAATGTTAGATCCGCTTTCGTTAAAAGCGAATTCCCTGGTCTGGCCACAGTTTACTCCACTGAGAGTAAAGACTTGTGAACGTATTTTTATCTTATAGACCGGTGTTATTTGCGCATGAGGTGGAGGGTGGTTTAAGGCAAGAGGGTGCGGTGAACAAGGAGTGTTTAATTTGTATCAGTTTAAACTGAGTGTTGTGAACCACATGAAATTCCTAAATTTTTATCAGGTTAGTCAAGAGTTGAGGGCGCGTGTACGTGTGCAGTCTCACTGTCCCTCTATCTCTTGTGTGTGTGTGAGTGTTTTTGTGCAATCTCACTGCCGCTCTATCTGTGCGTGTGTGTGTGTGTGTGTGTGATTCTTTCTCTTATATCTCCACTTCTCTAGCTAGCTGCTGTTTGTGTAACGCATCCACACTAGTTACATGCATTTCATTCCTTCCTACCTCGTTCCCAGTGGCGTAGCATGGGTTGGGGGGGTGGGGGCGGTTCTCCCGGGCGCAACATTTTTAGGGACGCAAAATTTGAGAACCATCACTGTTTCAACTGCCATTTTTGAAAGAAGTTTCTCAAATTTCAAAGTAACCAAGCAGTGCTGTCAATTGAGAGAGATTAATTTCAATTCTGTGACTGAACATTTTGCACAAGGGCTATTTTAAGTAAATTTGAGTTATATTGGCCTTAAACACGATTTACTTTAATTACATCAGTATTTTCTTATAATGCAAGTGCTTGAGGGGTAAGGGGTTCAATACTGGACTTGTGGAAGAGACTAAGGGATTGCTAACGGTCCAGGGGTCCGGGGGCGCAATAGACCCTTTTCACTTCCGCGTTACGGTTGTTTGCGGGGGGCCGCATGGCTTTGAAAAGCACCGTGTAGGGCAAAAACCTCCACTTGCCTTAGTGATGGCATCTGAATATGTGCACAGTCTAAGCAAAGATGCATTTTTTATGCCAGAACCAGCGCGCAACCGGTTTGTACAGTTGGGTGCCCAAGAAGAGGATGGCATCGTTCGACCGCTGTCCACAGCTTCCGCCATACAAGTGGGGCACGCCGCCATTTTGTTTGCAAATCACGTGATATGGAGGACGGTAAATGAAAAGGGTCTATACTTGCCTTGCCCTAGTTGCTGGAAACCCAGGCTACGCCAATGCACGTTCCCCATTACTTTCCCTCTCTCTACTTCCCATTTTCCCTCCTCAGGTTGCTACAGTGAAACACTCTGATACTGGAGATATATACACACGTACAGCCTGCCTGCACTGCAAACTCCAAGTGGTGAGAAAGATCTGAAACGTCAGCCCACAGTCAGAATTATTTACAAGGACGAACTTTATATTGCGCGCAAAACCAGTGTGACTTTTCAAACTCAGTTGATTTGCGTGTTTACCGGGGACGAATTCAGTAAATTATAAGGGCGAACGATGTTGTTCACTTCACATAATTATCAAACTGAAGATTCAAGATGGAACACAGTTTGAAGCTCGACATTGTTCTATATTTATGAGCCACTCCAGACCCTTAATAATTGTAATGATTTTTTAAGAAGTTCCAAAGTAGGCGCAGCTGGGTGCTCTTTATGTTTATTGAACTACGTAGATCCGGGTTGAACGTTTATGCTGGGGCAATGGGGAGCATTGATTGTGACATTTCTTGTTACTGCTGAGAGGCGTAAATATGGGAATAAGCCCAAACAGGCAACAGTTGTAAATTAAGACCTGTCTCTCTTTTGCGTCATGTCCCAACATCCGTGCGGCTTGTTCACGCTTTTTTATTCCTTAATTTAGGCACATCTATTAACCAATTTTTCTTTTTGTAAATTACAGTGTTTTAAGGATAAATATTGATTTTAAATATGAATTTTTTTCTCAATAAATTCATCTGTTCACTTATTTATTTATTCTCTGTTCACACAGGAGATCCGTGTTCGTCTATCTAAAGGACGGATGTGTCATCCTTCTGTCAAATAATACAAAACAAACGCAATAATATTATTAACTCATTCAGGCGTTCGCACCGACTACCCACGCCTGTCCGTCCTTCAACTTTACTGCTGCCAAAAATACATTTGCCCGGCCTGTGGACATTAGTGCTGGGCACGGTCCCGACACCACTGTCGACTCCTACGGTAGTGCCCTTCACCTTGCAACTCCGACACCAGAACCTGGTACCGGAACCGGTACGAGTGCCGACATTGCGGCGGCTCACTAGTTTTCCTTCTCATTACCACTGCTTAATTTACAGTTAATGCGCGTAAAAATGACACTACAAAATTTTTAATATTTAGAGAATTAGTTCTGGGCCCCCCCCCCACCACCCCCCCTTCCCCCCGCGACGCTACAGTGCCGTACCAGTCCCCCGTACCAGACAGGAGACGACCGATTAAAGTTTGACTGTTCACCTTTGCATCATGCAAATTCTCAGGGCCAGTGCCGGAGTCGTGTCTCTTAGTCGTCACTAGGGAAGTGATGGAGTCGTGACGTCACTTCCTCGAGGTCAGAGCAGAGAGAATGTGTATATATAGAGAGGTTTCACTATTGGTCGATTTGCACTGCAAGACACGGGAGGCTCTGAGAAACCACTGTTAGCATGGAGCGGAAAGTAGGTCGCTGCGGTAAACAATATCCATTTGTGCATTTCCACAGGCATAAGAGCTTACAAACGGCTCTAAATAGTTTCAATCAACCCAAAACTATGAACAAACCACAGTAAACAGATAGGCACACTTTTCTCAGCGAAGACGGTCTCTTTCAATTCTTCAATTTCTTGTTTACCGCAATTCGCGATTTGGCGGACGTGAGATCTCTCTATAAATACATACTCTCTGGTTAGAGTCGACACAAGTGTCAGAACCTTTGGGCGAGGACCGGGGACATCACTGAAGTCACTGAAATCGGTGCCGGTGTCGACTCCAGCGAGAAATTATGGCGTCGGAGTCGGGAGTCGTGACATTGAAGAAGTGCCGGTGCCGCCAAGCCCTAGTGGACACATAGCGGATGTTTTTGCCTTTTACGCTCGTCCATCCATGCGTGAAACAGCTGGGCCGGCAGCAGGCAGGGCAGAGATATTACATAATTTTTTAGTCCCAACCCGTTCCTTCTTTGATTCTACTCAATAGCTCCCTATAATTCGTCGTGTTTTTCCATTCTTTCCTCCTATATCGACACATTTCTCTCCCCGACCAGAACACAGTAAGTGCACAAAATCTACAGTTCTGCTGTCGAAGACGCCCACGCAACTCCTCGCGCATCGGATCTCTTTATTTTTTCTTGGAGTGCCGGTGTGGTATCCCAGATTATCCCCCCTAAAATTTATCCCCCCTGATATTTCGGAATATCCCCCGGATAATCTAGTATATATCCTAGAATAACCTCCGGATATTCTGGAATATTCTGGTTTATCCCCCCGGATATACTAGAATATCCCCCTCTATAACAGTTAATCCACTTCGGTTAAATAGGATGGGGGATACTTGCCAATGGGTAAGCGGCATCTTACTTTATTCCCCCCCCCCCCCCCCCCAATTACAAATTATCCTCCACCTTTTTTTGTTTTTAGGATAGCCCCCCCCCCCCCTGTTTTTTTTCTTCATGAGCGTTTCTAGCTGTATACAATCTTTCCCTGCCATATACACACACACAAAACACACACACACAAAACACACATCGTTTTAAGCCGACTCCTCCAATTACTTGACAGTTTAACATTAGACCGAGTAGTGACAGGAAACAGCCTGACATAAATTGGGGGCATAAATCTTTCTCCTCCCGTTCACCCACCATACCCTCTTTTGGAGCTTTTAGCAGTAGCAGTAATGAAAGAGATTCAGTGGTGGTCTGCGTATGGAGCAATGAGAATAAAGTACATTGTACTCAGTAGGCCTATCAACAGTTAACCATGGCACCCATTCTTTATTGTCAAGAGAAAAAGGAACAGACAATGCACCAGCGTGCTGAATTTGACAATATCGAATCGAAGCTGGCACAAATGAAGTGGAGATATAATCTTGATCGGCCACTTGTGATCTTAAAGTTCTCATCTTATAGATGCTTTGACAGAAATGTGTATCCTTTGATAAAGTCAAAATTGGGCAAAAAGAAAAGGTTGTATGTTGCAAAGCCTCGCGTGAGAAATAAAACCCAAACAATACAAAGCAAACTAAAGAGAAGACAGAAAATACACAAATTTTCGGCTTTCGCCTTTTTCAAGTGAAAAAAAAACAACGAACAATAAAAGACTTCAACAGGAACGATGTGAAACAGTTTACTTAGCTGCCAGTTCTTGCTTCGTTCTGATATTTCGTGAATCCTTTGATAAAGCAGCGTGGGTGTAATTTCCAAGTTTTTGAGGGACAAGATCAGTCTTGAAGAACTAATTATTGCACGTCAAGCATAGTGACACAGCAGTAACGAAACTGGTGCTGATGAGGGATTTGGAAACTTTGATAGAATTTCCCCCTTCGAACCAACATTTTGGAGGATTTTACTGAAGATTACACCACCAGCTTCAGGAAAGTCAATCATTGCCGTCAGTTCTGAGAGCTGTCAATGTCATTTGGAGACACCAGCCGACTTGCCCCCTCTCCATTGCATTTAGTCACACATCCATCTCAGAAATATTCTAAACAGCCCAAGGACTGGCTGCCCAAGTGCGAAGATGCAATTGGCCCAGCGTCCCCAGTCTCCTTTGTTATCAGTCCACTAATATGTTGCAAGTAGTCTGTCACCAAAGCCGAGCAAATGGCAGCATCAACAGGGAGAGTCTGTTTCTAATTTACATGAGAAAGTCATCAAAACCTACAGACTGTCCTGTTTTTGGATCTCATGGACAAAACTTCCTAATCAGGGTTGCAATGTCAAGAATGGATTCCATCATCAATTCAATCAAACGACTTTCAAAGACAATGCAGATTAGAGATAGACGGAAAAAAATAACAACAACAGATTCTTTGACCATTCAGGGATAATAAATATAAGTCGAGGTGGAGATCTGTTCAGTGACAAGCAACTGATCCCATTCAAGTGTACCCATACAGTCCAAAACTTTTCTTGCTTTTCAGATCCAACACTTTTTACAGACGTCGCGTGTTCTGAGCAAAAGATCCTCTAAAAAAAAGTTATTCTGGGTTACAGAGAATTGCATCCTGGTTTTAATCATTAAAATTTTTCCATCTTTCAGCCTCATCTGAGACTGCCTTTCCTTTCTAAGAGTCACACCACCTTTTTCCCTCCTTGGAAGTCTATCGTTCCATAATACAGTGATAAAATAAAACTCTTGCGCGTCCTCCTTCTCCCTGACACCCCCGCCTCATTTCCTGGAAGTACTTCTTTCAATACAGTAGGACACAATCAGCAAATGTGAAAGGGGCTGCTGGATTAATATAGCTTTAGTCCACGCCGCAACAACTGTTTTTCCCTACTATTTTATAATGCACATACCGCATTTTGTCAGCCTTCTCTCATGGGATAGGCAGAGTGTCCTACTGACCTTGAACGTCTGCAACCCCGCCGGGGATGTCAATAAAACGTTAGAACAGTGGTTCTCAACGTGGAGTATATCAGCCCCCTAGGGAAGCGATTCTGATTTCCAGGGGGAAGGGGGGGGGGGGGGAGGAAACAACGAAAAGGACGACAAGGGGTCGAAAACGAGGAGCGGGGCCGATATGGGAGTGAAATAGATCAGATCAGAATAGATCAGATAGAAACAAATCAGATCAGAATAGATCAGATCAGAATAGATCAGTAGGTAAGATCAGATCAGAATAGATCCGAATAGATCAGATCAGATCAGATCAGAATAGATCAGATCAGATCAGAATAGATCAGATAGAAACAAATCAGATCAGAATAGATCCGAATAGATCAGATCAGATCAGAATAGATCAGGTCAGAATAGATCAGAATAGATCAGTAGATAAGATCAGATCAGAATAGATCCGAATAGATCATCAGATCAGATCAGAATAGATCAGATCAGATCAGAATAGATCAGATCAGATCAGAACAGATCAGATCAGAATAGATCAGATCAGAATAGATCAGATCAGAATAGATCAGATCAGAATAGATCAGATCAGAATAGATCAGAATAGATCCGAATAAATCAGAATAGATCAGATCAGATCAGACTAGATCAGATCAGATCAGATCCGATCAGATCAGAATAGATCCGAATAGATCAAATCAGAATAGATCAGAAAAGATTAGATCAGATCAGGATAGATCAGAATAGATCTGATCAGATCAGAATAGATCAGAAAAGATAAGATCAGATCAGGATAGATCAGAATAGATCTGATCAGATCAGAATAGATCAGATCAGAATAGATCAGATCAGATCAGAATAGATCAGATCAGAATAGATGAGAATAGATCCGAATAGATCAGATCAGATCAGATCATAATAGATAAGATCAGATCAGAATATATCAGATCAGAATAGATCAGAATATATCAGATCAGAATAGATCCGAATAGATCATATCAGAATAGATTAGATCAGATCAGGATAGATCAGATCAGGATAGATCAAATCAGATCAGAATAGGTCAGATCAGAACAGATCATATCAGAATAGATCAGATCAGAATAGATCAGAATAGATCAGATCAGATCAGAATATATCAGATCAGAATATATCAGATCAGAATAGATCCGAATAGATCAGAGCAGAATAGATTAGATCAGATCAGGATGGATCAGATCAGATCAGAATAGATCAGATCAGAATAGATCAAAATAGATCAGATCAGAATAGATCATTATCAGAATAGATCAAAATAGATCAGATCAGAATAGATCAGATCAGCATATATCAGATCAGATCAGAATAGAAAGATAAGATAACTAGAATAGATCCGAATAGATCAGATCAGAATAGATTAGATCAGATCAGGATAGATCAGATCAGGATAGATCAGATCAGATCAGAATAGGTCAGATCAGAACTGATCATATCAGAACAAATAGAATAGATCGATGGAATAGATAGATAGATAGACAGATAAACTTTCTCATAGACAAAGGCCTACACGCTGCTCCGTTTACAAACACGATGACTCAAAAAATGAGTCGCGACCCACCCCAAGATGACTGCCAGCGCCTTCTAACAATCCCATTCAGTCCCCGGCGTGTCTGGGCATTGGTTCAGAACGAGATCATTTGCGTCATTCACCTACAATTCGTAACAGGTCACGCATTATTGCAGATGCTGATTGATTGATTGAGTTTGGTTTTTACGGCAGATCGGCAAGATAACGGCCACTTTGTGCCCTTCACCGTCTATTCGGGTACATTTTCTTTATTTATGTTTCGTATTCAGAGCTCTAAAGTTTAACATAGAATTAAATGTAATACATGTATTTAAGTTGGTTCCCAGATGTCTGCCAATAAATTTAGAATTTTATTAGCAAATTTTGATGTGTGATTACTGTGGTGTTTGTAAAAGATGTTTTATGTTACCTCACAAAATTTTGTACAGTTACGTACCCGGTAGCAGCTGCCTTTTCTACAAACCGCATCTGTCGTTATTTTACCTTGTTCCCTGTCTTTTCTGGCTATCCTTTCTATACTACCGTAATAAACACAGTATTAGTACTTGACTACCCAGCACTGCTTCAGTTGGAAAGAGATGACCAATCTTTGAACAGCTGGGGCCAAAGGTATTGTTATACCACTTTTCTTCTTTCTTTTTTTACTTATACACGATATGAAGATTTGTCCATTGTTAGCCTATGAAGAAACCACATACAATGCGACGAAGTCTTGTCATGAAATCCTGTAACAGGATCTCTATAGGAATGTGCACAATGCACTCTGTGGCAAGCAAAGTCAAACATTGACAAAAAAGAAAAAGTTGTATGTAGCAAAGCCTCGCGTAAGAAATAATACCCAAACCATACAATGAAACGCAAACTAAAGGAGAAAATAGAAAATGGCCTTTATGATTGTGAGTGTGCATGAGAAAACCCACAATAAGTCGGCAACATGAGATTTTGAGTTCTGTACATATAATAAAAGACAAGACATTTCTCTGATAAATTGAAGTCAGTGACCCCCCTAAAACAAGATTTTAAGAAAACGGCATTTAATCCTATAAGTGGCAATAGCTAATTGACCAAGTAATATTGGAGTGATTGTTGTTAGGAGACCGTAGTCTAATAACTAAGCCGTTATAGAGATCATAGTGAGTAGTGTTCACTGCTCGTCTACAGTCTACCCTGTAATGCCACGGTCCCCTAAACAACCGCTTAGTTGGAAGTTTGTGTCGGACCCATATTTTCACTTCAAAGCCGTTTTTCTCAAAATCAGCTCTGCCGACTTATTGTGGGTTTTCTCATGCTCACTCATAATTCGGCAACAGCCTTCTTCAAGGAAAAAAAGAGTAAAGAGTACAACCTTTTCTCTTTGCCAATTTTAACTTTGCGTACAGCCTTGTAGCGACCCCACAGCTTTTCTGTGGTTTTTACAATAGTTCGTCTATGGCGAGCAGTTGATGAGTGAATGATGAACCACATGACGTTGCTACATTGACATCGAATGAAATGGGTGTTGCGATGAGATCTGCTGGCTTGACATCTTTCTGTGATGAAGAATAGTTTCCATTTGTCTCTTTGTGGATAAACCAACTGGCAATTCCTTGCCTAGAGAACTGTTAGACTTTGTTCGGACTGCCAGACCTCGTACTGCTTTCATTGGTATCACTTTATATGTTCGACCTTTTCTATTTAGAATAACGCCAGTTCAATTGATCTAATGAAGATAAAAATAATAATAATATTTTTTTTTTTTTAAACCACTTTCATTACTTTCTTTTTAATCAAGGATCAAGCGTTCAGCTGCGGAGCCATTTTAGCCTCTTGGTAAAAGAAGTGTTGGTACATACACCACACACATGTACATACACACACACACGCACAGAAACAGAAAGAGAGAGAGGGAGAGAGAGGCAGAAGAACACAAAAAAGTAAAAATTAAGAAAACTCACAAACCAACACAAACAAGAAATACTAAAATAAAACATACAAATAATTAAAAAGGCTGCAATGGGCAGAGACCACAACAAGTCGGGACCAGAAGCCATGGTAATGGGCATAGACCACAACAAGTCGGGACCAGAAGCCATGGAAATGGGCATAGACCACAACAAGTCGGGGCCAGAAGCCATGGTAATGGGCATAGACCACAACAAGTCGGGGCCAGAAGCCATGGTAATGGGCATAGACCACAACAAGTCGGGACCAGAAGCCATGGTAATGGGCAGAGACCACAACAAGTCGGGACCAGAAGCCATGGTAATGGGCAGAACCACAACAAAATATTACTAGATGATGTACCCGGCTCATGTTAAAGGTGCCTTGACAGCTGAAAGTCGAGAAACGCAGGCTTAACAAGGCCAGATGCCAGGGCAAAATTAAAAAAACAACAACAACAATTAGTCCCTACCACACAACCACACAAAAAACAACAACAACAATTGGTCCCTACCACACAACCACACAAAAAACAACAACAACAATTGGTCCCTACCACACAACCACACAAAAAACAACAACAACAATTAGTCCCTACCACACAACCACACAAAAAACAACAACAATTAGTCCCTACCACACAACCACACAAAAAACAACAACAACAATTAGTCCCTACCACACAACCACACAAAAAACAACAACAATTAGTCCCTACCACACAACCACACAAAAAACAACAACAACAATTAGTCCCTACCACACAACCACACAAAAAACAAGAAGAAAGAAAACAAAAACAAGAAAAGGAAAGGTGAAAATGCCATGGACAGAGATCCACCAAAAAACAAAGGTCTTAACACACTGAGAACCGCTGCTGTCGGGCAAGATAAACACTCCATCCTGGCACGCATGAGATCTGCAGCAAGACTGTCATGATTCAGATGTTGTTAAAACTCACGCAGAGAGTGAGTTGTTTTTTTACCAGGGCCATGAGAAATTGGCTGGTGGCCTTGAACGGTCCTCGCCAAATTATAGTTGGTGAGTAAATAAATGTAAAGTTAAACTGTAGATTCACGCTTGTGGGTTTTAATGTTCGTGATTAATAAGTAATGGAGTAGGGGTGAAACAAGGTGGGGCTAGTTGACATTGTTAATTATGACTAGACAAGTTTTTGCACGTTAACTGGCTGGTAGAATAGTGCAGACGTATTACTACAATTAAAATGGCGGGAGGTTTCGACCTATGAGATAGCTGAACTAATTGGGCCAGCGGACTAGCACGCTGGGTAGTTATGTTGGATGGAACTAGGTGTGGGTAATGTGGTTACTGCGTGGGTTCAATAGTAACTCCCTTAAGGATACACAGGATTAACAAACACAGGGTTCTGCTGGCAATCTTATTTATTGATGAATGCCTCAACATAAAGGTATCACTACCAAACAAAAAAAGGAAAAAGAAGCCAAGAAAAAGAAGCCCAACAAAAGAAGCCCAACCAGCCATAAGCTGGAACAAGAGAAAAAGACGAAAATATGGTTAGGATATAATGACAACATTAATCAGGCAATCAATGGTGGACATACATAGTAATAGTATTAAGTATTAAATCAAACAACAACAATATAATATAGAATTTAAGCAATAACCAACTGGATATGTATGCATGGAATAAAATAGCGCTAAGGTTAATGAATAACAACTACAAGTGGCTATATCATATACACAAGGAGTTTCCTAGTACACTGGCAACACAAACTAATATACTAATCAAAGTATGAGGGACATAACGAATGAAGGGGCAAGAACACAATAGTTTCGCTCCACTGAGCCGGTGTACAGCACATCCAGAGTGGCCATTCCATTTAATAACGCAGTGGCCAACATGGCCCACTGACCGTCCATAACACAGACGCTGCATCCCAATGCAGGCCATCCTCATAGGCCCACTCCCATTATTAGTACTAACCCGCCCCAGGGCTATTGTATTGGTTACTTCCCTTCCCAATCGATACTCAAGGGTCATGCCCTTTGACCTTAGCCGCGGAGCTATGCCGCCAGGCTAACATGTGTATGACACACCACTAGATACATAAAGTAATGTGTACATTCCTTAAAATGAAACTGTCCTTCACACACTTTTACGAAACTCATAGAAGCATAATACATCTGGATAACCATAATACATGCACATGATATATATATATATATATGTCGGCGAGACTCATTGCAACATGTGTAGACTCACTGAAACATTGTTCATCCACCGCCGCACATAGAACAATCCTGGGGCTCACCCATGTGAGGCCCAACTAATATTATACATCTCCAATACATGTAATTAATTACACATTTTAAACACTAAACACGCAATCACAATCACACTGCTCTCTATAGCACAGTGGCACTGGCAAGGTACACAAATACCCGTAATACAATCAAGTGTGTAGTGCCGCTCGCTATAACATAAGTCATCCACATCAACATGTCAGGAAATCCTCACTGCCTACCACAACAAGGCAATGCTACACACACACTATATATATGCACACAAGCAAATCGTGATAGCTTGGTCAGCGAGCCATCATTATCATCTAGCACCGCAAACGTTAACTTTGACAATAAAGTCACAATATCAAGACACTGCGCTGCATCGCGCATCTTACACGTCTAATGACAATGGCAATTACCGTTGAGCCGGACTCATAATGGTCTCTGTAGATCAGCATTCTCTACGTGGCATCCAAGAAAAGGGGGGGGGGGTGCGCAAATTAAAGTCGCTTCTAGTATAATAGTCTCCAACTTACCCAAGGTCTCTCCGGGTCCTGCGCTACCGCTTCATGCCTTATGGGGCGGGGTGGCGATGGCAAACGTCGGCAAGCCTCTGAGCTGCTACGGGCCCGGGTTGCTGGGCTGGGTTCACTGTGCTGTCGGCTCTTGTCTCTGCGTCTATGATGGAGTGTGTTGACCACTCGAACTCGCATCTTATTTATGAGCCCGCGCGGACGTCCGGGAGAGCTATTACGTAGCCCGTGTTGCACAAGTGAAAGGCTCGGACATTGAGTCCAGCCGAACAACATAACCGGTTAGGGTCCTAACACAATCGAATTTACAGTACGGTTAAAAGGGTGCACACAAAAGTCAATTAGGTATCCCAGTAAACTGCAGAAATTACTCTAACGTCCCCTCCAGCAATAATTGAATAAATTTGACCCAGGTTGGATTTATCGGGGATAACATGCGTCTAACTCATAGTTTGCTTTAAATCCGAGACCCTCTTATCAATTATTTCAATAGGATATGTGCATCAAAGTACAACGAAATTGGTACCATTATAAAGTAGAAGCTTGCTGCTATAATTCTAACTGACTACTTATACCAGAAACCCGGTAATAGTTTTAATATAAATTTTCAAAGTGTCAGGACTAACAACATTCGACAATTTTGTGCGGGATACTTTTGTCCATTAATACGACGTATCTCCATTGATAACAAACGTTATCATGAGTACCTATTTTGTACCGATAGGGTATTGTCTACTCTCAACAATGAATTCGGGTTCCCGTCTTTCTGTCGGTGGATAACAACGAAGGAGCGAGTTGTAAGAAACTTAAAGCCATGATATAAGAGTTGGAAGCCCGGTGGTCAACATTTCCAACTGACCAATCAAAATGCGCGCTTTTCACCGTGATGTGAATAACGGGTCCCGCGCTAGTATTACAAGGGAAATAATCCAATTAATGGTACTCGGCCAAGTGTCCATAAACTACTATGAGTGGCCGTCCCTCACTCACGCACCAGAGTTACCATGAAAGCACATTAAAAATAGAAAGTCGTTCATCCTCTCACAGTTAGATAGTATATAACATCGTGTAACGTTCAGATTAGGTGAATACAGGCGAGCAGAAGCATCGTGTCGTGAAGTATCTCCGGTTGACCAGTACCTGAACTGTGTGCTTTGAAGACAAGAAGTCCTTGCTAACGGACTGACTGAGCTCTAGAAAGAAAGGTCTGAGTGGGCTGACCTTTGAAAGCCCACGCTGCGCTATATTGATGTTCGCGCCTACCAGTAGGCGTGAGCAATGGTAATATATCTTATTTGTTCAAGCATAATAGAGATCGGAGATAGAGAGAGAACTACAGCCTCATAGGAAGACTAAGGAAACCCCAGCTGGCACTCGACCACGAGTGTCCTGTATCATAGATCTATTGCCATAGTATGATTGGAATAATATAGCACATTGTTGATGAATTGAATAGTGATTGTGCATAAAATATAGTCTTTTGGCAACTGCTTAAATTACCTACAAGCCGAAGTGTGCTTCTGTAGGCTTTGAACATACTGGGCTCTCCTAACACTCAAGCCCATATGATTTAGGGAGAGTTTGCCTGGCGACTGGCCAGTGGCGACTCAACTGTCACTTTAAATTGATATCTAGTTTCGTATAATATACCTATTTGCTGTTGATTGCAGTACCTCCATAGTTACATGAATATCATTGGTTAAGTTATTAATTAGAGTTTTTTTGGTTTGAATATATACCCCTATTGTCTTTTGTTTTGTTATTAATATTTATGTAAACTATGGCCTGACCGGCCTGACATATATACGCTCTAGTTATTTAATACTTTTCTTGTGTGGTTGTGTCCGAGTGTGAGTTAGCTGCCTCTCGTGCAGTCGTAACATCCCCAAGACCCTAACTCTGCTCGTGACAAAGACTATACATTTTTATGGGAAATTTTCTAGATCAGATAAGGAAAAGAGAAGGGTGGAGGACATACGTTTCTCTTTGACAAAACCGGATACATCATCTAGTATTCAAAACAGTAATGGCGGAGCTATTTCATTGTGTTGTGACTGGAAATCACACAGACAAAAAAAGAAAAGAAAAATGAAAGAAACAGAAACAGAAATCGAACTGCGTTTTAAGAAATATTTTATAAATAAAGAGCTCACCTTTCTGTAATATTAGGCATCTTTTCTGGGTCCCGGATGAATGGTTTCAGCCTGATTGTGAAGTGTTTACTGCACCGGTGTTGAACAAATATCAGGACATCCGTGTCATGACTCGCTCAGGTACGGAAATTATCGATGTTCAGATAGGAGCTGGGAAAGGCCTAGACCTTCCCGTAACCAGGGCATCTGGGTACTCATTCTGTTGGCCTGGCGTTATCTGTGGATCCGTCGATAGTGGTTACTGGTTGAATACTTGTATGAGAGCAAGGAGGTTATAGCGTGCTATTTATAACCTCCTTGTATGAGAGTGAAATTTGGTTGAATCGGTATCGGTCTGACCCAGCACCTGGCCGTTCGCCGTCCGCAGCGGCAGCGGTGTCGTAATACAGTGACAAAGTGGTAACGCTAAACAGGATACAAGTCAAGACGGGAAAAAAAGGGCGATTCAATGACGCGACTTTAGCGAGTTAGTTCGGTAGATATTGTTGTTGTTGTTGTTGTTGTTGTTGTTGCTTTGTAATACAAATTAGGCAGGTTCACCGGTTCCGGTTCCACGGATCCTTTTAGCGATAACCGCTGTTGGGATCTGGTCTGGCAAGTAACCACGGTTCTCTAGGTTAGACTGACTTTCTCTTATACATTGGGTAATGTTTGAGATTTTTCACAGTTAGAAAGAGGCGCCGTATAAATTGCTTATTACTATTACGCGTATTAGGATGTTCGAATGCTGGTATTTGGGTGGTGCAAGTTTGAGAAAAGCCATTAGAGCTCTGAGATTTATGCTTAATGACTTTCCATGTCTTCCCCGCCCCCTCTCTCCCTCTCTCTCTCATCTCTCTCTTTGTCTCTCATCCTCATCTCTCTCTCTCTTGGTCTGTCTCTCGTTCTTTCTCCCTGCCCTTGTCTCCGTCCCTCTCCATTCTCTGTCTGTGTGTGTGTGTGTGTGTGTGTGTGTGTGTGTGTGTGTGTGTGTGTGTGTGTGTGTGTGTGTGTGTGTGTATCCGCCCGCCATATTTATAGCATATGTATGACAAATGGGAAACGACAGATTAACTTGAATGCCATATTCCTGCAAGAAACGTTGGCAATGTCCGCTGTTATCAAACTTATTGCATGACCCGCGTCACCTCCCCCCCCCCCCTCGCCCCCCCACCCCACACACACACACACCCCACCCCTCAAAAGCTATGAGCCATTTGATCATTTCAAACTTACAGTACTTGGTGATCTCACTTTGATACATGGAGGTAGCTTTACTCTTATGCTAGGTATTGTACGAATATTAATTTGTAGTCTCACGCAGGGGCGAGGCTTCCTCATAATCAAATAATCAGTGATTGCCCTTCGAATATTAATTCTAGAATTACTGTGCTTTCCAGATCGAGCCCAACTCCAAGTCCATTTAGTCAGTTCAGCATTCAATTCTCCCTCGGTATTGGCGTTTGTTATAATAGTCAAACAACCCTCACAGAAAAGCATCTTTATAGGGACCTACACCTTATGAACTGGTCCATAATCAGTGATTAACAAAGACAAAGAAGACTTGACTACACCCAGAAGCTATCTTGAGCATAACCTGTATTCTTCGACGCGGCCCCATAGACAGCAGAATAGTGGGGGATAAAAATAGGTTTATAATCAAAGTTTGACCTGATTTTACCTAGATTTATGCATGTTTTTCACTATGCGGCCGTTTTCATCCTAATCGAAAGGTACCGGGTAGAGTGAAAGAGTTTGTGTGGATTTTTTTGGCTTGTTTGAGGTACTCTAAGAATAATTTACTCCACGCACAGTAAGAGCTATCAAAGCATAATAATATAGTCTAGATCTAGACAACTGTGATCAAAATCAGTTGAACGTAACTATCAAGAACATCACTTCACTTGATAGATCGACCGAACCTATACCGCAACGGCAGATAGCCACTTCTCCGAGATCGCTGCACATTGTTGTGTCACAGAGATGCCAGTTAAGCACTTTCTGCCATTTAATGTTAATGGGTCTTTTTCGAGAAACTTTAGATGGTAGAATAACAAAATTTCTGGCTATGAGTATGACAATGAGAACTTGCCGTTCAAATTATATTTAAAAAATGGATGAAAAATATGAGTCTGTAAGTCTGTTAGTATGAATGAATGGTATTTTCAGATTAGTTTAGCTTGTAAATTGCTGCACTCCTGTCCTGTTGACAAGAATAGTCCGCTCTTTAGATTTTGCAGTGGTTATCACCCGTTTCATTGTTTTAGTCCCTGCATTTATAATTATGTAAATATGATGTAGCGATACGTCCTATTATAAGGATCTTACTAGCTAAAATTCTGATTACCCTCTGCAGAGGGCCACGCTTCACCCCTGGTCTCACGTTTAAAAATATACTCTACCCTCAAACAAGATAAGAAACGCTGAGATTAACTCATTCCTCACATCAAGGGGAGAAGAGAGGACACAAATTTGGAGACTTGAAATAGAATGAGAAGGGAACTTTTTTTTTTTTTTTTGCATTGTATCGCTGATTTTGCTTCCGTTCCTTTTTCTTATTCCGAACGTCATCACTTAACTATCATAACAATATTTTCAAAAGATTGCCTGAGACTTGAATAAAAACAATAGGTCGATACAAAGAAGACTGAGTTAGATTAGTTGGTACCTCAATTAATTTCGTAATTTTTTAAACTATCGTTTAGTCTGTACTGCTGAGTAACACCAGAGAGCTTCAAGTAACGAGAGGGGAAACAGCGGGCCGACTGTCCGTGACAACAATGCTATTCAACGCGGGATAGGCGATGGGCGGGCTAAACATAGATAAGCGCGGTCAGGGCCTCGGCTGGTGTAACGTCTGTTGTGATATAGCCCAACGATTGTCAGTACATGTACATGTATTGAAAGGTAAATAAAAATGTGGGGAGTGCAGCATGAACATATAAATTATACGTTTCAGTCTGAAGAGAAGCATGTGGATACTATAACGGTAAATTCACATCGTGTAGGAATAGCAAGATGACAGAAGGAAAAGAATGATAGGATAGAAGGAGAACCTACCAGCAGCTCCCATCAACCATCCACTTGGGATGTATGAAGAATGGATGAATAAAAAAAAAAAAGGAAAGCAACAAACAAGAAATCAGAAGCAAAAAATGTTGACCTGTGAGGTGAAAAACAAAACGATGGATAGGAAAAAACAACAAAAATTAAATATGGATAAAGAGGGTGAAGACAGAAGATGGTGGTGAATCTATGATCAACAAGCCTGACAGAACATGATAATATCTGGTACTCATCAGCAGTCAACACAGTCCTGTCGTCAATTTGTATATAGAGATTCAGGTGCTTGTTCACAGATGCTTGAAGACTGCCGTTTTCCTGGCATTCTTTTTATTGTAGGTGGAATCTATATTGGAGCATCTGGTGTAGTGATGAAGCCTTATATTTGTAAACAAGTTCACAACATAAAAATCGAGGGAGCATTTCTTGTCCCCTCTACATTCAAGCTCCGTTACACATCCTGCGGCCATCATTTGCCTGATGATCATGTTTCTCAGGCCAGTTATGTGCACAGCAAGAGGGACAGTTTTCCTGAATGTATTCTCCAAGGCAGTGCATGCTACGGTGAGTGACTGGCTTGGTGCTTTCAAACCACAGTTCACACACCCCTCAAAGGTTTTTCATTTTTGGCGTCAATGAAAATTTGACTAGCTTCTGTAGAATCTCCTTCACCGGCGATTAAAGCTACACAAGATGAGCAGGCCAGTGGTGACAATTTGTAGACTATATACCTTAAGATATTGTCCTCTGCCAGAGTTAAAGAGGGTGTAGCAGATGCAACCATCAGGCTCCGAAGTTCCTGCGGGGCATCTTGTTGCAGTCGTGTCTTGATTATTGTAGGCTCTCTGGTAACACTGGTAACTTTTTATTTGCCAAGATTAAACCAAACAAACAAAAAATCACAAGTGAATGATTATATTTGGTACACCGTTTAATTTCTCGGAATGGACAGCTAAACAATGGCTCATGTGCGCCAGGCCAAAGAAAAGTGACATCTGTGTTAACCATACCTTTTCAACTGATGGAAAAAGCTATCTATGTGTTTAGATCTTTAGTTTAGGTTCGCTGCCATTTACACTTACACCTCACTTCGCTTATTTATATTTTTCTTGTTAATTTAATGTTTCTGTGTGCTTTTGTGGTAAGGATTCATTTTTTTAAAGAATTTTGCTCGGACAGCGGCCTTGTTCGGCGCGCTCTTCTCGACTTTCAACTGCCAAGATATCTTTAATGTGCGCAACGTGCACACGGGCCCTCCAAGCTTTTCGTCCTATATTGACTGTAGGACATAAATGCTACTCATGACTGTTGTCACATGTTTTAATATGTTTTTAGTACTGGTGAATTGTGTGTGACTGGAAGAATGGCTGTAGAGCGCTTAGAGCTTGTATTGGAGGGGGATGAAGCGCTGTGTGAATGTTATGTGATTTATTACTCCATGAATGTTATGTGATTTATTGCTCCATGAATGCTATGTGATTTATAATTGCTCCATGAATGTTATGTGATTTATTGCTCTATGAATGGTATGTGATTTATTGCTCCATGAGTGTTATGTGATTTATTGCTCCATGAGTGTTATGTGATTTATTGCTCCATGAATACTATGTGATTTATTGCTCTATGAATGTTATGTGATTTATTGCTCCATGAATGTTATGTGATTTATTACTCAATGAATGTTATGTGATTTATTGCTCCATGAATGTTATGTAATTTACTGCTCCATGAATGTTATGTGATTTATTG
The DNA here is from genome assembly GCA_963931925.1 of Onchidella celtica. Lineage (NCBI taxonomy): Eukaryota > Metazoa > Mollusca > Gastropoda > Systellommatophora > Onchidiidae > Onchidella > Onchidella celtica. The sequence continues at coordinate 19,447,414 of OZ007574.1, forward strand.
CTTTATGAATGTTATGTGATTTATTGCTCTGTGAATGTTATGTGATTTATTGTTATTAAGTTCCGTTTCTACTCCATGTCTGCCCGGTGTCATCGTTATACTGATATTGCTATCATGAAAGTCTGGCAGCTATTGTCTGAAGAGATATTATGGGGCCAAACAACTCATCACTGCGCAACAAAATAAACATTACGAAATTCGTCGGGGGCTAACAGCCTTACTCTGAGGCCCTGTAGAAACAAAAAAAAATCTTCACCAACGTTGCAAAACACGAGTTTTCAGAATCAACAACACTATGAGAATAATGTGTAAATTACACGGTCGGCATACACGCGTCGATATAACTAGCTTTGCTAATGCTGAACGGAAAGAAGGAAGAGGGTGAATGGCCTGTTGTTTTGATCAAGCTAAATCATGTCAAGCTCTCCGAACATCCAAGCCTGGACTCGCAGCTAAGTAATTGTATTGTTTTTACATTCTTCAGTTGTTGTTTTTTTTTCTTTGTTCTATTGTCTTTTTCGTTTAATATTCCACCTTGTTGACTTTTTTTTTCTTTGTTCTATTGTCTTTTTCGTTTAATATTCCACCTTGTTGACTTTTTTTTTCTTTGTTCTGTTGTCTTTTTCGTTTAATATTCCACCTTGTTGACTTTTTTTTTCTTTGTTCTATTGTCTTTTTCGTTTAATATTCCACCTTGTTGACTTTTTTTTTCTTTGTTCTATTGTCTTTTTCGTTTAATATTCCACCTTGTTGACTTTTTTTTTCTCCTTGACAAAGGTAACATGTACCGAAAGCTCGGTGTGTCTTCCCTTATCCTTTTGCATTTTATTGTTTCGTTTCTGTATTATTTCCTAAGCGAGAATTTGCAAGAGATACAACTTTTTCTTTTTGCCACATCTTGTCTTTGCCCAAGGTATATTAGTGCAATGATGTAATCATTTTCTGAGAAAGATTATTGCAGTTGTTTCCTATAGCATTGATTCAGTCTACAGACATGTGCACTCCAAGGGACATTATTACGAAAAAATAATCGCCCAATAGTTTCTTGAAGTAGTCTCCCATGGATGATTTTCCTTAATCAACAAACCGACAATGCTCATTCCTTGGTGTGTTCAGCACAAAATTTAAATCTTAATCGAAGTGTTTCTCCGCCGACAATTGGTTTAGTGATGTTTATTTTGGAAAAAAATCCTTCACAATTCTACAGGTCCGCAATAGCGTAGGGGTTAGCATCTTGGCCTGTCATTCGGGTGACCGTGGTTCAATACTCAGTCGGGTTTGTATTATCATGTGATATTTATAACATTGGCCAAATGTGGTCTGTTTAACATTTTCATGTGATATTTATAACATTGGCCACATGTAGTCTGTTTAACATTTTCATGTGATATTTATAACATTGGCCAAATGTAGTCTGTTTAACATTAAATTTTCATGTGATATTTGTAACATTGGCCACATGTAGTCTGTTGAACATTTCCATGTGATATTTATAACATGGGCCATGTCAGGAGCAGAGTTAGGGTCTTGGGGAGCATTCGACTGCACGAGAGGCAGCTAACTCACACTCGGACACAACCACACAAGAAAAGTATTAAACAACTAGGGGATCTATATATGTCAGGCCGGTCAGGCCATGTTTTACATAAATATTAATAAACAAAACAAAAGACAATAGAGGTATATTCAAAGCAATAAATTCTAATTACTAACTTAATCTATGATACTCATGTAATTATGGCTCCTTATTGGATGTACTGCAATCAATAGCAAATAGGTATATTATACGAAACTAGATATCAATTTAAAGTGACTGTTGAGTCGCCACTGGCCAGTCGCCAGGCAAACTCTCCCTAAATCATATGGGCTTGAATGTTAGGAGAGCCCAGTACGTTCCAAGCCTACAGAAGCACACTCCGGCTTGTAGGTAATTATGCAGTTGCAAAAAAACTATTTATATATATGCACAATCATTATTCAATTCATCAACAATGTGCCATATTACTTCAATCATACTATGGAAATAATTCTATAACACAGGCCACTCGTCGTCGAGTGCCAGCTGGGGTTTCCTTAGACTTCCTATGAGGCTGTGGTTCTCTCTCTATCTCTGATCTTCTATTATGCTTGAACAAATAAGATATATTACCATTGGTCACGCCTACTGGTAGGCGCGAACATCAAAATAGCGCAGCGTGGGCTTTCAAAGGTCAGCCCACTCAGACCTTTCTTTCTAGAGCTCAGTCAGTCCGTTAGCAAGGACTTCTAGTCTTCAAATCACAGTTCAGGTACTGGCCAACCGGAGATACTTCACGACACGATGCTTCTGCTCGTCTGTATTCCATAAATCTGAACGGTACTCTATTAAGATTTCACCAACACAACTAAATACATGTAGTTTCGTGTTAATTTTATTACATTGGTGAAATTCTCAAAAGTTGTTTTCAAATACACCCGAAAAGAGTTTTGTAAATACGTGTAAAAGTTTTTGAATTAAGTTGTCGATCTTAGCCCTTAAGCTGTGTTCTCATGTGTACGGAAACGGAAACGGAAACGAAAACGTTATGCGGAAACGACGTGCGGAAATAAAATTTTGTGTTTCCATGTGTACGGAAACGGAAACGGCCAAAATAAAGGAAAATATCACTTTTCTTTTTCTCGTCATGAGAGATTCGTTCTTTGCAGTCTGCTACTTTTTCTCTCTCTCTCTACCACCATGGCACCTGTTTCGAGCAGAATGCACTTTCTTGCTTTGGGAGGAGTTGATTTTAATATCACTAGTCCATCACATACATATTAAAAGAAAACAAAAACGTCGCCGAGAACGCCAGTGGTGGGTTCACGATTATTTCTCCATTCTTTCTTCCAGCTCTCCGCTGAAATGACATGTTGCAACATTAAATGTGTGAGAAATTGAGGAAGATTATTGAAATCAGTTCTAAACGATTGCTCCCACCTCTTGTTCCATTCAGAGATATATAGTAACTGGTTCCATCAGATAATCCAATCTCAAAGAAGTAGACAAATATGTACTTATAGACGAACAGAAAGCTTTATAGACGATATTTTTTTGCCATCCAGCATTCGAGCAGTAATGTTTCCTAATTTGGTACATATATTATTATTCTGTTGTGAGTTTTCCAAATCGGTTGTCCTGACAGTGTGTGGGAGTAATGTTTTTGGTGTTATCTTTTTTTTTTTGCTGGTAATGCGTGAGCAATGTGCATGGTGTGCGGTATGCGTTAAGAACTTGTGTGTCTTTGATATTGTATTCAATGTAGTTCTAAGCTTACTACTGATGCTGTGACAACAAATTTCCTAACAATAGGGTAATAAAGTTATACCTTATCTTATCTTATAATGTTCGTCACAAGAATTACAGTGGTTAACGATGCAACAAATGTTAACTGTTTCAATACAGACATTCCTTTTTTTTTTCATTTTTTAAGCGAGCCTGTCTTTGCCTGGTAATGATGTAATTGCAGATAGTTCTGATTTCTAATCTGTATTGGAAAATCTCAGCGCTTTCAGCCCTGGGATTTTTCTTTCTTTCTTGTTTTTTTTTTTTTTTTAATGCACAATTCTCAAAGACTCCACACTTAAAGCAATCATGTTATGATACAGATATGTACATGTTTATTAATGTTATATATAACTATGAAAGCACGTATTTCCATAGTATTCTCAACTCAAGAATGCTGGAATAGAGATCCAAAGAGTAGACTTGCTCTAAGAGCCGTAAAGGGGAAAGGGGATGGGAGAGTGTCAGCGAATGAAAATTGTTTATGGGGGGTGGGGTGGGGGGGGAGGAGCAGGGAGAATTTGTGCAATTTTTAATTATGATAATGATTTTGTTTTCAAAGGATGAAGACGGAAAAAGCAAATTAAATTGCTGGATTTTATCAAAATCAAAGTAAATAATAGACCTGGTTTCTTATACAACAATCAAATAGTGCATGTCTAGATCTAGTCCATACTAAATGTTACCAAGTTTTAGAACAAGGTCTTGTCATGGACATTCACCATTCTAATGGCAACTCGTACGTAGAGGGGGAGGCGGGGGGGGGGGGGGTGAAGTCAAGATTGTGAAAAGTGTACATGGTTGCGGAGTGAGTGTAGGGGGAGTGAAAATGGATAAAATCAATCGTATATAGATCTACTTTTAGCGAAATATAATACATGTACATACAGGGTTGATATTAAAATAGGAGTCTGTGAGGTGATCCACTGATGATGATTACTACACACATTAAAATCTAAGTGTAGCTGGTAATCACTGTGTTCTCATAGCAGGAGTTTCTTTACAGCTTTACGGAACAGACAACACTTTAGTACAAACGTGAAGTCAAATACATGAAGTGAATGATGAAGACCAAACTCAACAATCATATAATTTCTCCCCATCGCCTTTGCTATACTTTCCCAAATATATTTGTGTAAACGGGAGCCCGTGTGATCTGGTACCCTCACGTCAAAAAGTGTCTTGTTTTGTCTAACAAGCTCAGTGAGCTTCTCCGTATAACTGTTTGATAATGTACAACGGTCCTGGCATCTTTGCAGTACAAAGGTTTCCGCCACACTGGTTGATCCAGGGAGCCATGCATCAGTTCATAACAAAAAATCGCGGGGGAAAAAAGGCGAGAAATACGTAAGTTCCGGCCTGCGGCTGTGCGGCAAAGGCTAAAAATCGCTACCAATTGCGAAAAAAAATGTTTAGGCGTTTCCGCACGTCGTAGTCGTTTCCGTTTCCGCACAATGAGAACACCTCTCTAGTTTACTACTTGGTGGATTTTAACATTTTCATTTTCGTTTTCGTTTCCGTTTCCGTTCACATGAGAACACAGCTTGATGGTCATCCTACCAACAGCTATAGAAAACCTGTACAAATCTACTTCAGATTGATATGGGGATCCTGACTGTTACTGTTGCACAACACGGTGGTTACTGTGTTATTATATTTGCTCTTGTTTTTGTTTCTTATCAATTCATGTCGCTTTCTTTATCTTTGAAACTTATCCATAGGGGCAAGGTGTAGAGATAGCACTGCAACAACTAATAGACACTGCATGATCTGGGAAAGTAGCCACCTGTAACCGTTGACCTCTACAATTAATGTACTGTTCTGTTGATCTGCAGCCCAAAGGTGAGAAGGAAAAATTTGTTATACTATGTTTGTTATTCTTTCTTTATTTTTTAAATTGCAATACTTTCACCTTCGAGGTCAACTGATCTGCTCTCAAGGTAAAGGAAATGTGTGTTGTTGAGGTGAAATGTATGATAAGGCACATCTGGAGTGGAGAGCGATGTTCACCCAACGTCCTTAAACGTTTCACTTTTGATAAGGAAGTGTTTTTTTTTTTTTTTAATGGAAAAGAGTAAAGTGGATTGTTGGATTATATAAACATCAAAATAATATTATATTTCCAGTTCAAAATATACGTGTATTCTGCAGTTTCAAACAGTAGAACATTAGGAACCATAACATTTCGTATTATCACTGTTAGACGCAAACTAATAAGTGCATGTTAAAGATGAATACATATATGTCTTCATGTCATAAGATTCGCAGTTAGTACGACTACCATATGCACAGTAGAAAGGCTATAGATCTACTATGCCGCGTAAGATATCACGTTTGTTTGAGATAGTCTTGGAAGTGACCAGGGGTAGATCTAAGCAATGTGGAAATAAGCAGACAGTGACATCCGCGATATCCTCATAAAAATTTATTTAGGCCCCTGTTGTCTTTTTACATGAAAGGCACACGAATCCCCATGGCTGACATTAATTCCATTTCTCTCACATCACTTTCGCTTTTTCTTCTTCCAAACCAGCATCAAGCCGATTACTAGATCTTTGTGTGTTTGTTTGTTTGAGTTTTGAAGGCGTGTCGGCAGGATAACAGCCTCTTTGCCCTCTTCGGGGTCTATTTGGGCACTCTAATCATGTTTCGTATTCAGAGCTTCATCAATTTAAATTTTACTGGTGGAACTAAAATAGTTCCGTATCAATTTATCACATTGGTAAAATTCTCAAAAGTTGTTTTGCATAGATCTGAAAAGAGTTAGGAAATGAGTACAAACGTTTTTATGTCAATTATGTAGATCCTATAGTATTAGCCTGTAAACTATTACCGCTGAGTGAAATCTAACAGTCAGTTTTCTTGAAAATCGATTAGAACATTGTCCACAGCAGGTCTTACGGACTGTACCTGGGCTTCACTACATAAACTTTGGTATAGTATAATAAAATGTGATATTTCTGCTGTTTAGCACACTTGTTTCCTTTATCTTTTGCTTCAGATGTCACGGTCCAGAGAAAGGAAGTGTGTTGAAATGAAACTGTGTTTTCTGAAGGAGCAAAAGTGTCAGCTGCATTCCTTAATTGATGAGAAAATCGACAAAGTAGGTTTTTTAATGTAGAAAATCACAGAAAAAAAACAACAACAGCTGTATAATTTCCTTAGGAGAGTCCCCCGTCATTAAGCCCGGAATGGTACAGTCAGATGCTGGCAGACAATAAGTGCACAGCATAATTTCTTGTACTATGTTCTTAGTAAATTCGGAAAAAAAAACCTGTCATAGCCCGATCACACACTCAGCTTCTGCCACTTTTTCTTGGGTGTATATTTTGCTGGAAACAACTGGCTGTGGCGTTCCGGGCTTAGTGTGATTTTGAAGGAACACAGAAGAGGATAAATATTGAAGAGTATGAACACTTAGTGCTCTTTACTTTTTTGGACATTATTCATATAATAATGGAGCTTGGGCCCAACCTTGCGACCGCAAAGGCTTTTTTTTTACTACGCAACGCAGAGAAATGAAACTTGGCACATGTATGTAAAATCTATTAAGCCTGTACGTGTCGAGCTCATTTTTTCCCGAAACTCTTTACTTTTTCCCAGAAATTCAGTTATAATTATCAGTTATCAATTCATGATTGCGAATACGACGTGATAATGTACTTCCGTCAATTTCGTCATTTCCGCCTCTTAACGGAAATGTAAACTAGAGTTCACGATCCAGCCACGCCAAGAAAACTTTAATAGTGATACCGAGTATAGGTAGAATGCGCATATCCACCATCTTGTCTGTCCGGACCATAGATATAGTACACAGAGATGGCACGCTCAGCGAACCTCGCGCGATGCCACAGTGCGCATGACCGACATAGCGATAAGCCTGAATCGCTGACTGGCTCAGCGTTGCTTGATTGTACTTTGTAGGCTGTTTTACAGTGACGATGCGCAAGGAGAATCATTTTTAAAACAAGTGCTAAAAACAAAAAAAGAGGGGGGGGGGGGGGAGGAGGTCTAAAATGCACCGTATCAAACACCAACAAATATATAACGCTATCAGTATCAAGAGATGCTACCAACGATAGTGACTTGGATAAACAAAAAAAAAAAAAGGAAATAAAATAATAATAAATGAAGAATCTGTTAAGACTCGCAACCCTATTAACAAAATAGATATTTCAGGGGGTCTCTGCCTCGGATCCTAGTTGGTGTTCAGTAGGAAAAAAATCGGCATAGATATGAATTACGGATATGGCTAAAAATCGGTGTTAGCATCATCTGTGTTAAGGTATGAACACCCCAACCATTATTTCACTGTGGGCTATATTAACATTTTCATTTATCCCACATTTTCCAAGATGTCTCAAGTTGAAATATCTCACACACGTTCTTTCACTCTTGCCTCAAATTTTGACAACCAGAAACACGCCCTAAAACCAATTAGATTTTGAAAACTTTGGCAGCAAACCAGGCAACCTATATGTTAGATACATTCCTTATCATGCACTCATAAAAAGGTTATGAGCCCAGATAGCGTAGCAAAGCATGACACGGAAAGGTCTACACTCTACTTGACTGTTATGGTTGCGGCAAATTAGCAGTAGCAGGTTAGTCTGATTAGAGTTACTGGCATTCTCCAGGAATAGCATAGCGCTGTGGTACTGAAACCATTCATTTAATCTTAGATGACTTGGTTGAGACCCAAATATTGGTGCGGTTCCAAGAGAGTTCTAAAAAAATACATCTTTTTTCGGTTTCAGTTTTAGGTCGAAGTCAACCACACAATGATACATTTATTTCAATAGGCCTACAATTTAAGTTTTAACAGCAGAAAAAATGGTAAAGCAAAAACAACTAAACAACAGTAAACTTACTTAGAACAACAACAACAAACAAAAAAATAAATGAAGATTTACATCCCATCTACTTGATGGGAATATAAAAATTTACGGTTTATCATTGTCTGACTCTGATTGATCTAGTCTAGCAGACTATAATTACTCCCTGTCTGCACCCATGAAATATCTAAAATAGTTTATTTACGTTTCCAAACAATACTGTTGTGTTGTGCAAACTTGCAAAATATGCTGGTCCTTCTAATTTAACGCCTCTAAATAAGTAAATATGAACGCGAAAGTAATAGCAGACCACAAAATGTTTACAAGCGGAAGCCCCGCATTCAGGCTTATCGCAATGGGGGGCTACTTCCTGGCTGGCATCACTTTTCATTCCACCAGCGGAAGGAGTGCGCGATCTGTGTTACTATATCTATGGTCCGGACCCACTTAAGGCGTCGTGAACCAATCGGCGGCGAGTTCACTACTGTAAACAATGACACGTGTGAGACGTTCGGTCAATCCTTTCACTTCCTTTCTCTTGTTTACACGGATGGTAGGGAATCGGACCAGTTTGGATACATCCTTTCCACCCCTGTCACAACAGTCAATTGCAATGCAACCAGCAGGCATTTTAACTGCTTAGACACATCTCGAAGTTACACTCATCAGCTGATCCACCGGCCATCTTGTTTGGCGGAAGTACAAAACAAAAACTCTGTGACGTCATGCGCATTCTACGGGGGGGGGGGGGGGGATAAGGTATGGTTTTCATGTTGTGTGGATTTGCAGTGAAAATTAAGATAATATTCATAGAGGGTAAGGCAAAAGCAAACACAGCGTTTCGGCCGCTGGAAGGCCTTACTATGCAGTGGCTCTATACTATACATAAACACTATATTGTCGTTTCTTAGCTCTAAACTCTGAATACAATCCCATCCGGTTTGTACAATGATTCATTTCCAAACTGACCAACAACTCGCCACAAAATCCAATCCTTTCCCTAAAGATAGCGCACTGCGGAGACTTTGTGCCCAAGAACTGCCAAAAAATCCAAAATCATTGTCCAGTCTGATGATGGAAGATTTTAGAAAGGGATGGAAAAAGAATTGCTTGATTTGATAAAAAGAAAACAGAAAGAATTCTTTTATTTTCCCGTAAAATATTCCTTCATTTGATGGAAAGAAAGAAATAAAAACAACAAAAACAAACAAACATAATATTACTTGACCTACAAAAAAAAAAGGCTGTTTGATATAGTACGTTAGCAGTAACAACAATAACTATTTGTCCGACACAGTACAAAAGTACAGAGAAACTGTTTGTCGGATGTGATGAATTTTTGTTTATGTTTATTTTCTACTACAGGTCATAACTGCTGGCGAGGCCTGGCTCTGGAGTGGTCATGGAGACACACGGCGTCCGTTTGGAGACATGAGTCAAATGATAGAAGAGGCGGTGGAATTTGTGGCTCAGATGTTCACAGAGATAGAAGGTAACACAAAATAATAAATATTTCATTCATTAAGGTAACACAAAATAATAAATATTTCATTCTGTGTCATGAACATTAAAGGAAATGAAATATAACACACGTAATTACGACATTTGGAGACACAGACATTGATAGGGAGGGAAGATAACACAAACAGCTGGTACATTTTGTGATAGGAACATTAAATAGAGATGTGACATTAATAAATATCACATTTTGTGGCACAAACGCTGACAGAACAGAAAATGGTGCAAATGAAAACTACATTTTGTGACAAGAACATTAATAAATACGAAAGGTAACAGAAATAAATGTGACATCTTGGGACATAAAAAATGGCAGAAAATAGAAGGTAACACAAATAAGGCTTACAATTACATACTTAGCATGTGGTATAAGACAAGATACCTGGTAAACGTCGAAACATTACCTAATGCCTCTTTGATTATTATAAGAGAGAGGGAGAGAGAGAGAGAGAAAGAGAGAGGCGGGGAGAGGGGGAAAGAAAGAGATAGGGAGAGAGAGAGAGAGGCGGGGGAGAGAGTGTAAGAGAGGGGGAAAGAAAGAGAGAGAGAGAGAGAGGCGGCTGAGAGAGCGGGAGAGAGGGGGAAAGAAAGAGAGAGGGAGAGAGGGAGAGAGAGAGAGAGGCGGGGGAGAGAGTGTAAGAGAGGGGGAAAGAAATAGAGAGAGAGAGAGAGGCGGCTGAGAGAGCGGGAGAGAGGGGGAAAGAAAGAGAGAGGGAGAGAGGGAGAGAGAGAGAGAGGCGGGGGAGAGAGTGGAAGAGAGGGGGAAAGAAAGAGAGAGAGAGAGAGAGAGAGGCGGCTGAGAGAGCGGGAGAGAGGGGGAAAGAAAGAGAGAGGGAGAGAGAAACATAGATGCGAGAGAGAAAGGTGGGGAGAGGAAAGAGAGAGAGGAGAGAGAGATATGGGGGGGGGGGAGGGGAAGTGGGGAGAAACATATGGGGACAGTGATTTGGGGGGGGGGGGGGCAGAGAAACAGGTCAACTCCAGGTACCTCAGATAGTAAATAAAAGTCGTTAATGATTTCCTGATATGATAGGAAAAGATTTCATCAAACGTATTGCAATATAACCTAGTATAATAATTGTACAATACTTTTGTATGGCTGCTCTGTATTTATCAGTAATTCACGTGGATTTATCACGATCTAGAAACATCATTATATACATCTTTTAACCTTCTAGCACAACATTTGCCTGTACCACCTTTAATTTCCATCATTCAACTTTTCATGAGAAAATCTTATTATTATGATCAAAACATTGAACATACCAAGAAACAGTAAACTGTTTTCCATAGTTGACTTCAACACGTTTTATCTCTTCAGCTGACGAAAGTGAAACGAACTACCTGAAGTGTCAGGTCAAGAAAATGGAAGACGACATAAAACCTTTAATGATAAACCAGACTAATTTAGGAAATGAAATGGCCGATTTGTCAGTCAAACAGTCCAACACACAAGACATATGGATGAAACAGTTCAGTCTAGTAACGGACAAGGTGACAGACTTGACCCAGAAAGCGGACGGCTATATACAACAGCACAACAGGCAAATAGAAAGTTTGAGAGAAGAGCTAAAAACTGTAGGAAATTCTCAAGATGACCTGAAGAAGAATGTGGCAGAGCGAATTATAAGTACGGAAACATTGCAAGCTTCCTTGGACCTTCTTCAGCAAGACATGGGCAATGTTCAAGTTGATGTACAAAAACTGAGGGGTGCAATCCAGGAACAGGGAGAAGCAGTACTGACGAGCAAAGTGAGTGCAATAAAAGTATGGGAACACTTTGAAAAAGAATCAAATCAGACCACATTTACAGGAAAAAAGACGCGTCCAGTCAAAGAAACTTCCTTGACTACCCCAATCCAACTCCTTTGTAAAAAGGAGTGTTCAAAACAAAAAGAAAAATTATGTTTAACTCGTGACAGGTCCAATCTCTCAAAATAATTATTGCATCGTATCCCCTGAAGTCAACAATGTATAGGTAAAAAATATGGGTTTGCCCACCAGATATTCAGATTTATTCATCAATGAAGATTCATGCTTGAAAACGGGCTCTATAAATATATCTCAAGTGGTTACTACTGTGTCCATCTTGGTCACAACAACACAAATACCTTAGAATCAAGCCCACCCCTTTTCTTCCATCAAAACTGCCATCTCTGTCTGTCTGTTTGACTGTGTTGTCCGTTTATGTCTAGGCCTCCTGTTGTGACTGTCTGTACACTTGTTTCTCTCTGTCTGTTTCGTGGGAAATCTGATCTGAAATATTTTAGGTCCATGTAACTTTAGACTATGTCCTTTTCTGTTTTTACAGTTGAAGGAGATCACTGATGAGATATCTTCTCTGAAACGCAAAACACAGAGTCTAGGTATGTGTATTATTAAATTTTATATCTTATCATGTGATGTTGGCTACATTCTTGGTGATTGTTTGGTTCGTGCAAAAGGGGGGTAGTGAGGTGGGAAGCGGCGTCCACTTCAGTTGCATTGATACTGCCCACATCACTTTTTCCAGCATATCCCTCAACGACTCTTGAGTCAATTGCACATCCAGTGCCGAAATCCCCAATAACGACGTTCCTATCTCTTAACGGAACTTTTTGTGGAGTTATCTGGAGTGCCGTTCTTTCTGTGGTGACTATAAATAGTGTGATTACGTGGAAAGAAAAAAAAATTGTATTTCCAATCTTAATCCACACGACATATTTATTTCTTATTCAGAATTGAAGTGTCCAGGACCAGTTGGATTTTCTGTCCATGCTCAGGACGGCTACCGACCCACAAAGGGTGCGGGTATACGGTGGCACAACTTTGTGAGGTGCAATACAGATAACAGTTTCAATGTGAAAACTGGCATTTTCACTGCCCCGATTAAAGGGATGTACACTGTTTGTCTCAATTTGTGGCAAAGTGGCAATGGAGAAATGTCATTAGAGGTTCTGAAAAAAAGGAAATCTTCCACCAGTGTTAAAG